>CM057455.1:714277500-714860000 GCA_016271365.2 Neoceratodus forsteri
AGCCCTTTCAACTATATTGGAGTATATGCTGGAGACAGCATGTTGTTTATTGGCTAGTCCTGTCATATTACTGAGAAATTCTCCATGTTCCTTCGACTTCCATTCTTAAGGGGCTCTATTTATCAGATGTAGCAGTTGGGATACCTTAAAACTGTATTTGAGTTCTAAATTATAACTTGTCATGATCTCTTCCCTAGAACAAACTTTCTCCTCTCCCCATAAATCTGTCACAGTGACACCATTAAGTTGATTGAACCACTTAGTTGTGATCAATCAGGACCCAATTCTCAGATTCGGATTTCCAACAACTAGCTGGGTTGGATCACGAAGTATGGTTATACTCTAAGGATTTGCACATTTGGGTATGTACCCTCACTGACGTGCCTATTGGGTTACCCTGAAGCACTGGAGGAATCAGCTTGGGTGTGATATGCAAGAGGGCCGATGGCAATAAGCCATTAGCTTCAAGCAAATCTATCTCCAAGGATAACCACGTGGGCTTGTATTGGCTAGGATCAGCAGCTTGTCCCCTGTTGTTCCATTTCAGGTATTTAGCAGCATGGCTCGCCTAATAATAAAATTTGAAATTGGGTAATTTCAGTCCCCCTTTAGATTTATGATATATAAATGCTGTGAGAATAGAATGTAATTTAGTGAACCATATTTGAGGGAGTCTTACATTCAGCATATTGATCGGATAGAACAGCCATGGCAAGATATTCATCTTGACCCAGATTTGCTCTTCCACAGAGAGATAGTAGGAGCTTATTCCATCTGTCTAGATCCTGTTTTATATACTGAATCAGAGCATCGAGATTGCTTTTCCTGGAAGATGTACCATTCTTAGTCAGGAAAATTCCCAGATAATGTAATTGATTTTGTTTCCATTGTAGTCCCAATCCCTCTAACTCTCCTCCGTAAGCTACTCTATTCAATGGGAAGACTTTGTTTTTTTCCAGGTTAAGTTTATAGTTTGATAGCTCTCCAAAGTCTTCTTTTACCCGTATAACCTGCTTGATTGACTCCCTTGGGTTTTGGAGATGTAAGAGTATATCATCGGCATACGCCAACATTTTAAGTTCCCATTTCCCTATATGGAACCCTCTAATGCCAGCATCTATTCTGATCTTGGTTAAGAGAGGTTCCAGGTAGAGACTGAACAACAGGGGGAACATTGGACAGCCTTGTCTGGTGCCCGAGGATAGTGAGAAACCTTTCGAGAAGGTTCTATTGCAATATATACAGGCCGTGGGAAAGGTATAGAGGGAGCTGATCCATTGCACAAAGAAAGGAGGGAAACTGAACCTCAGCAAAACCCTGTACAAGAATGTCCAGTCTACCCTATTACAAGCTTTCTCAGCATCTAGTGACATCAACATAGCTGGCATTGCCCTGTCCTTGGATACTGAGATAATGTGGCCCAGTTTCCGAAGGTGGTCCGATGAGGATCTTCCCATCATGGATTCTACCTGCTCCACACAGATCAAATGGGGCATGATCTGGGACATTCTCTCGGCTAGTATCTTTGCTAGTATCTTGATGTTATAGTTTAATAGGGAGATTGGTCTATAGTTGGATACCAGTTCTGGATCCCTCCCATCTTTGTGCAATACTACTATTAGGGCTTCAAAAAGGTGAGGATCTGTACTCTCCTTATTCAGGATTGTTTGATAAAGTGAGAGTAGCCATGGAGATCAACTTCTACAAGGCTTTTGTGGAAGATTTAAGGAAAATCCGTCAGGCCAGGGTGCCTTATCTAATTTCAGAGAGTTAATAGCGAGCTGTATCTCCTGTTCTGTAATGGAGAATAATAACCCTGATTTCTGTCCTTCAGAAAGTGAAGGAAAGGGCAACTCTTTAGGATACTTGTCTATAGAATCTACAGTGGGGGAATTATCCCTGGGTTTGTATAACTTGGCATAAAATTCTTGAAACTCCACTGTTATAACATATGGATTTGTTTTGATGTTGCCATCCTTTTATGATTTAAGCCCTCTGCCTAACTGAAACCTGGCTGTCGGGTAGGATCAAAGATGGTGAGGTGGCCGTCAAAGGATTCCAAGCATTTCAACTTCATAGAATAGGCAGGAAAGGTGGCGGCTGCCGCCTATATGCCAGAAACTCACTGAGTTGCTCTGTCATCCCCATCTCCAAAGTTGTGGAGAATTATGAGCTACTAGTGGTAAAAATACAAGTCAGCCTAAAAGGCAAGACCCTTACCATTGCCATAACCTACCTGCCCACCAAGAAAGCCAAGGAAGGCTTTCCTCTTGTTATGGAAGAATTTATCACATTCATAAAGGGTTCAGAACTCATCTTGACTGGTGACTTTAATATTAACTGGTTATGTAAGGAAGCAACACCCTCCAGAGACCTAATCACCTCCCACAATCTCACGCAACTTGTAACTCACCCCACCAGGCAGAACTACAAGGCTGGTACCAGCACCCTCACTGACTGGGTCTTAACTAGCTCACCGACTCGATTATCTGAACTCAGGGTTCTCCCAGACGTGCTAAGTGACCACTCCCCAATCTCCTTTATATAGACCCATAAACTTGCCAAAAGCCCACCCTGCCTCATTGACAGCAGGGTTCTGTGGAAAGGCAAACTTGGATCCCTCAAATTGGCCCTGTCTGCCTACAACTGGTTCCCCATCAACAAGGCACCTACGCTGGACCAGGCCCTTAGTTTTTTTACTGACAACTTCAATTCCATCTGTGATATCTATGCACCACACACAAAACGAAACATTCGGAGGGAGGTTAACGGCTGGATTGATGGCAAGCTCCTCTCCCTCCTAAAGGAGAGGGACTGCCTCTGGGGAAAAAGCCTTAAACTCAGGCAGCAAGCATGACCTACAGTGCTACAAAACAGCTAGAAATCGGTGCACCAAACTTATCAGGCTCGAAAAAGCCAATTTCCATAAGACCCAGCTTAACAACACAGGGGGAGATGGAAGGAGGTTTTGGGACATCAAGAACATCTTTGGTAAAGATCAAAAGCAACACCCTAAGATGCTCAACATTAATAACTCATACTCCTCAGATCCACTAGCCATTGCTGATGCCTTTAACCAGGCCTTTACAGACCTGTCCTCAGTGCTGCCTTCAGACTACCTTCTGCCTGTGGAGGACCAAGGTTGTGCCAACCTGCTCATAACTAACCACCCAGCCTTCTACTTTAAGAAGGTGATGGTGAAGGAGGCCCTAATGATGGTCAGGAAAGTCCTAGGCAAAACCAGATTGGGGAGTGGCGGGCTAGACATGAAGTTACCATCTCTCACCCTTGATGTTCTTATCAAGTCCATAACAATGCTATTTAATAAATCCTTGGCCCTAGTTCAATTTCCAGAGGTATGGAAGCAAGCCCTGGTAACTCCAGTGAATAAGAATGGTGACATGGTACTGGTGTCAAACTACAGGCCAATATCTATCCTCCCCCCACTATCCAATGCTTTGGTAAAAATTACGGCAAGTCAACTCACAGAATACCTCAATAAGTACAATCTGACTGTCCAAACCAACATGGGTTCAGGCAAAAACACAGTACCACCACGGCACTGCTGGAATACACTGACTATGCGCACAAGGCGCTGGATGAAGACAAATTGGTGGGGTCCATCTTCATTGACCTCACCAAAGCCTTCGACACCGTCAACCACTCTCTGCTAGTACTCCAGCTCCAAAGATTGGGTGTGGCACCAAACACCATGAATTGGTTCAATGACTACCTAACACACAGGAGCCAGTGAGTCAAAATCGGGCAGACGTTATCCAGCTCCAGAGATGTACTCCTAGGAGTCCCTCAAGGATCGATTCTAGGGCCCCTGCTTTTCAGCCTCTTTGTAAATGACCTACCCACAGCCTGTGACACCAGACTTATTCTGTATGTGAACTATGCCATGCTGCTGAGCAGCAGCACCTCTCAGGTTGCCCTACAAACAGAACTACAGAACTCTTTCAATAAACTCGAGGACTGGTTCAGTAGGCAAAAGCTGCTACTAAATTACAAGAAAACCAAGGCCATGCTACAATACTGCCCCCTACAACAAACACAAGCATGCTCCCCTCATAATCACCAACAAGGCTGGTGAGCAGATTGAACAGGTGCACTTGTTCAAGTACCTTGGAGTCACCATTGATGACTCTCTCACTTATACGCACCACGTAGACTCCCATGTCAAAGTGGTAAACTCAAAGATCAGGGTCCTCTATAGGCATAAGAAATCCCTCACCCCGGAAGCACTCCGAATCTGTCTCCAGCTCCATATGCTCCACGATAGACTATGGGCTGGTGGTCTATGGACCTGCTACTGATACAGTGCTCAAAAAGGGTCAATAAGGCATGCCGCCTCAACCTGTATGCAGATCATTACACTCATACTTGCACCCTGTATGAGCGTACAAACTGGCTTAACCTAAAAGACAGGATCAAATACCAAACTTGCCTCCTGGGAAAAAAGGCACTCCTCAGAAAAACCCCACCCTGGGATCACGTGATGCAGGGTACCAGGTAGAAGCTCCTCTGTACAGCTCAAGCCTCCTAACTGTAAAGTTTTGTTATTTCAGGTTATTATATTTGTCTAAAATCTGGAAAAACTGTTTACTACTGCCTTCCTAGAACCCTGTGCTCCTGTTGGCTTGATTTCGGTGAATATGGAGGTTTATATGAAAAAAGCTCCACAGAAGTACACCCCGCCAGTCACTCCCAAGAAGGCTCGAAGAAATCAAGGGCCTCAAGTGCAGCGGATAAGCCAGAGCCTTTGAACCTGATCGCCGAACAAGAACCGCTAACACTCAGTAGATTTTTGGAGGAGTTTAAACCCTTCTGTGAAGAAGTAAAAGAAATCTCAGCTGAAATCAAATCTCTTTCTAAAAAGCTCGAGGAGGTCTCAATGAAAGCTTCAGATAATACAGCTCGAATCTCCTCCCTTGAGAAGCATGTGGAAAAAATTGACCCCGGTCTTGTGGCTATGTGGCAAAAATTTTCTTGATTGGAAGCCAAGCTAGAAGATTTAGAGGGCCACAGCTGAAGGAATAACATAATTATTTTGGGGCTTCCAGAAGGAGAGGAGAGCCTGAACACAGTTATCTTTGTGCAGAAATTGGTGGAAAAGATCGCCAGTCCCTCTCCCTTCGGGGCCAACTATATCATAGAGAGGACGCATAGGTCTTTGCGACCCAAACCTTCCCCAAGAGCAACACCACATCCCATTATGCTGCTTTCTAAATAATTTAGAGTGGCAGCATTTTCTGGCAAAAGTGAGAGAACTGCAAGAAGTCAAATGGGAGAATGCCAGGCTCAGAATCACACAGGATTTACTGGGGTCGGTCAGAGTAAAATGCATAGCGTTTCATCCCATTGTTTCAAAGATCATAGCAGCAGGCCTTCCTTTTAAAATGCGCTACCCAGCTAGATTGCAGGTACTGGTGGTGGGTACCTGGTCAACCTACGAGGATCCTGAAGCTGCCCTTATGGGACTCAAGGCTGCCTTGCCTGACCTATTTCGGGACACCTGACCTGCTTTCTCGGTCTCAGTTAAACCAGTGATGGAAGGGAGAAGTTCTTCTCAAGCTACTATCCAAAATGGGAAAAGAATGCTTGTTCTGATTTTGTGCGTTCTTGAGAAGCTACGGCTGAAGGGGCTATTCTCATCGGGATCATGTTATTCTCATTGCATACTTTATTGCTTAGTGTTACGGGGCAATTGTATATCCCAGGAGACTGTTTCAATGGGGGTATATTTTGCCTGGGGGGAGGATCCTCTCTTTGCATGGATTGTATTTTATTAGTCACTTACAGAGACACCAGAGTATCTCCTTTTGCTCAAATGTCAGAGTGAATGCCTTCAGACTTGTTGTTTCAGGCTGTTGTGACTGTGGTCAGGAGAGTAACCCCCTAGTTTCAATTCGGATGGTCATGTGTCAATGAGTCTATATCACCAGAGGGCACTCTTGCTATTAACTTGGGGGATCAGCTCCATTATTTGTTTGGAGAGCTTGCCTTCCCTGATTGAGTTTCTTAGTGGGGGCCTGAGAACATACTGAGATTCTCTAGTTGGGAGCATCTAGAGCTACTGCTAACTAGAACAGTTTTAAAAGGTTTTATTATTGCTGGTAGTAGTAGTTACGATAGCGAGCTCAGCTATCACATGTTATTTACTGCTTTCCCATTTGGGCATTCAGGTTCTCTAGCTAGCTCCCAAATGGTGAATGCTCTCTCCTCTCCTCTCTTCTCTTCTCTTCTCTTCTCTTCTCTTCTCTTCTCTTCTCTTCTCTTCTCTTCTCTTCTCTTCTCTTCTCTTCTCTTCTCTTCTCTTGATTTCAGGAGCTTAATGGTTGTGTGTTTTTATTTACACCATTATTCTCTTTACATAGATACTAATGCTTATTAGTTTTTAATAGGAAGGTTTGCATATAGGGATAGGGTTTTGGGGCACACGTTGGGGAGGCTGGAGTGGGAGGAAGTAAAATGGTATTGTGCTGAACGTTGCTCGTGATAGTTGGAGTGGGGGGTGGGTAGGGATCAGGGTATACTCAAGTCCTTCAATTTATTCAATTTACTCAATTTTTGGGCTGTTGAGGGGCACTTTCGTGGGGGGGGTTTGGGGGATCAGAATGAGGGAGATGGATGTTGGAATGGGAGGGGGATACAGCAGTAATCAGGGGTTCTAGACATTTAATTTTTGTTGTAGTAACTTCCGAATGTTATATTGGAGACTTGTTTTTTCCTACTTAGATGGTCAGTAGTATCAATCTGGCTACTTGGAATGTGAATGGGATAAGGAAAAGAGTTAAACAATATCAAGCCTTAAAACATCTAAACTTATTGTCTTCTCAGATTACGTTCTTGCAAGAATCTTATTTACTTGAGAGTGAAACTCTGCAATTTAGGAGGCAACAGATTGGGCAGGTATTTAATGCCTCAGGGTCTACTAACAGTTGCGGGGCTATGGTTCTGGTCAATAGAGGCATTTCCTTTGTCTCTAAGCAAGTTCTTAGGGACCCGGGCGGTAGATGCGTCCTGGTTCAGGGGAATCTTTGGTCCATACCAGTTTTACTGTGCAGCATATATGGGCCAGATGCAGATGATCCGGGCTTCTTTATGAAGCTTATTTCTATCATCCTTCCCATGCTTCCCATTGTTATAATTATGGGCAGAGACTTTAATCTGGTTCTGGATCCTGAAGTGGACAGGTCTGGTAGTGGGTCGAGGAGTTTGTCTCCCAGGCAGAGGGCGTTCAGGGATTTACTGGATCAGTGCGGACTGTGTGATGTGTGGCGTGTATTACATCCCAAGGACAGGGAGTATACCTTCAACTCGCCTGTGCACAGAACCCAGTCTCACATCGATGATCTCTTAATTTCCCAGGCCCTCTTACCGGGGGTCTTAGCAGCCTCGATCCAGCCAGGTCCAGTGTCTGATCACTCTCTCGTGATTTGCAATCTGGCTTTTCTTAATATTTCCCATAAAGAAACCTGATGGAAATTAAACGAACAATTATTGAAAGATGTTAAATATTGTAACCTAATAAAAGAGCAGATCGATTTCTTTTTTTCTACCAACTCCTCAGAGGGTATGGCTCCTGATATGTTATGGGGCGCCTTCAAGGCCTATATGAGGGGGATTATTATTAGCCTAGCCACAAAGAGGAAAAAGGCTCGAGAGGCTGAATTATTATCCTCATTATCACTAGTTAGGTCTCTGGAAGCCAATTTATCCCCCAGCATCTCAGAAGAGGATATGAGGAGACTCTTGGTGGCTAAAGACAAATATTTAGATTTGTTGAGGGAAAAGGCAGAGATATCTATTATCTGCACTAAAGTGAGCTACACCAATCAGGGGGGAAAAGCAGGTCACTTGCTTGCTCTGAGATTAAAACAGCAGGAATCTGCTAGGTTTATTCCTCTAATCAGGGCCCCTGAGATGGATCCCTGAAGGTATCCCCCTTCAGAGATTGTGCAGGAATTTGCCTCGTACTACGAGCAGCTATATAGTGATATGGATAGCCCTCCTTCTTTGGAGGTGTTAGAGGCATACCTGAGGGATTCTTCTCTCCCTTCCCTGCCTGAGTCACAAAGGAAGTTGTTATCCTCCCCAATATCTCTGGAGGAAATATCGGAGGTCATCGGGGCTTTGCCCTCAGACAAGGTCCCGGGACTGGATGGTTTTTCTGCATTATTCTATAAAACTTTTCGAACACAACTATTACCTGTACTTCACCGGTTGTACCGTCATATTCTTTCTGGGGTAAGGGTAGATGCACATTAGTTTGAAGCCCTGATTGTTCTTCTCCCAAAACCTGACAAAGACCCGGAGTCAGTTCAGAGTTACAGGCCCATTTCCCTACTGAATCAGGATGTTAAAATTCTCTCGAAGATATTGGCTGACAGAATAACTCAGGTCCTCTCGGACCTGATTAGTATGTCCCAGGTGGGATTCATGAAGGGGCGTTCATCGTCAGACCATTTACGCACTCTCTCGCATGTCTTTTCGGTGTCCAGGGATGCCACCTTCCCCGCGGGATTGATTTCCCTTGACGCCGAGAAGGCGTTTGATCGGGTCAACTGGAATTTCTTGTTTCAGGTTCTAAAAGTATTTGATTTTCCTACTATGTTCATAGATTGGATTCAGGCTTTATATCAGACCCCATCTGCCAGAGTTTCTGGCAATGGAGCATCTTCTAAACCCCTTTCTTTATTTTCCGGTACAAGGCAGGGTTGTCCCCTTTCCCCTCTTTTATTTAATTTATATTTAGAGCACCTTATCCGAAATATTCTTAATAATCCGGAGATACGAGGCATACCAATAGGGAATAACATGGTGAAGATCACGGCTTATGCTGATGATCTTCTCCTCCATCTCTCTCACCCAATAACATCTATCCCTGTTATGTTAGGAGAAATAGCCAAGTTCAGTACTTTCTCGAATTACAAACTGAATGTCAACAAATCTTCCATTTTCCCTCTTAACCACAAGGTTTTTAAGAGTGATGTTTCCCCTTTTGGTCTTGGTTGGCCTCCCCGCGTTCTTAGATACCTGGGTATCAACTTGACGCGTAACCCCTCTTCCTGGTTCAAAGAGAACTTGGAGCCCCTTTCCCAAGCGATAGTTCAGGACCTCAATAGATGGTCTAAACTTCCTGTCTCTCTTTGGGGTCGCATCAATATAATTAAAATGAATGTTTTTCCTCGCTTGTTCTATCCCCTCTCGCTCCTTAATTCCTTTATTCCCTTATCATGGTTTCAGAGAATGCACAAAATTTTTATCAACTTTATCTGGTCCAATAAGCAACCCAGGTTGGCATATCATAAACTGGCCACTCACAAAATGGATGGAGGATTGCGAATCCCACATCTGGCAATCTATTACTGGGCCAGTCACATTGCAAAATACATGCGCTGGGTGAGTCTGGGTCCTGAGTACCTAAGACCGGTCTGGTTTAAAATTGAGTTAGACTTTATCCAGTCTGAGAACATGGATCCCTTGTCTATGCTCCATTCTAAAATTGTGTCCCTTCAAGACGCTTGCAGATGTCCCACCCTTTGGACATCCTTAAAAGTTCACGTACAGCTTTGCTCTTTTTTGCGGTACACCCGACATCTGGATTTGTCTCAGTCCATCTGGAATTCCCCATCCTTCACAACAAATAAACGGAGGATCTCTCGTACGTGGTTGCCCCAAATTGGTGATGGGATAATTTCCACTCTTCTGGATGAAGAAGGGGAATGGCTTTCAGTTTCTAATATAATTCGTAAATTTGACATTCCGGTAGCTCATTATTTCAGGGTGGTCCAGCTAAAACACCTGCTTTCTACAGTGCTCGGTAATACCCCTCCTTGCCCGCCTGCCTTTTCATTTGTATCCGAGCTCTCCTCCCTGATGAGCTTACCAGGTGTTATTTCTAAAATATACCAAGTTCTATTTCACTGGAAATACGGGAGACCTGAAGGTCCCACTAAGCTCTGGGTTTCTTTTTTTCCCCAGTACACTCCCAATTGGTCGGTTTTATGGAAGTTCTGTCACAGATATGTTTCTCAGGACAGACTATGACTTATGCAATATCATATTATTCACAATATGTATTACACCCCAGTTAAGCTGAGGAAATGGGGCCTTATAGGGTCGGGGACTTGTACCAGAAGATGTCAGGAGGATGGCACACTTTTTCACATTTTTTGGTCATGACCCAAGATAAGGTAATTGTGGGTGGCTATTCAGACTAACTTACGTCCTATTCAAGGTTTGCAGGATTGCTTCACCCCAGACATATGTTTGTTGGGAGATCTATCCTCTATCAAAGTTAAAATCAGGAGATTTCATATTTCCATGATTGCATTATCTGTTAAAAAAATTGTACTTCGGCATTGGAAAGATGCGGTAAGTCCAACATATCAAGAACGGGTTAATGAAATCCTAGCTAACCGTCGTACAGAGAAAGTGATAGCGAGCCTCCACAATAAGATGCAGAGATACAAGAGTATTTGGGATCCCCTTCATACTCTAATTATGATCAGTATAGATAAATGAGTTACTGTAATTGTGAACCTTAATTTATGTCAACATATTGTAATGTTTTTATACTACAACATGGATTTTTTACTGCTGTATGGGGTCGGGGAAGGGAGAGGGGATGGGGGCAGATCATGTAATATTCTGTACATATGCAGGGTATGTTGTAACTTTCTGCCTCCTGTAATTGAGAAAATCTGTTAATAAAGTTTGAATTAAAAAAAAAAAGAAAAACCCCACCCTGTATAGGAAACCTGCTTGAGGCTTCTTTCTCAACACACATCACCAGACGGAAGAAGAATGGAGCACTGTCCATACCATTCCGACGACCCTCACTAGGGCAGCGTGCTTTCTCCTTTAGGTCCCTGCTCTGGATAAATGAACTCCCGATGAAATTACAAACAAACAGCCTGCCTGTCTCAATTCAAAATAGGCCTCAAACAGCACCCAATGTCTAACTCAGAATGCACCTGCTTCTCAGGCCCAAATTGATAGACAGGCCTACCCCCAAGGTAACACCCAGCAGGGCTACGTAGAGACCCTGCCTCCATTCCAACCTAGCCTAGGGCTTAAGTAAGCTATCAGTCCTCTTTAAACGCACTTGGTACTACTCCTCCTAAACTCCCCCCCCACACACCATACTCGACAAAGCCCTCTGGAGCTGCTCCCCCTCACAGCCCCCATTTCACTATCCCCACCTCGCCTCTCTATGGTTAGCTTCAAACCCAGTCCCCCTTGTTTCACTGTCACCCAGCCTCTCGCCATCTGAGGTAGCGTTAAACCCTATGCAGTTACTGTGCCATAGTCTATCAACGGATTTGGAGGTCTCCAGGGGTGTGCTACCTAAGGCAACCGATTAGAAATAGTTTAGTATTCAATTACAATTGCTCAGTTTTTTTCTCCTATTTGTCTAATTGTCATGTAATCGCTCTTTAAAGCCTAATGATCAGGACTCTGTAACCACTGAATATGTGTATTGTCTTATTGTCCACCCTGACGTGGAACCTTTGTAAAAAAGCTCACGCTCAAAGGTCTTTCCGAAATACTAATTAAAAAATTAATGGCATTTATCACCTTCGACATCTTTTTTTGCTCGAGTCTTAAAGCCAACAATTTCCCAGCTTTTTCCCCGCAGTCTATATAAGATGATTTTGTGCGAATGATAGTATATTCGGCTTTCTCCTTTAACAGATCATTGTATGTATCTCTCAGGCGAGCCAGTTCTAGTCTATGTACTTCACTTACTAAGGGACTTAAAGTCTTCTCCAGTTCCCTAATGCTATTCAACAACTTGACCTGGTCCTGTTCCCTGCTTTTCTTTCTCTGAGAAGCCAACTTAATGAGTTCACCCCTTAAGAAACATTTTAGACCCCCCCATTCCATATCCACATGACCTATTGATCCATGATTACATCTGGTATAATATTGAATATGCTCTCTTAAACTAGCTAGTGTAGTTTTCTCTGTCAAAAGCCTGTTGTTAATTTTCCAGGTTGTTTCAACCTTTACAGTGGGGAGCAATGCTAGAGTGATGACTACTGGCGAATGATCAGAAACCACTTCTGGAGAGAGATGACTATCCACCAAGTTTGTGTAAACCCTTGCTAATAAGTAAATAATCGATTCAAGAGGAGGTGTCATGCACTGGCGAGCGAAAGGTATACTCCCTACCTCTCGAATGTAATACTCTCAATGGGTCACATAGCCCCATCTTGTCGACCAGGTCTCTGATGGAGCACTGCACCAGGGATAATCCTTCTGATCTGTCCAAATCTGGTGAGGAGGGCAAGTTCCAATCCCCCCCCTAAAATTACCATTATATCCAAAAAGGGCATTAGTGTATTTAATATTTCCATGAAAAAGCTGGGGTTGTCAGCATTGGGACCATATACTGCCCCTAATAAGATATCGGATCTCTCCAGAATTCCCCTAACAAATACGAATCTACCCAGTGGGTCATGAATACATTGTTTACATTGAAAGCTCAAAGATCTGTGTAGAAGTATAGCCACTCCTGCCCTCTGCGTAGATGACCCTGCTGTGAAGACCTGCCCAATCTGCATTCTCCTTAATAGATTAGCTTCTGTCTCTCCTAAATGTGTGTCTTGCAAAAAATATTATTTGGTCTCCTAGTACCTGCAAATGTTTAAGAATTCTATATTGTTTATTCTTATGCCGAAGACCTTTCACATTCCAAGTAATAATTCTGTAGTTCTTATCCATACCCTGCAATTGAAATCCATACACTCAGGCTGAAGATTTTACTCAGGAAATTATATGCTATCAGCACTATAGATCCATATCCTCCCCCCCCCGTCCAAGATCCCAAAATATGCTACCTATCTCTTTCCCCCATCCACCCGCCTCCCTGCCTCCTGCCTTTCATCTTCTTTGTTATTATACCTAACTCCATTACCAATCCCTGTGAGTTATTGAAAATGCTTCTTATTGTCTGAAAGTTTCTTACCCCCAAATCAATCTTGGCAGGTGTCTTACAGGACCCCTTCCTTGATATAGTGTGTGATTCTGCCAGAGACAGGTGTCCCCTTCTCCCCGCTTCTCCCATAACTGTGTTGTACTGCACCTAGTAACAGGGATACCCATTTACTGTGGGACTGTATCTAGGATTAGTGGGTGACCTGATTAGTCAGTAGGGGTGTATCTTGGACTAGTGGGGAATGGTGGCTCACCCAAGGAAACCTACTTGGAAGGGGATGAAACCACACGTCATTAGGGTAGGCATCTTTGGGAGGGTGGTGGGGTGCACAGGATGTAGGGCAGCCATGACACTGGACTGGGCTTGGAAGTTCAGTGGTTGCCCAGTGTGCTACCAGCTGGCACAGCTTAGGGAGGAGATTGCAGGGATTAGGAGACAGCTGTGGGAAGGGGGGAGGTATGGTTGGGGCAGAGGGCAGGGTATCTCTCCAAGCACTAGGGGCAGGGGCATATGGAAAGGAGTGCAGAAGAATACTCGGGGGTCACATAGGGACCCTGGCAGAGGGGGCCCAAAAGGAGGACACTACCAAGGAAGCAGGCAGGTAACTGGGGACCCTCATAAAGGGGGCCAGAGGGACAACATTCTCAGGGAAGTAGGCAGATGGCTGGGGCTGGACAGAAGGAAGCAAGGTGGGGAGGTGGATCGGACCTTACGCTCAGTAACCGCTTCAGTTCTCTTCTTCTGCCTGAGGATGAGGGGGATGATGTAGCCATGACAGGGGTGGTTAGAGATAGAAAGGGAGTGGGGGGCAGTAGGTGAGGGCCAGATAACAGGAGGAACAGGGGGGAACCTGGAATGCAGGAAAATGGGGGGAGCAGTGGATCAGAGCAGGAGGGGCAGGGGGAAGAGGGAGAAAAGCGCAAGCAGAAAGCCCAGTTGGGAGGAAAGGGCAAGGTGAAGGACCAGAAGTACAAGGAGGATACAGTAAAGGGAGCTGAGGGTTTAGGCCAGGAGAGCACGACAAGCAAGGAGGGACTGAATGGAGACAGAAAGGAAGGGAGGACGAGCCAGGCTAGTTTAGCGGATGGGGGAGAAGGACCAGTCACAAGCAGTGAGGGGGGAGTTAGCGAGGCACAGAAGGATACTCAGGAGGAGGAGAGGCATAGGATCGGAGAGGAGGGGGTGGCCAGGGTAAATGAGGGGGCGGCATGTGGCACCCAGATAGGGGGAGGAACAAGGAGCTGGCTGGGTGGAGGGGCCGGTAGAAGGATGAGGGACATGGAAGGGGGAATGAGGAAAAGGAGCAGTCAGAGTGCTCCTGTTGGGGGATTCTATGATCAGGGGTATCAAATGGGGTAGGGAGGGGGAAGCGTGGCCAGATAGAACAAAATGCTTCCCTGGACTAATGGTGCACAGGGCCAAGCACGAGGTATATCAGCTGGCAAAGGACTGTGGGGGTTCCCCGGACATACAGGTCCACCTGGGTACAAATGACATTGAAGGAAATAATGAGCTAGAGTTACAGGCAAGGTTCAGGGAGCTTGCCAGGGTCTGTTATGACATAGGGCGCACAATTTCCTTCTTGGAAATCCTGCCGGTGCCAAGGGCTAGTGGGGAACACAAAAGGAAGATTAGAGAGATAAACCAGTGGCTCAGGGAGTGGTGTGAGGCCAGAGGGTATGGGTTGATGGGGGATTGGGAGGAGACCTGGGAGGATAAGGAGCTGTATGCTAGAGATAGGCTCCATCTCAATTTGGAGGGAGGGAATCCTTAAGTTGAAAATAGAGGGGTTCATTGGTGAAAAGTGGGGTTTAAACTTGTGGAGGGGGGAGGGATGGGCGAAAAGGCAGTCGGGGGGGTCCAATAAAGAAAAGACTCTGTCTCCACCCCCCGGGGAGCTGGAGGAATGCGGGAAAAGGCAGACTCACAAAGTGCAGACCAGGAGAAAACGGAATCCCCATGGGAACATGAGCAGGGGAAATGGAAGTATAGGGAAAGGGTGGAAGGTAGTCCTGCTAAATGACAGGAGCTTGGGCAATAAAATGCCTCAGCTCTAGGCAATGCTAACTGAGGGAGCGGTGGATGTGGCAGCAGTCACGGAGGCCTGGGCCACCGCAGGACATGACTGGGACCTGAACCTGGAGGGTTACACTATGTTCAGGAAGGACAGGAGGAAGGGAGGGAAGGGGAGGAGGGGTAGCAAAAATAGTCAAAAACTGCATTGGCATAGGGGGAGTAGAGGAGGCGGAGGGAACCGTGGAGGCGATTTGGGTCACCTTGATAACAAGGGGGGGGCAAGAGAGTAAAAATAGGAGTTGTGTATAGACCTCCTGCGCTGACGAAGAAGCTGGAGGAGAGTCTGGTGGCAGATGTTGGGAGACACTGCAGATTGGGCAGGGGAAGGGTGGTGGTGTTGGGGGACTTAAACATGCCAGGAACAGACTGGGAGACTATGACATCCTCGGTGGCCAGGGAACAGAGGTTGTTGGATGTCTTTCAAGACGCGTTTCTAACTCAGCAGGTGGGGGAACCAACCAGGGAGGCACAGGTACTGGATGTGGTCTTGGCAGACAGTGACCAGATTGGGGGCCTGGAGGTAAGGGACCCTTTGGCGGGGAGTGACCATGCCACGGTCTGGTTCTGCCTGGATCTATGAGGGGTAGAAGACTGCACAAAGACGGAGGTAACTGACTTCAGGGGGGCGGATTTTAAGGAAATGGGAAGGATCCTTAAGGAGCATTTGGATGGGATTGGGCCAGACATGGATGCTGACAGTAGGTGGGAAATAATCAGGAGAGGGGTGCAGGATGTTACCAGCACCTGTGCCATAGTAAGACGAAAATGCGGTAGGGCCCAAAAACCATGCAGGTGGACAAGGGAGGTCCAGGAGGTGGTGCGGGGAAAGAAGGCAGCCTATAGGCAATTCAAGTGTTCAAGGAGTGAAAGGGATCGAGGGGAGTACAAACTGATGGCTAGAAGGGCTACTAGGGTGGTAAAGGCGGCTAAGGCAAGGAAGGAACAGAACCTGGCCAGGGAAATTAGGAGAGGGAACGAGGTTTTTTTTAGATACATTGGGGAAAAACAAAGGGTGAAGGGGCAGATTAGCAGGATTAAAACAGGGGAGAGATGGGCACAAGACCTGGGGGAGCAGGCTGAGGTACTAAATGAGTACTTCACCTCAGTTTTCACCAAGGAAAATGGGGTGCTGCATCATACATGGGAGGAGACAGTGATACTGAAGGGGGGGGACCCTTACCAATCGGCGGGTCTGGGGAGAAGGGGAGGCATCACTGGCAGGAGGGGGGAAGGCTAAGCAGGGAGAAGAGGTAGCAGAGGCAGAAATCACAGCAGAGAGAGTGAGGGAAGCCCTCAGGTCCCTTAAGATGGAGAAAGCACTGGGACCAGATAAAATACATCCAAGAGTGCTGAAGGAACTTGTGGATGTCCTGGCGAAACCCCTGGCGGAGCTTTTCACCATCTCTCTGAGGACAGAGTGGGTGCCCTAGGACTGGAAGGTGATGCATATAGTGCCTATCCACAAGGAGGGATCAAGGGAGGTGGCAGGGAACTACAATCCTGTCAGCCTGACATCAGTGGTGGGCAAGGTGATGGAGGGCATTGTCAAGGAAAGGCTAGGAGGGACCTGAAAAAGTTAGGGTACCTGGATGATAGACAGCATGGATTCATCCCAGGGAAATCATGTCAGACAAACCTTGTGGAGTTCTATGACTGGGTGATGAGTGCCTTGGATCTGGGTAGACCAGTGGATGTCCTCTTTCTAGACTTCAGCAAGGCATTTGACTCTGTTCCTCACGAGGGCCTGTCGGATAAGCTGGGAGAAATCAGGGTAGGGAACCAGATGATCAGATGGATAGACAATTTGCTCCAGGACCGGACCCAGAGGGTCGTAATTGGCGGGATAGTCTCATCCCCAAGGAGGGTCATTAATGGGGTCCCACAGGGATTAGTCCTTGGGCCCCTCCTGTTCAACGCCTATGTCTCTGACATAAGGACAGGTATCAGGAGTGAGATGAGTCTCTTTGCAGATGACTCAAAACTGGGGGTGGTGGTGGATGGGGAGGAGGGGAGGGTGGCCCTACAGGGGGACCTGGGCACCCAGGAAAGATGGTCTAGAAAGTATAAGCTGAGGTTCAATGCAGGGAAATGCAAGGTACTGCACCTGGGGGCCAGAAACCTGGGCTAAGTGTACACCCTGGGGGGGGGGGAATGCTACAAGTCTCAATGGCTGAGAGGGACCTGGGAGTGGTGGTGGATGTCAAGATGAACAACTCAGAGACTTGTAGTAGGGCAGCAGCCAAGGCCAACAGGATGCTGGAATGCATCACTAGGGGTATCACCTCCAGAAGGAGGGAAGTGATTCTCCCTCTGTATAACTGCTTGGTGAGGACACACTTCGAGTACTGCATGCAGTTTTGGAGGCCACACTTAAAGAGGGACATTAAACTCCTGGAGAGGGTCCAGAGGAGGGCAACCAAAATGATTTGGGGCTTGGGAGACAGGACCTATGGGGAGAGGCTCGAAGAGCTAAATAGGTACACATTGGAAGAGAGAAGGGACTGAGGGGACATGATAGAGGTCTTCAGGTACATGAAGGGGGTTAATAGGGGAGGAGCAGTCAGGGTGCTTCAAAGGAAGGAGGAGGGGGCAACTAGAGGGCATGGGTGGAAGCTGGAGGGGGGAAGATTCAGGGGAGAAAGGAGGAGGTGCTACTTCACTGAGAGGGTGATGGAGCCATGGAATGCGCTGCCCAGGGGGCTGGTGGTGGCAGAGATGGTGGAGAAGTTCAAGAGGGGGTGGGACAGATACAGGGGAAGGGTTCTGGAAGCAAAATCCAATGCAGTGAGAATATCCGGAACTGGGAAGGGAGAAGCCAGAGAAGGCGAGGGGGGCAGCAAGGTCAGCTCCCAGGGTGGGGGCTGACCAAATGAGCAGACATGAAAGACCATTAGGCCTATTCTGCTGGCATTTTAGTATGTCAGTATGTTAGTAAATCAACCTACTCCTCTTAATCCTGTCTCGAGTAGGGGGGAACTTAAAAATAACCAAGAATATTAACATAGAAAAAGCTGAATTCACTATTGCTCGGATAGTGACTACTTCTTTTGCTTGCCATTCCCACACCTACACTAAGTTACTCCCCTACTGGAATCTACCTCCTGATTAACTTTATGCTCTCCATATACATAATGAAATTATATTCAAACTTTAATTTCCACCTTATAACCCAACTTGTTAAGGCCAAGGAATTAACTTCATTCCTCCTTTAAATTTTGGTCTCACTTCATTTTAGAAAAACAATAAAACTTTCTTTCCCCACATTACTACTTCATGCCTCTGTGAGTCAGAATAAGCTAAATTAATAAACTAACTTACATGTTGAAAGCCTATTTTGATAAGGCATTGTAGGGAGTTTGTATAAAAAAGAAACGAGCAACACTAAACCACTTCCCCCCCTTCAAAACCACATAACCAAGTGAATACAGCACTTTTGTGTAACATGTAATGTGATGTTGCGGTCCAGCTCTCTTGCACCATCACAACTGTTTGCACCATCGGAGCTTCCCCAAGTGACTCCAAGGAGAAGACCTGTAGAAATGAAGGAAACTTTCCCTGATATCTCATGGGAAATGCTAGAGACTCCAGGAATGTCAAATCAGATCTTCCCTAATTGCAGTCTTCAAACTCTTTGATTTAAGCTCTTCTGCAGCGCCAGCCATGCACATTATCGTGGCATCTGCAGAGTTGATCTGACAGCTGCTGCAACTACATGAACCTGCGCACCTCTGTGATTTGTAAATATAGCAAATGCTCTGTTCAGCGTGAGGCTCCTCTGCTTAAAAACTAACTACTCCAGTAGATCAAGTTCCTCACCTGGAAGACAGGGCTTCAAAATTAAATCAACTTGAGAGCTAAAACATGCCTGAAATCAAAGAAAAGTCTCCATGCAGTTGACCATATCCCTGGTTTCTCCACCAAGATACATGCAGTAAGAAAAAACGAAGAAAACTGTGATTATTGTTGCATCGCTATCTGCATATCCTGTCAGCACACTAATCACTTGGTTGTAATCTGCATATCCCTTCCCAGCCAATTATCTGATGAATTCCTTTTCAGTTGTTCCATACTTTCCACAGTATTAACCCTTATTGCCATGGCTACCTTCACCGTCTCCTTCCCGCCTTCATTTCTTGAAGAGTTCTGGTAACAGAAGTTGCAGGCTGCTCATCATCTGGTCATTCGAGTCGTAAGCATACCATTTATCCTGAATTTTTACTTGGAATTGTGCCAGATAAAGCATTTTGAAGCGTATTCCTGCTGGGATCAGACGGGAGATGGTGGTGTGAAATGACCCTCTCTTTTGTCTCACTGACGCTGGCAAATCTTGCACAATGCGTATTTTACTACCCTCCCACATAACTGCTTGTACTTCTTTCATTTTGAGCATAATATGTTGTTTGTCCAAAAAGTTAAAAAGATATAGTATGAAGGGTCTAGGGGGAGCACTAGCTTCAGGTTTGAGTCACAGCGCTCGATGGGCCCGTTCTACTATATACGAAGGGCCGTTCGGAGATATCCCCGCGAATTTTTCTAACAACTTCTGGGCAAACATGATGGGAGATGTGCCTTCCTCACCTCACGGTAGTCCAATGACTGCTAAATTATTCTGGCGGCTACGTCCTTCCAAGTCCTCAAGTTTCGCTTCCATCCTTGAGTGATGTCTTTTAACTAGGATGAATTCTGGCTCAGTGGATGCTTTCCATTTTTCAAGAGACTCCGTCCTCGCTTCCACATCTTTTTTTCGTCTTGCCACATCCGTCAGGCTCTTTTTAACATCGGATACCTCCGTGGTGAGTAAAGTGATCATATCTTGCAGTGGTTTCATTTCCATGAGGAATCTCTCTTCAGACAGACAGGGTAGCCACCTGTTTACTCACTTGCATTTACACCATTTTCCCCGGTTGCTGTTTTGCTTTCTTCGGGGCCTTTTCTGGTGATAGCGGGTGGTGTGCCGAGGTAGCTCTTGTCGCATCACCACTTCCATGCTACGGAAATAGTTGTTTTCTTTCACTCTGGATACGGGTGCAGGGTGCTTGTTCAACCAAAATGTAAAAGTCCTTGTTGATTTTTTTTGCAGTTTGCAGCCTAATTTTATATCGGAGAGCGGGAGAGAATGCACCACATGTCTACTCTCTAGTCAGCCATCACATGACTCCCTAAGAGCAGGTTACTTGAGGTACCAGCAGAATACTGTCCAGTGTTAGACACTTCAGAGCTTCCCCCCCAAGGAAAAGTGTCTCAGCATGCGTAATTGATCTAATGGCAACAGTAAGGCTTATGACTGGAATCCCTTAAACCTTCAGTGATCTGGCAATGAAACTCCTGAATAGTCTTCCAGTGGGATTTGCAAGAGTGGGTGTAGTTGCAGATACATACAGAGAGCAGTCAATCAAAGAGGATGAGTGATTTTGATGAGGATTTAGTGAGAAGCAGTGCCACAGGGAGGCATTTTTGCACCCAGGGCAAGTCACATATTTTGTACCCGCTCTCATCCCCCACTGTTGCCCCCCCCCCCCATCCTGTACAGTGAAGAAACTTTTTTTGAATCTTGCATGCAAGAGATAGGTAGGGATAAAACAAATACAGTACACTCCACTTATAACAGTACACTTCACTTAAAACAGATATTCTTATAATAGCATAGTGGTTAAGGGCACTGAGCTGCAAGCCTGAAGACCTGGGTTTGAATCCCATCAACTCCCACTTGCATACTGTGTGAACATGAGCAAGTCACTTAACATCCTTGTGCTCCCAGGTCACACCTGGAAACAAGCACTGGCTTAGTGTGCCTTTTATGGTTAAACAATTTCCCCTTTTCCTTATATTGGATAAAACTGATTTCCCAAACCAAAAATGTCAAATCCAATGCATTTTTCTCTGGTTATAATAGACAGCAACATTGCTTATAATGGACACTCTGACATTTTTATTGACATCTGTAGTGCTTTTTGTGGGGGGTGGGGGAGTGCAAAGCTGGTGAGATTTGGCAAATGTAAAATTAAGATGGAGAAGCTACAAAGAATACATTTCTTACAAAATAATTCCCCACAAGCTGCATAGACTTATTTTTGCATTTGATGTGGTTGCCCACCAAATGCTTTGGGACAATAATGAGAAAAGAGAGGTGTGCCACTGCCACCTAATGCAGCAGACACTTTACTGGGCATGCCCCACAGCCACCAATCAACAGGGAGGCTGCTGATGAGAGTAGCTTCAAAGAGAGTGAAGGAGTTAAAAGAAGCCTGCCGCTGCAATCACGAACAGTGTTGTCATTGCAGCGGCACCTCACTCGCAACTAGGTCAGCTCCTGCCATCGAGCACTCTGTCCCCAGGCCTTGCTCCATGAGTAATGTGTTCTCTCGGTGTCCCTTTCCTGGTGAAACATTTCAATAAAGAAATTAGCTGTGGTGCCCGCCACATACTCCACAGAAAGCTGATATCGGGGTGCCCAATCCCCGTGTCTGCATGAATCCCCCCTCCCCCCACTGATGTGGCACACTGGGAGCACACCCCAGTGTGTCAAAGAAATTGATTATGTTTTTCTGACACCGGGATGCCCACTCCCAGTATCAGATGCGGACCCTCCTCCCCAAAGCCTGTTGGTAATATTTGCAGACATCGGGGTGCCCAATCCCTGTGTTGGCATGCCCCCCTATTGTGGCACACTGGGAGCCCACCCCAGTGTGCCTAAATGTATATAATTTTTTTGCCTGTAAAATAAAACGGTCCCCCGAAGACTTTTTTTTAATTTTTTCCCCTGTACAAAACAAAATGTTCCACCATCGTCTCCCCAATCCCCTTCCCCATCCCCAACCTCCCACTGAGTACCCAACTCCCTGCACCCCCGCAGCCCCATACTTACTTCCGGAGGTCGGAGCAGCAATCTTCTTTGAGTGGAAACACATCTGCACTCTTCAAAGGTGAACGGGCAAACTGATGATTTCAGGTAAGCCGTATAATGGGAGTCAATGTGGGGGTTTCAACTTAGGTTGATATGTCAGCCATTTTAGGACTTTTGGCCCCAAATTTCAACATGGGGTTCTTGGGACCCCACCTTGTGAACAGTCACTGTCATTTCATTACTTGGTCCTGAAAGGTGATTTCGCGATCACTGCATAGAATCACCTTTTGGGACAGATTAATGAAATGACAGTGCCACTCTTCATGAGGGGAGGTCCCAAAGAGCCAATGTTGCAAATTTGGTGAAAGAATTCCAAAAAATGTCCGTGTTATGAGCGTGCATTGTGCAGTTTCTACGCATGCTCGTAACTTCGAAAATTTTTAGTATTTTCACTCCAGATTTTCAACATTTACATTTTTTCACACCTCCTTATGAACAGTACAGCTGTCATTTTTCACATCCTGCCTGAAATGTGTTTTCACACCTGTGGCACAGAGTGGCACGGTCACTGTGAGAAATTAACTTTTGGGACAGATTAACAAAATCACAGTGCCACTGTTCATGAGGAGAGATCCAACAATGGTGAAAAAATTCCAAAAAGTGATTGTGTTACAGGCGTGCATTGCGCAGTTTCTTCACACACTCATAACTTCACCAGTTTTTTATATATTCTCTCCAGATTTTCAACATTACCATTTTTTCACACCTCCTCATGAACAGTACAGCTGTCATTTTTCACATCCTGCCCGAAATGTGTCTTTGCACCTGTGGCACTGAATGCTGCGGTCACTGTGCAAAATCACCTTTCAAGATTGAGTAACAATATGATAGTGCCACAGTTCATGAGGTGGGGTCCCAAAAAGCCCATGTTAAAAATTTGGAGTGCAAATACCAACAAACACCTGGGGCTTTAGGGTTTCAAACTATAATGCCTCCTTCCCCACCATGTAGAGACTGTCAGGGGTATGACCTGGTGTCATCGGCTATAATGCTCATGACAGTCCACCCCCAACCCCACCCTGCAGCCAGTGACAGGCATTGAGATGTGCCTTGGGGTCTTTGGCCCTAATGTTTACCCCATTCTCCTATGCTGCACCCATCTCCGCTTATTTCCTTATGGAATAGGTTATGCATAATGGCCAAAAACCCCAAGGCACACCATGATGCCTGTCAGTGTTTGCAGGGTGGGGTGAGGTGGAATGGCATGAGCGTTATGGCCGGCAACCTAAAGACTCACCCCCAACACTGGTCAGTCTCTACAGGGTGGGGTGAGGGTTGGCGTTAGGATTGGAAACCCTAATGCCTCAGTAAGGAAGTAAATCAGGGAGGGGCATTGGACATCACCTACCTTGATTTCAGGATAGCCTTTATTTCTTTATTTATGTTTTTGATAACCGGGTAGGTGCACTGATCCAGTGGACCATTTTCAGTCACAACCCGGGCCACAGGGTGGCAATACAGGGAAAAACAACAGTAGACACAGTTTACATTGTAGTATACAGGTTTAGCAACATTGTAGTTCAGTGAGAGTCATTTTTTCATGAAGTATACAGGCATGGGGTTATATTAAATATTTAACAAAAGTCAGACGAAGGAGCAGTTTTAACCCGGCAGACTGTTCTTGATATAGCCAAAGTATACACTCCTGCCCTGTCAGGATTGCCGGGGCAGGTAGGGTAGGGGGATCCTGTACAGGTGGGCTGCGCTAGTCATCCATGATAGTCATGCAAGTTTGTAGTGCTTAGGAGTGAAAGGGGCCAGAGGCCAGTATGACTTCGGGTTGTCAGCCATAATACTCATGACGTTCCACTCCCACCCCCACCCTGCAGCCAGTGGCAGGCATTGAGGTGTGTCTTGGGGTCTTTGGCCCTAATGTTCACCCCATTCTCCTATACTGCACCCATCTCCATTACTTTTCTTATGGAATAGGTTAAGCATAATGGCCAAAAAGCCCAAGGCACACCTTCAACATAGAAGGCTGATTAACAAGATGGGTAGTCTGGCACAGGGCACAAAAACATTCAAGTACCTCAAGGACATAAACAAGGTGCAGGAGCAGACATCTTCCAAAGCATCAAATGTTCGGCATTGACAAATGTTTGTTTTACTTAGTTACACTAAAAGGAAATGTATGTATGTATGTATTTATTTATTTATTTATTTATTTGAGTTTTGGTGACCAGGTAAGTCCACTGAGACATTTACAGTCCCTTTTTCAGAATTGACCTGGGCAACAAGAGTTACAGAGAGCATTAAACATTGCAACAAATATGAGAGATAAAAAAAAAAAAACAGTTTGATCACATCTTATACAAAACCAGGTTGACAGATAGTATATACCGGCCTGGATATTCAAATGGGTTGCGCATGGCGCAACAGGGATGCACCATGCGCAACCCACCAATGTGTCCTGGAATGATATTCAAAGGGCAAGCTGCGATGCGAACTCTCGAGCCGGGTGCACTGGGTAATGAATGCTGTGCAAGTGTGGGGGTGCCCATGCATATGCGGCACATCCCGATATTCAGCCCAGGATGTGCAGCACATATGCTGGCACAACCCTGCCATGCGCCACTGAGGAGGGCACAAAGATATGCATGGGGAAAACCAGGAACAAGTCCATGCCACCCACAGGTGAGCTGTTGTATTGCAGGGTGCAATACGGCAGCCGCCAGCTGTGGGTGGCCACCCGCCCACCCAGAACACTGACCAAAGCCCCCTGCCCTGGTAGTGTTGTGCCCCCTGCACCATTGCCTGATCACGGGCATAGGTAGAAATACTCCCTGGTGGTCCAGTGGAAGGTCCCCCATCACCCAATCATGACCATAAGTATAGATAATCCCTGGTGGCCCAGTGGAATGCCCCCCCCATCGCCCGATCGTAGGCATATGTAAATGTAACATCCCTGGTGGTCTAGTGGAAACCCCCCATCGCCTGATCGTGGGCAGACATAGCAAAAGAAGCCCTGGTGTTCCAGTGGTACCCCCTTCCCCACTCACCCTCTGAGGTACCACACCACCCAGCACCCCCCCAGTCAGTGGTGGGCGGCAGCACCCCACCCACATGCTGTCCGGCCGCCCACCAACTGACAGCATACAGTACAGTCTGTATGAGTGGACCAATAGGCATGCAGACCATACTGTACAACACAGGCCCAATATATGAATGAACACATATACAGGTAGTCAGTACAATGAAACAAAAGTTAGTAGCATTTTGTATGGTGTATATGTAAGACATTAAAGACATACAGACAGATTGGTACTGCAGCCTGAGACACTGGAGGCAGAGTAGTAGAACTTTAACCAAAGCAAGAGCATGCTGCAGAGACAGTAAGGGAGGTGAGCAAGGAGGATTGGAACTTACGGAGAGAGGAGCCAGACAGGACAGTGGGAGGGAGTGAGTTCAATTCAGAAGGTCCAGAGTAGGGGAAGGACTTACAAGCAGTAGCAAGATGCAAGCCAGGCTTGATAAGAAGGGGAAGTGATACTGAGTGGAGAGAACGTGGGACTTGTTTTAGATGGATTAGCCCAACTAAGGAAGGAGGGTAGATATATTTACCAGTTTAAACAAGAGGTTAAGGGAGGAGTAGTACCTCAATCTGGACAAATAAGGTAACCATCCCAAGGAGGAGAGGACATCACAGTGATGTTGCCGGGAGTTGACCCCCACAGCAAACCTACCGACCCTATGGTAGGCCTGGGAGAGTATGGATAGGGTCAAAGGGGCCAGCAAAGGAGCTCCATAAGTTAGAAGAGGTACAAGGCGAGAGGTTGCAGTATTGCGGCAGGAGGCCGGGAATAGGACTGGACAAATCCTATAGAGGAGGCCAAGCCACTGGTTGAGCGTTTTAGATACATTGGAGGCATGCAATTTAAGGGAGAGAGAAGGGTCCAGAGAGATGCCTAGGTATTTAAAGGCGTGTACGCACTCCAAGATATCACCACTGAGGGAGGGGATAGTGAGGGGTGGGTGGGAGTGCTTGGCTGGTGAGAGATAGGAGAAGAGCATACACTTTGGGGTGTTTTTCAAATTCAGGACAAGGTGCTTACCATGGAACCAACTCTCCAGGGAGGAGAAATCTGAAGACTAGGCACTGTTAATCCAGCATCAGGGGAAGAGCGGCAGATGACTGCATCATCAGCATATAAGTGAACTAAGGCCCCTCCAGAGGAGTTGGGTAGGTCATTGATAAATAATGAAAATAGTGTAGAACCGAAGATGGAGCCTTGGGGAACTCCATGGATTATTGGTTTAGAATCTGAGACAGTGCTAGACCATTTGACACTTTGTGAGTGGCAGGAAAGGTAGTTTTCAATCCAGGTTAAGGCACTGAAATCAAAACCAAGAGCACTTAGCTGATGAAGTAGAAGGCCATGATTCACCAGGTCAAACACTTTAGTAAGGTCCGCAAAGATGGCTCCAGTGGTGGGCCTATGGTCCATAGTCTGGTAAATGTCCGAGGTAACTTTTATCAGTGCAGTAAGGGTACTGTGATTCCTCCTAAATCCATGCTGAAAGGGGGAATAACATAGCATGGAGTTCCAAGTAGTCCTGTAGGTTATTTTATACAATTCGCTCCTGGATTGTTGCCAAGGGGGGAGAAGGATAGAGATGGGTTTGAAATTTTCAGTGTTAGTGTTGGGTCCACTCTTATAAACTGGGACAACAACAGCTACCTTCCACTTGTCAGGGATAACACCAGAGAGAAACGAGCAATTTATTAGATCACGGACTGGGCAGGCAAGGGCGGGGCACCTAGTCTGAGAAATGTTATAGTTCAGTAAAACCCTTAAGGTACAAATGTCTTTCTTACAAAATAATTCTCCACAAGCTGCACAAACTTTTATTTGTTAAATTAATTACACTAAAAGGAAATTATTTTATGTTTGGTAAAACCATTAAGGAACAATTGTTGTTCTTACTGTCCTAAAAGCTCAACATCTAGCCACTAGAGTTATCTTCTGCAATAAAATTCCTACAAAATACTCAAGTTCCCTACAGTTAAATAACTTTAAATAAACATCCAGACACATATATGCTAGGTGGGATTCTGATCAATCTATGAAATGTTATAATACATTCTCATTCAATGTGAGCCCCTGCGCACATACTGTACATAGGCACACCTAACACATAGGCTCCACCACCTTTTATGAAATTTCATTTTGTATAAAAGAAGCAGCACCTGACTGTACAAAAGTCAAACAAAAATCAGTTATATAGGTGCAAAGGTTTCATGAGACAAAGTAGGGTATTTGTTTAAAATTACTCTAATTGTGAGATAACCCTGTGAAATGCAGGCAGCTTCTCATTTTCTAAGGGTCCCAGCAAAGATAACAGCACTCAACAAGTTAGCAAAGTCTAGTCCACCAAGAATAGTTATAGACAGGAAAAAATACACAGGGAAAAAATAAACAGTAAAGGCACTCATCCTTAAGTACTTATTTATTTATTGAATTTTGTTGACCGGGAAGGCCCACTGAGATTACAAGTCCCTTTTTCAGGGGTGACCTGGGGGAAAGAGATACAGACGTCAGCCAACTGAAATTGAATCAGATTAAGCTGCTGGTGGTATTATGTTTTAGTGAATGGGGGACATTTTGCCAGGACACCGGCAAAATTCCCCTACTCTTTCTGCAGGGGGCGCTTTCTCTCTGTGGAGGGATAGAGGAGCCTAGTGTCAGTCACGGTCTAGAAGGAGAACGATGTGTTTCAGAGGAGACACAGAAATCGGATAATCCCATACAGTATGGCCCTTTTGAAGAACCTGATGCTATGGAAGTGACTGAAAGCCAACCGGAGGAAGCAGGGTCCGAAATGGGTCCAAGGGGTCAGATACCGGCTCCTATGCAGTCGTTTAACTTGCAAACAACAGAAGGAGACAGTAAAGGAACTGCATTGGAAGAATTACTTTTATAGCAGAAATTGGATGCTAAAAAAACAGCTACTAGAAAAGATGTCAGAGGCAGAACGTAAATACTTTAAGCATAAATCAAAGTTGGAAGAGGAGCACAAACGAAAGCACTTGTGGTAAGCCTGCCTATGCAGTCTGGTAAAAAAACTGATTCTGGGTGAAACGGAGGTTACACAGGAGAGTCCTGCAGTACAGCCAGGCGCACCAATATCTGTAAATCCCAGCCAGTCCTTTTCAGAAAGTGATATTCCTTCATTGATGGAGTGGTCTCCTGAAAATGCCCTAAAGAAAGTGGGGTGAATTTTTTCGAAGGGTCAATGGATTCCAGATACTAGTTTTCCAATCCCAGGAACACCTCAAAGACCTTGAGTCAGTTCATCAACAAATTCAGGGATGCCCAAATCAGAAATTCCTCAGAGAGTTGAGCGACTAGCTGCTGCAGCTGCAACAGCTGTGGTTGGAGTCTGTGAACCAAAGTGAATTACTGCTGTGACGGACACTGCTGCTGTGAATAGACTGCCACAGCAGCAGCTGCATGTGGAGGTGGACTCAGATCTGTAAATGATGTTGGATATATTGGAAGCTCTGAATATGAATTCTGGTAGAGACACTGCAGCAAACTCAAAACAGAGCAGTGCTACAGGTACTGAAACTGTATTTGGAGCACATGCTTCAAATAAACAAGGGGGGCATGCGGTCTCTGGAGTCAGTATACACAAGCCAAATGACAAAGCTTCTAGCTATGCTAGCCTTCTCAGACAGCCTGTGGAAGCAGCTAAACATCACTTTGTAGTGAGACTTGGATACAAAGAGGGTCTCGAGCAGGTCCCTGACTGCATTTTCATAGGCAAAGAACTAATTAAGGATTCCTTACACTTTACAACTGCTGAAGTTAATGCATTTATTCATGCGCCAGGGTATTATAATTTCAATATAAGCTTTTGTACTACTGCATTGCTTGATAAATTCTGGAGTTTGTATTATACTGTGAAAGACACCCCCATATGGCAGGCCTTCACGGCCATTCCAATCACCAAGCCTACAGTAAAAACAGTGACTGTACTATTTCATAATGAAGGGGTGAGTGTCAATGACATTATTTTTTGGCTGGAAAAGCAGTGTGACCTACAAGATACACCGGATCCCATTATAGATGAAAATGGGTTTTGAACTGGGGGATGAAAGTTCCGAGTTCAGCTGCACCAAACTGAGCAGGGGATAAAGCATTTACCTAACTGTATTTTCCTGGGCAGGGACCAGAGTATTTTATTTTACCCTAGTCAGCCAAAGACCTGTTACAGGTGTGGGTCCTCAGCCCATCTTAACACTAACCGTACCCATATCAAGAGTTTTCATTGTGTCTCACCAGGCCGTACAGCCAATATGTGCATGTTGCCACCAACATGTAACCTATGTGGTGATGATAAGCATAATTTTCTATCTTGTCCATGGGCTGCCAATAATTCCACTGATTCAATCGAACAAGACTTCTATTTACATCAGGCAAAAAGACTATTCAGAAGCAGTAGGCCTCCCCATCCATCACCATGTTTTTCACTCCCCCAAGGGAGGCCAGATGATAGGCGGCATGTTTCTGTTTCCCCTACTATACTATCGACTATATCACCACTGGATATGCAGAACCAGCCTATGCAAAATCAAGAGGCACCCCCAGAACCAGTAGAGGTGATGCCACCACCACCACCGCCCCCTCCCCCTTTGGTACCCCCTTCAGTGATACTGGAGTCAGAGTACTCCAACAGGTTTCTAAGGGTTTAAAATCCAAAGCTTCCATGAAGTTGGTTCCTCAAGTTACTGAACCAATTCCATTAGACTATCGATATGATGTTCTGCAAAGCTGGAGTGAGCAAATGGAGGATGCTGATTCAGAAGGCTCTATCCATTCCTCACAAAGTGATTTATCGGTCGACATCAGTTCCTAGCAGTTCAAAAGGAACACTTTCTAAGTCCAGAGGTTACCAGAGCCAGTGCTAAAACTGAGTTCTTCTCAAACACAAACCAAAACCATCTTAAAGGCTAGCTAGCCTGAATGTTTATAGTATTAAATCGGAGGTCAAAGGGGTCACTACATTTTCATTGTTACAACGATCATCATATGATGTATTTTTTTTTTTTTTGCAGGATATCCAATTTTGTACTTTGCAGGATATTTTCATTACTCTGAAGGTTTGGTTTAGGGGAGAATCATATTTGTCTATTGGGGAGGATGTTTGAAGTGGTTTTGGGAGTGTGTTTCAGGAACCCAGAAATTTCAGTTAAAAAAATGTACTGATGTGTGTCCTGGCAGAGCTCTAATTTTAGATATTACCTATGAAGGTCTGGAGTTCCAGTTAATTAATTTTATATGCCCCACAAACGAAAACCCTTTGGGTGGAACTATTGAAAACCATTCAGCCCTATTTATGTACCAGTAGTCAGGTCTTGTTTGGAAGAGACTAATACTAGTCTGTTAGCATCAGATAAAAAGGCAAAAGCTGCCAAAACCTACTGTGATTCAAATTATTTGAACTCTTTAATAAAACAATCTGCCCTACAGGATGCTCAAGCTCTAAAATATCATATACCAGCCTGTACTTTTTTTACAGGACAATTGTCTACCAGGATAGATTTTTGGTTTACATCTAAATTCCTACCAATCTCTTTTATGGAAACTACCCCAGTAGAAACTTCAGATCAAGCCCTCATAGGTAGTTTTGTTTCCACTTCTCCACCTAGAGCTTTCGGCCAAGGAGTTTGGAGAATGAATGTTAGTTTGTTACAAGATCAAATAGTCCTTAATGATTTAACAATACTTCTTCAAGTTAGACAGCCAGTTTTCTTTTTGTATGATTCTCCGCTCCAGTGGTGGGAAAACACTAAGATTAGTATTACGGCCTTCTTTAAGGAGGTGGCAAAAAAAAAAGGAAGTAGATAAAACTAAGAAATATGTGATTTTAAGGAACAAATTTCTTCAGTTACTTTCTTTACAAAATGAGAAGGATAAAGATTGTACCTTACAAATAAAAGGTCAAACAAGAAATATTTTTAATGCAATATGACAGACAAAAATCACTGGAAGCTGAACAAAGATTTGGCACCCTGGGTAAAAAATATTAATCTAATCCCCTTTTTGAAGACTGTTATACAAGGCTACAGAAATGAAAAAGTGAGGGAAAATAGGATGGGGAGGGTAATTTAATATCGGAGACTACAGGTATTCTACGGGAAATGGAATGTCAATTAAGGGAACGATAGGTTTCATCACCTATCTCGGAGGTTTTAATAAATCAAATGTTGAACTCAGCAAAATTATCCCAATTAAGTAAAACAAAATCACAACAGCTTGTACAGCCCATTACACTTTCAGATCTATCAATGGTTATATCTCAAGTGCAGACCGGGGTGGCACCGGAATCAGATGGGTTACCCGGTGAAGTTTATAAAACCTTAAATCAAGTAATACCATTGGAACTCTTGGCAGTATTCCAAGCCATTTTAACAGAGTTGTAGCTTAAATCACAAATGTATGAAGGGTTATTGACTTTTTTATTCAAGAAAGATAATGGGACTAATCTAAATAATTGAAGACAAATCACACATTTGAATACAGTTTTTAAAATATTAGCTATGTTGTTGAGTAAAAGATTTCCACAGTGTTAGACACCTTACTTAATTTTGTTCAGTATTGTTCAGTTCCTGGTAGAAAAATCACAGATGCTCGGTTTTTAATAAGGGAACTATTGGACAAACCAGGACGGGGGAGGTGTGCTGTATGGGTATCTGATTATTTTGAATCAAACAAGGGCCTTTGACAAGGTGTCACATGTTTTCCTGTGGCACTGTTTAGAAGCTTATGGGTTCCCTTCACAATTTGTACAATGGATCAAGTTATGTTATGCTCATGCTTACAGTAGGCCTTATGATAACAGGTGGCTTGGCCAGAGATGTGCTATACAAGTGAGTGCCCGGCAGGGCTACCCATTGAGCCCCTTATTATATGTTTTGACACTTGACCCCTTAATACGAATTCTTTATTCTTCTCCAAAAATAATAGGCATACAGTATAGTGAACAATCTCCAGTAAAGGCTATAGGTTATGCTGACGATTTGGTTATAACAGTTGCAGACAGAAATTCAGGGGTGATGGCATGTAATTTAGTACAGGATTTCTCAAAATTGTCAGTTGCTGTAGTTATACATAAAAAGTATTTGTACCCCACTACAGGAACTTTCAGTCACAAATCTTACTATAGCATGGATTGAGGTGGATAACACACCTTGTAAAATGTTTGGAATTTTCTTTGGTCCAGGTGATATGGCCAGATATAATTGGGAATTACAAACTGGGAAAGGTCAACAGAAGGTGGCATGCTGGAATAGTTGGCATATGGGTAAACAAAAAAGGGTTTAATTTAATAAAACCTTTTTGATTCCAGTGTTTTTATTTTTAAGCTATCTTTACCCTATCCCTAAGCAGTTTGAAACTTCCCTATACTATTGTTTTTTTTTTCTTGTTCATGGGGTTGCCGGCTGAATCCAGTGAAATGTACCATTACTTATTTAGATATAAAGGAAAGGGGGTATGTTAAATTCAGTAGTATTTTTTGGATCATATTTCTATATGCTAATATTCTACCAATCCTTAGAGGAAGTACATCACCATGGGTAATTTGGTCTCATCCATCTCTACTAGAAATTCTACAAGATTGGCAGACTAATGAGTTCCACCATCAAAATAGAAAGAAACAGAAACTGAATTCAGCATGATCTTATTGCTTTGATTATGTTACAAAATGGCAGGTGAAGGTCTCAGAAACTTTGAATACTCCTAGGAAACGTTTTTTATAAATTACTGGTGACAAAACATTTTTTGGAATTTCCTTTTCAACACTTGTCAACACCAGAATAACAAAGCATAGGTAGGCTATTGATTAACCCTAGGATCCCTTCTAAAATGTGGGATGTGGTATGGTTGGGGTGCATGGGAGAATTATGGTAAAAGACAACCAAAAACATAAGGAGTTGGCAGAAAGAACCTGCCCTAGGGAAGCAAGTTTAAATAAACTAGAGACCATGGATTATTTATATTTTTCATGTCCATGTGCCACAGACCTTTGGACAGTGGTTGTTGATAGATAGCAGGATGATCTAATAATGGCAATAGCATGGTTAAGAATGATGTCACAAATTGTGGTAGCCATTTGGGCTACTTCATCTCTTGGTGTTTTTTATAACTGTACTATTACAAGGAAGATGCATTAGAGTGTGTATTTATATGTTTAAATATATTCTGAGTAGTTTTGTAATATGGTAATAGGATTTTTATAATAACCTTTTTAAGAGATTCTGTGCCTTTAATCAGATTAATTAATGTAATGAATACCATGTTGATGGTGAGCTATTTAAACCTGTGTCTATGGCTCCTATGACATCTTGAAAAAGCACCAGGGAGGCATGAAACATTGACATTAATGAAGTTTCTTTAGGGGTGGTACTCTTCTTGTTTTATGTGCTTTAGAATATCAGGGCATTTGTATTAAATAAAGCCCTTTTTAGTGTGCCCTAATGTTTTGGACTATGACTGCTTTTGTGGAGCTGTTGAGCTGTGTGGAGTTCTTTCTTTTGCTTGTACAGGATGAAAGATTCTTAGATATTACTCCAGCTATGTTTATATAGAGGGTGTATATTACTGATCTGGTCTCGGTTTGATGAAAGTAGTGTTAGGATTTTTATGGCCAGTTTCTTATTCTGGACTTGGCAGATTCGCTGTAAACTGGTATTACAGCACCAACATGTTACCCCATTAGAACTCTTGTTTTATCGTTCAAAAGGAAATTCACACTGTTGGACAACTGGAATTTAAATCTGTTAATAGAGTTCTGTGGCATACTAGATGGGATGCATTCCAGTGGTTGGTATAATTTCTTACTGTACTGTGTAGTTATTAACAGAAAGAAGAATGGTACAGTATTTACCCTCAGAGGTATTTCAATCACTTTAGGTATTTTCATTTAGAAATGCAGTAACAGGAATGCATTTGGATTAAGAATGTTTCATTTATTATTTATTAATTAGCAAGAACAAGAAGACATTAATTTGTTTATGTTTGGGAACTAGTAGGAAAAGACAGTTGGGTTAGTATGATTCACTTCTTATTTGCTTTATCTTATGTTTAGTTAAGTTATGTTCTATGCTTTTACTTTCCAAGGACAAATAATGTATTTGTATGATTTCCTTTGAATATAATAAAAAATTCCCCTAGTCTTTTTGAGATGTGCCATGGGATCTTTAATGTCCACCTGAACAACCACCAGAACAGGCAGACAGGACCTCGGCTTAATGTCTCACCTGAAAGACAGCACCTCAGGAGTGCAACATCCCCCTCATGATGCACAACAGTGTAAGTATTGTGATTTACCCCAAATGCTTGGTGTGGGGCTAGAACCCACAACCTTTCGATCTTCCAGCCTCCGAGGCAAGTGTGCAACCTGCTGCTGAGCCACTGACACTGTGCAACATGCCTTGTCTGGAAAGTGTTGAATTTTTAAATTATTTTATTTATGTTCCTACTTCATCATAAAGTACTTGTACATACAACTATACTCATTTAATGATGGTCTGTGCTGTGCATTTTGATTACCAATTTCAGAAGTATAATTATGGCACAAAACTAGCATGTTATGATGATTAGGTGAAAGCTACATAGACTGACCTACCATTTGCAGGTAGCAATCAAACCTGGTTTCATTTTTACATTCCTCAAGTGATAAATACAGCATCTAAATTAAAAAACATTTTAATTTTGACAATGAATTACCTCTGTTAAATAACCTTTACCATCAAGCATTTTGAGTGACTCTGGTATTGAAAGATACAGTATACAATGCATTTTAATAAACTTAGGTTTATAATATTTTCCAATATACAACAAAAAAGGCAGCCTTTATAGTGGCCTCAGTTAGTTAAGGGTAACAGGCACCATCTGCAAGGTCTAACTTTTGCTATTACAATGGTGATGACTTAAACAGGGCTCATCCACAGATGAGAACTATAGCTCATATGCTTAATGACTATGGTGTAGGGCCTCGGGAATACATAAAGCTTTAGTAAATATAAACAGTGAATCATTTCAATAATCTTCATAAAAGTATTAAAGCATACACTGCACTGGTATTCACAAACACTCAAACATTTCAACCTGAGCTAAAACATGTCAGCTGAGCTGAAAATCTGGCTGCCAAATTAGGAGAAGTGTTATTTAATTCAGCTTGTAACATGGCAATAAATATCAGAGTGAAATAACTATTTTTCATTAGAGTAATAGCAACAGGTGACCAAAGAGAAACCATGCATTCATTTCCTAGTAATGCCCACTTGCTCTTGTGGTACATTTCTCAACCACTACAAAATTGCTAGTGAGCACTATAAAACAGAAACATAATTTATTTCCCACCCACCCACCCCACGGACCTGTAACTATTCAGGTAAAAATTTCTTTCTTCCTCCTGTTATACCATTCCCAAGCACAGTGCTCAGAAGTATTAATACTGAAAGAGAGAGACAGAGCATAGAGAACAGCGTGACATGGAGCAGCAAGTTGGCAACAATGCTGTTTGTGCTTCTTTCTACTCACCTGCCCCGAGGAGCTCTGGAGAACAACAGCCCACTCCATTTCAGCACCAGGCACACCTCGGTAGTCTGCACATAACAGCTGCTGAATTCAGTTATGTTAGCAGAATGTGAGAAGTGACAGAGCTATAGGAATCACAGACTAGGAAAAGTCAGAGAAGCTCAGCAATGCAAGTGCTTACCATATCCAGTTGCTCAATAAGTAAGTGCGCTGTTGACAGGAAGAGAGCCATAGAACCAGAAGGTGAGTTAGCCAACAGTGAGAACAGAGACACCCATGAGTTAAATATTACTGGACGGTACAGTCAACTGTATCCTGCAGGGAGACAGAGAAGGGAGAGAGAAGTACAGATTAAAACTGGAGATTTACTGGAGATTAGCTGAATTACTATAAAGGGCAGTACTCACTAGGGTGGTGGAGCAGTGGTGTATTTGATTGTTTCTAACAGTCACCAGTGGTTGTGGACTACCCACCCACCCTTGCCCACACCCCACCCCACCCCTAGGCGTGACGTTATCTTTATAGCCAAGGTTCTGACATCACTTCCTCAACAGGTCTTGGGGCAGAACTGTCATATTCTTAATAACCCAGTACAGTGAATAAAGGGTAAGAACACACCACACAAAGGAAGAAAAAAAATATATATTTATATTACATATTGTGTATTATAAGGGAGAGGGACATGTGGGGAGTGGTGCAATGTACTGGCTGTGGGGCAGCAGTTTTCCAGGAGACATTCTGGAAACTGCGTTGCTGTCCTATCTGCAGGGAACTGTCAGCTCTGATGGAGGAGGTAGCCCACCTCCAGGCTGAACTGGCAAGGACTAAGGAGGCCTCCGCCACCCAAAGAGCATCACTGCCACAGAGGCTGCCAAGTATGAAGAGCAGTTGGACCACAGTGGGTTCTGGGAGGGTAGGGGTGGTGGAACAGAGGTGAAGCCCCCTAGTTGTACCTCTACACAAACCATATGCCAGTCTGGCAGAGCAAGGTTCCTCTATGATGGCACCCTCAGTGGAGACCAAGAAGAATGTTGAGGACACCCACAAGGGAGACCCAAAGAAGGGTGGCAAGGGACACCACAGGGGAAGGAAACAGCTTCTGATAGGGGAGTCAATTGTTAGAGGGGTAGACCTGGGGAAGGGAGAGGAGAGGGAAGTCAGGTGCTTGCCTGGTGCCATGGCTTGGAGGGACAAGAAGCGAATCCTCAGGATTGCAGAAGCAGTATCACAGGAGAGGGTACTAGATATCATTGTCCACCTTGGGACAAAGGACCTAGCTAGGCATGGGATCAGTGCAGTGCAGGATGAAACTGTGGAGTTGGGGAGGGGCCTCAGAGAGGTAGCAAGGACAGTTACCTTCTCAGAGGTGCTGCCAGTCCATGGCAGGGTGAGGCTAGGTACTACACACCATGCAGTTTAATGAATGGTTGCAAAACTGTGCAGAGGACAGGGCTTTGCTTCATTGGGGACTGGGGGTACACCTGGAGAGATGAAGGTTTATACTGGCACAATGGTCTGCATCTGTCCATGAAGGGAACCAAGATCCTAAGTGACAGGTTTAAATGCTTCCTTGGCAAGCTTTTAAACTAGCCATGGGGGGAGGTGCTAATAAGAGGCAGGAAATTTAAAGCCTCCCCCCACAAAACATAACAGGTAGTAAGGTAAACACTGAGGTACAGTGCTCAACAGAAGGCAGGACAGGGGTAAATGGAAAAATAGACGAGGGCAAAAAGAGCAGGCATGGGGGAAAAGGATAAAGCCAACATTAAATGGAGGGCAATGAGTACCAATGCCCGTAGTCTGGGAAACAAGCTTCCTGAGCTAGTAGCCTTGATGGAAGATGAACACTTGGATATTGTGGCAGTCACAGAAACATGGTACACAGGGAACCATGACTGGGATGTCAACATACCAGTACACAGTCTACAGAAGGACAGGGAGGAAAAGAAGAGGTGGAGTAGCTCTATACATAAGGGAAGGGATCAAAGCTACAGAACTAAAAAGTAAAGGGGGAGGACAAGAGGCACTCTGGGTCACCTTGGAGACAGGGAATGGCATCACAATCCGTACAGGGGTTGTGTACAGACTCCCATCTCAAGGGGAGGAAATGGACAAGAAAATGATAGAGGACATTCTCAAAATGGCTGAAAAAGGGGAGATACTGTTAATGGGGGACCTGAATATGCCAGATGTTAACTGGATGACATGTACTGCAGCCACATCCAAGAGCAGGGTCATTCTTGATGCCCTGTAGGGGGCAGGCCTTAGACAGCTAGTGTTGGAACCCACTCGGAAGGAAGCAATACTAGACCTGGTACTCTCAATTGGAGAGAGGATCACAAATTTAGAAGTCGGTAGACATCTGGGAACAACTGACCACTGCACAGTGTGCTTCACAATAAGCACAACCATGGAGACAAGCCATACAAAAACAAGCATACTGGACTTTTGAAGGGCTGACTTTGGCAAAATGGGTGAATACCTGAGGAATACACTAGCAAATGGGCAAAAAGGAGGGGTGGAAGAACAAGGGGGAAAATCAAAACTGCCATCATAGAGGCAACAAGCCTTTGTGTGAAACAGATAAAGAAAACAAAGCGGAGTAAAAAAACACTATGGTTCTCAAAAGAGGTAGCAGGGAAGGTTAAGGAGAAAAAGGCTGCATTCAAAAGTATAAGGCATCATGAAGGAGCACGACAGGGAACTATATCAATTAAAGCAGAAAGAAGTGGGAAGGAGTCAGAATAGCAAAAGCCCAAACTGAGGAAAAATAGCCAAGTCAGTTAAGAAGGGGGATAAAACCTTTATAGGTAACATTAGGACATAGAAAGGTTAATGGAGGAATAGTGAAGATTAATAAGGGAGAGGGGAGGTGGGCAGAGGGAGACAGTGAAAAGGCAATGATACTGAATGAATACTTTTGCTCAGTATTCACAAAAGAAGATGAGGAGGAGTTACCTAAACCAGACAATAGAAGCACTCTGGGTAGGGGGGTTGACACCAGTCCATTTACAAAAGAGAGTCCTGAAAGAACTCCTAAAACTCAAGGTGGACAAAGCAATGGGGCCTGATGGGATTCACCCCAGAATCCTAAAAGAACTAAGGGAGGACCTAGTGACACCACTGACCACACTTTTTAAAAAATCATGGGAGGATGGGGTGGTACCTGAGGACTGGAGGAGGGCAGATGTGATTCCCCTTCACAAAAGTGGGAGCAAGGCAGAAGCAGGAAACAACAGACCTGTAAGTTTGACCTCAGTGGTAGGGAAAATGATGGAATCACTTCTGAAAGAAAGAATTGTTGAGTACCTAGAGGCCAGCGGGGCACAGGACCCAAAGCAGCATGGATTTACAGCAGGAAGGTCATGTCAGACGAATCTAATAGATTTCTTTGACTGGGTGACCAAAGTAATAGACCAGGGAGAGGCTGTGGATATGGCCTACCTAGACTTTAGCAAGGCATTTGACACAGTCCTGCACAAAAGATTAATAATCAAGTTAGCCAGCTTGGGAGTGGGTCCCAGGGTGGTAGCCTGGGTTGCAAACTGGCTGCACAACAGGACACAGAAGGCAATAGTGAGTGGAACACATTCCGAAGAAAGGGGGGTCACTAGTGGAGTACCTCAGGGCTCAGTATTGGGTCCAGTCCTTTTTAACATCTTTATAGGTGACATTGCAGAGGGTCTGAGGGAAAGGTATGCCCTTTGCAGATGATACAAAGATCTGTAACAGAGTTGATACACAAGGGGGAGTAGAAAGGATGAGAAGGGACTTGTAAGGTTGGAGGAATGGTCAGACATATGGCAACTTAGATTCAATGCAAAGAAGTGCAAAGTAATGCACCTGGGAAACAAAAACCCAGGAGAAGAGTACACAATAGCAGGGGAGGTACTAACAACAACAAAAATGGAACGGGACTTGGGGGTAGTCAGAAACCAATGATGCTGAAAGGCACTAGTTAATCCACTTGGATCCAGTAACATTTTACTTTTCTCCTTCATTATCTAATATATAATAGTGGTGGAGGACTTGGGCTTTATTCCATGTGAATGAGATTCATCTATAGCAATTTGTAGGGTGATAGCCTCACACACATTCTACAACTCCTTTGTGAATAAAGACATTTTTCCTCTGCTTGCCATCCTCCCCTACACACATATCTTCTTTTATTAATTATAGGGACATCATACTGTGTGACATATTGCACTTTTTAAACCTGATATCATGTTCACATTTAATGGCTTTGCTCACAATTATTTTTTCTTTCCAGCATTAAAGCCTATTATATGGTTTAGGACTGTGAAATCATCACTTTAAAATTATTTTTAGTATAGCCAAACAGTTCTCAGATGAAATGGAGTGAAGCAGAAGCTCCCCCTCCAGGAAAAAGAATGTTGAACACTGCATTCTTAAGAGTATCTCAAGAACAGAAAACTTCTTTGGATGCTTTATACAGTATCTATCAAAACCACACACAGTCCCATGCCTCAACCCCAGCAGCTATGCAATACTTATTTTTCAAACAAGTATGCAGTAATTGTGAGTCTTCTATTAATAGTTAAATAAAACTCAAGCTGCTGTATAAATTCTCTCTGCCTTCTTCAAATTGACTACATATTCCATACCTTCCCAAATAATGAAACAGAAAACATATCAACAAAGTTGCAGATTTGTAATAACTTGTTAGTTGTGGATTAAATATGGAACACCTTCCAGAAAAACAAAATTGGTTTCTTAAATGTTGCATTATGGAGAACATGAGTTAAACATACTCATAAATACAAAACCATTGTACACAGTGATATAAAATAACAAAGTATGGGACACAATTGCATTTTCAAAATCTGTTTCACAGCAATATTTTGCCAAGTATCAGTTGACCAGCCTGGTTGGCATGGTGGGGGACTGTGTACCCGGATCCGGAGGGGGTCACGGTCCACCTTCATCAGGTATTCTGCAAGGGCAGTAGCACCAGACGGGGAAGGGGTGGCCATAGGAGCCTTGGCCATATGACCACACCAAGTACTGCTTCAGGCAATTGGACACATGCCTGGACTGGCCTGGAATTGAGGACTGGGGTGTTAGGGGGCCTGAAGTGGGGTGTATCCTACCAGCTGCTCACGCTGCTCTTTAGATGTGTGCTAATATCAATAAATGCATGGCTGTGGCCATTTCCTCCAAGACCAGTGTCAGTGTGTTTATTCCTGGGTAAGGGGAATGGAGGGCTCCCAGACAACAGAGAAGCTGCAAATGTGTTGCAGCAGATGGCAGTTTGTCTGGGGATCGTCCTCCCTGGACCTGGGAGGGGGGTCAGAGTGTAGGGTACCTCCTTCTAGGGCGGGGGAAGGCTCTGGCAACACCCAGGGAGGAGGTACCACTAGGGCCGCCCATAGGGTGGTGGCATCTGGGAATGGGAAGAGAAAGAGGGTTAAAGAGAACTGGTAGCCAGCAGTTCCCCCTCATTTTTCTTATATCCTTTAGATCCCCACCTGCCCACCTTGTAAAAGCAAGATAGGGTGACTAGGGTAGTTAGGGACTCCCTTTGACCCAGTACAGGTGATTGCACTAGGGGTCAGGGAGTGTCTTTTCCGGGTTTTCCCTCTTAAAGGTTTTTTTCAGGTTTTTCCCTTTCTCCAAAAGGTGATAAAACATAGACAGTTGGTACAGGTGGCAAGGCTTGCTAGGGTAGCAGAGCAGATATCTAAAATGCTGATAAAGGTATTGAAAGCTTTTAGCAAATGTCACAGCCATGTGCGGTGGCTTGAGAGGATCGCAGACCAAAGGAACAAGGAAAAGGAGGGGGGACAAGTCAAATTCATCTGAATGGCTCGTGACTCACCCAGATAGGCATGAGGTTGGGGACTGCAGACTTGGACCAGGATGGGGGGGGGAGTCACAGTCCATCTTCATCAGGTATCCTGCAAGGACAGTGGTGTCGAACGGGGGAGGCAGCTGCAAGACCCTTGGCCTTAAGACCACACCAAGTACTGCTTCAGGCAAAGGATATACACCAGGACTGGCCCAGGATTGCAGGCTGCAGTGTGAGGGGGCCTGAAGACAGGCGTATCCTTTCGGCCGGGCATGCTGCTTTTTAGGTGTGTGCTAATATCAGTAAACACATGGCTGTGGCCAGTTCCTCCAAGACCAGTGTCAGTGAGTTAATTTCAGGGTAAGGGGAATGGAGGACTACCAGACAAATGTGTTGCCATATATCAGGAATCCCCAAATAAAAACCTGAGTAGATCTAGTTGTGATATAATAATTTATTTGGTTGTACTGTAAAATAAGCTTCATGTGCATTACAGTTCAACAGTCTTTAACACATTTAACAAAGTCAAAATAAATCTATTTGCAAACTATAGAAGAAATGATCAGTTTTATTTATTTTTTTCTATTTTAAAGAGCAGCTTCATAGTAATGGTGTAGCTGCTTCCACAAGCATATATGGTGTGTTACCTGGCACAGAGTCACTGTATATAAAGGATTCCTTGAAATTCTCCCATGTTAGAAAGTTACAATGCTTATGAATTTGTCCCCCCCACCGAGTACCTGAAAAAAAGCAGAGCTACTTCCTTAACCTATGGCCATGCCCCCATGCCAGCACATGCAGCCCCATTTTGTGATGCCATGAAACGAAGGCTGCATGTGTGCACCTTATTGACTTGAATGGGGGTGATTTTCCCAAACATTTTATTACTGTTTAGTGTTGTGGTGTGAATAAATCAAAGCGACCGCTCGACTAACAGGGTTCCTGTTAGTCGAGCGGTCGCTTTGATTTATTCACATCGCAACACTAAATAGTAATAGTGGTCGGTTTGATTTATTCACATCACAAAATAGTAATAAAATATTTGAGAAAATCACTCCCTTCAAATCAATGAGGCGTGCTCACACAGCCTTCGTTTTATGATATCACAAAAGGTTGCAGTCGGGCATGGGGGGCATGGCCGTAGGTTGAGGAAGTAGCACCATTTTTTTCATGTACTCAGGAGACAAATTTACGAGTGTTATAGCTTTCTAACATGGAAGAATTTTAAGGCATCCTTTATATACAGTGACTCTGGGCCAGGTAACACACCATATGTGCTTATGGGGGCTGCTACTAGAAAGCTGCTCTTTAACAGTCAAAATAAAGTTTACAGTAGTTCTGAATGATTTCTTCCATCACTTGTTCTTCCCAGAGTTTTATTTGTTTTTGCTGAAGCCTTTCCTTCCTTAGTCTAGCTGATCAGATACTCTTCTTTCAGCTGCTTCAATAGTCTTTGGCACTCTGATAAAGCCCCAAACCTGGCCCCACACTAGGAACAGCATTTTATATATGCCACACATTTAACTTGCATTTCTCTGTACTACAGTAGGGTAGAATCATGCTTCCTAAACAGCCCCATCTAAACCATGCTGCAGGAATCACATAATGCCTGAATAGCGACAAGGGTACAATAGTGAATGCCGGCTACTGCTACCCCTGTAGCTGTCCAGGTATTATTGGATGCAGATAGGTAGGGAAAATGTGCAGAAGCTGGCTGAACTGCTCCTGTGGTGGTGAAGTCTAAAGCAGAAGCAGCTCTGTCAGTGCAGATCAGGGGACCAGAGTTCTGCTCCAGGTCTCCTGAATCATACCTATCAGCGCTGTCAGGCTTTGGGTATTGCTCACAGGAGGGGGGTCGGGGTGGGGGGTGTGAATGGCAGAGGTTGGAAGAGCGGGGTGCTCACATTAGGGTTATTAAGCCCAGAAGATGCTCTGGGGCGAAATGGAGTCTAGAACGTGGGCCATCTTGTCTAGTCTCCATATCCAAGGGCACCACCATTGGTGATGGGCAGGAGGTCAGGGCAGCCCAGGAGTTCTGTCCAACTCTGGCAGTGTTATGTAACACCAGATCTATCAAGAACAAGACTGCAATTATTGTAGATCTTGTCGGGACAACAGATCTGACATGCATCACCGAAACCTACCTGGATGGTAATGTGGGCCCCATACTTGAGGCTGCAATTCCGGCTGGGTATTCGGTGATACACCACCCGAGATTGGACCGCAGGGGAGAGGGGGTTGTGGTCTATTTCAAGACAGAATTGGATCTCACAAGTGTACCAGTTGAGAAAGCCAGGTTATTTGAATGTGCCGTAGTAGCAGGTGTGGGTTATAGTATGGCTCTCATCTACCATCCACCCGGGGATGGGAGTCTATTCTTTAAGGAAGTGGTGGACTTCGTGGTCGACCTGGCATTTGAGTCACCTAGGCTGATGGTCCTGGATGACTTCAATGCCTGGATTGACGATGAACTCTTGCAATTTGGACAACACTTCCTCCAGTTGAAGAATTCACTAGGCCTCACATAGGAGGTTACCTCTGCTACCCATAAACATGGCCATTCTCTTGACCTGGTCTTCCTCCTGGGGATTGAGACCTCTGACATGGAGGTGGAACCCATCAGATGGTTTGATCACTACACTGTGCAATTCAGTTTCTTGCACCCCTTCTCGTAGGCCAACCCCAGTGGAGATGGTCAAATACCGCCCTTTACGGGATGTGACTCCTGATGGCCTAGCAGCGGTACTTGATCTATCAGAATTTCCTATGGCAAGCATGGATCCGGAGGTTTTGGTTTTGGCCTATAATAAGGCCATTGCCTCAGCGCTGTATTCCATTGCTCCAGTCCGCATACTTCCTTTCTCCCTTTGCCCTCGGTCTCCGTGGTATGATGGGACCTTGAGGGAGTTGCAGCAACTAGGACGAAGGTTTGAGCAGTGCTGGTGGAAATCCAACTTCGAAGCCGACCATCTTAGACTGCTAGAGCATTATCGACTCTATCAGTCAGAAATCTTCTGTAAGAAGGCAGAGTTCCTGTCCAGGGAGATTGCTGCCACTCAGAACTGACCAGCTCAGCTCTTTTGAACTGTGAACAGGCTGTGCAACACAGCCTGTCTTCAAGTTTGAAGAGCATTTTCACAATTGCAGTGTGAAGAGCTTGCTCAGTTCTTTGCTGATAAGGTGGCCGACATCAGGTTGGAGACCCATTCAGTGCACTCTATGGGAGTTGTTGATGATCGATGCTTGGCCACTATCCCTCCTTTTTCCTGGAGTTCCTTCAGCCGGACAGCAATCATGAATGTTATGCGAATTGTCCCGGGTATGTGCCCTACATGCTGTAGTTTAGATCCGGGCCCTACAGCTTTGATAATGGACTGTTGTGATGCTGTCAGCCCGGTTCTGATGCAGATAGTCTGGTGCTCCCTTGACTCTGGTGAGTACCCCTGCTCCCTGAAGGAGGCAGTGGTGACACCTTTGTTGAAGAAAGCTTCATTGGACCAAGACTCTCTTGCAAACTACAGACCCATCTCTAACCTTCCCTTTGTGGGGAAGGTAATTGAGGAAGTAGTGACTGTACAGCTGGAGAACCATTTGACCATCCATAGCATCTACAAACCTCTACAGTCCAGTTTCTGAAAGAGGCACAATACTGAGACTCCACTGGTTCGGGTGCTCAAGGATCTCCTGATGGTGAGAGATCAGAAAAATGGTCCATTTTGGTACTTCTTGATCTGTCATCAGCTTTTGACACCATGGACCACGGGGTACTGCTTGAGCACCTGAGATTCATCTGTGGGCTTTCTGGTTTGGTCCACAGATGGTTTATATAATTTCACACTGACAGAACTCAGAGGGTGGTGTCGGGGGTCTTTTCCTCTGAGCCTATCTCTCTGTCATATGGGGTCCCTCAGGGCTCAGTGCTGTCCCCCATGTTCTTTGCAGTGTACATACTGCCCCTCGGAGACATTGTAAGATGGTATGGGCTGAGGTTTCATTGCTATGCTGATGATACCCAGTTCTACCTGTCTTTTGCACCCGACCAGGATGGAGCACTCTCAATATTTAACGACTGCCTTGCTGAAATCCAGGATTGGATGAAGTCCAGCTGGCTGAAGTTGAACCCTTGGAAGACTGAGGTGATGGTTATGGATCCAGGTCACCAGATAGGGGGGTTGGGGGCAGGTCAACCCACGGAATTATTCCTGGGGGATTCTGAGCTCCCTACTTCTGAATGGGTGCGAGACCTAGGGGTGATACTTGATGAAGGGTTGACACTTCAATCTCAGGCGTCGGCTGTTGTTAAGTTATCCTTTTATCATCTGAGGAGCATTGCTAGGATCAAGCACCTTGTTCCATCTGGTGACCTTCCTACATTGATCAATGCCTTTGTGACCTTGAATCTGGATTATTGCAACTCCCTTTACTTTGGGCTGCTGGGGGTTGATATCCGCCGCCTGCAGCTGGTGCAGAATTCCACAGCCCGGTTGTTGATGGGGACTCCCCAGTCCTCCCACATCACACCAGTGCTGTGGGAACTGCACTGGCTGCCAGTTCAGTGGTGGATCACCTTCAAAGCCGGATTACTGATGTACAAAGCCCTACATGGACTGGGCCCTCACTTCCTGAAAGAGCTTCTGGTCCCTTACCACGCTGAGCAACCGCACCGCTTGCCCGATGACGGGTTGCTAGAGATTCTGAGGGTGTCTTTAAAATCTTCAGGGGCTTGGGCATTTATGTTCATGGCCCCAACCCTCTGGAATTCTCTACCCTGTCGGATTAGGGAGTGCATGACCATGGGGGAATTTAAACAGGCATTAAAGACACATCTATGGAGCAGGATATATGGTGATGAGGAAGACAGATTTTTAACTGTATAGTATATTTATTACTGTGATTGCAGCATTGGTTTTAAATTGTTTTAATTAATACTGAGCCTTGATACCTGAAAGGCGCACTAAAAGTAAAGATTATTATTTGGGTTTTCCCAACCTAATTGTATTTTTTTTTTTAATTGAGGACAGCATGGAAAAAAAATTGAACCCCCTTCCCAAGTTTCTTATTTTCCCCGTGATCCGCCCTCCCTCAGAGTAAGTTATATTAATAACTGGGGTGCAAGGGACATAGCCCCCCCACAAAAATACAATGTAAGGCATGCTTTTTAACAATGGTAGTGGTAGTCAGTGTGGTTTCTGATTGCTATGTTTGGTGTTACTACATTTTTAACTGGTGCTGTATTTGACAGCACTGTTTATACTGCGCAGTTCTTTCTGATGTGATTTTAACCTAGTGCTGCATTTCTCTTCCCCTCCATGATTTCCCTCATTTATTTCTTTTGCATCCAACTGGGATACTGTAACCTGTTCCCCTTGCTGTGGGGTGTGGTTTCATTTGTCTTTGGAGGACTTGATTATGGTTCTCTAGTTAAGTGTGTAGTATGCATGTGCAACATGGTAGCACTAGTGCTACAGTGGAACAGGTTATGGTTGGATATTTCTGTGTGGCCTTTTCTGCACTTCCTGTTTGAGAGGAACTATCTCCCTTTGGGGTACAATGGCACAGAACCTTTTTTTTTTTTTGTAATATAGCTTTTTGCAGGCTTTTGTAGATTTTTCTCCCGCATCCCCCCTGGGACCCCAGCACACAGTTGTATATGTGTGTGGAGGTGCTCATGCACACCGGAAGCCAGCTCAGCCCCTTCTGCCCACTTGCATTGCCACCCCACCCACCTACGTGACCCCACTGGACCTCCACCCGGTGGGAATGGGACTACAGGAGGAGTGACAACCCACCCCACCACTCCTGGGGGAGGAGAGCAGCCTGAAGGCTTTCTCAATCCTGCTCCTCCCCCCCAGGCAGGCACCCCAACAACCTGAGGTCATTCTCGAACCCGGGTCACTGGTGTAGCATGAGATAAGTCATCCAGCACCTCAACCCTCAGCCCCACTGGGCCGACACCACAGAACCCTCTTGAGGAGGGTTCCACCTCTAGAGGTGCCTCAGGAGTGAGGTGCCTTGGCTGACAGTACCATAGGGAAGAACCTCAAAAACTCAGAGCTGAAGGTTTAGAAATGCATCAGGATATCATTCCTCTGTGGAGCGAGGGAAGGTCACAGCTGTACCACTGGAATAAACCACAATCTGGATCCCCACATGACAGGTGGAAGAATAATGAATGCAAACTGCCTATCTACTAATTATGACCTTCAGTTTGGATTAGTGGGAATCCCCCAGCAGAGGAAACCTCTGGGGAACCACGGCTTTAGGTTACAATCCCTCCTGGTTATGGGATTGCCTTTTAAGTCTACACATAATAAAAAACACTGAACTCTGACTGTAGAAAAGACAAGGAAACTGGGTAACTCAATTTACTTGAGCTTTTCAATAATCGAGGAAGGAACAGGGGTTTGGCATACTTTGGAGGAAGTATGAATTCTCTCCATCCATCTAACCAGATGATCATCCTTTAAAGTGTCACAGAGCTGGTATCATATGACTAAAGGGACCCAGAGAGAAGGCTTCACACTTGGAAGAAGGAGGTTCAGCTCTCATAATGAGACAGATTAGCCTCCTGTGAGAAGTGGCACTTTGCTACTGAAGAATGTCCAACCTGCACACCCCTAGTGCAGTACTGTATATACATGGATCTGTATGGTAGTATGGCGATATAGATAGATAGATATGGTAGGACATCTAAGGAACAACATTAGGGCTGTAGTTTATACATATGGGTATTTGTAGTCCTATCTAAGGTATAAGTTCCCGTCATGTCCAATGGGATTTCTTTGTGTATGTCCACTGATGTGTGACCACTATCTCTGAGATGAAATAAAGATGGCTACTACAACATATGTGCTGTAACTGAGTCTCCCTGCACAGGATCCCACAATATATTACACCTAGAAAGCCTGAACCTAGGTGGGTGTCACAGAGTTTCATCTGTATGACTAAAGAAGCCCTAAGTGCTGGGGCTCCACCCTGTGGTTATGGAGTAAGATCCCAGGGAGCAAGGAAGGGGTATGGGTAGAGACTGTGCATGTACATAGCAAGTGCAATGGATGAATCAGTGGCACGAAATCAAGCTGCTCAAACACCTCCTAGGTTTGCTAGGTCAAGGGTGTCAAAGTTGAAGACATATTACCTAAGGAATGCTTAAGGAAGGTTCCACCCCCGCACACCTAAACTATTCTCTGACTACAGAACAGCTCAAGCTAGACCTATGATTTACAGCACAGAAAAGAAATTTGATTACCACTTGTCCTTATCAATCTAGGCCCTCAAGCTACCATAAACAAACTAGGCCCTAAGCTTATCCCAAGAGGCCCAGGAGGAATGGAGATACCTTTAGGAGGTAAGAGCACAGAGGAGAGATTAGGTATGGGCTGGGAGGTATGGAATGGAGCCATGTAGATGAGTATACTGAGTCTGGGAGGAACTTGAGATAGCTGCAGAATAGTGTTGTATGAAATGCAAAAATTTTGCTCCGCAACATATTTCACGTAATTTCTCAATTTTGTGAAATTTTTCACCCCAGCAAAATTTAATTTCACCTGGGTTTTTGATTTTCTGTAATTGCAGAATTTTCTGTAATATGGTTTCAAAGAACAATTTCACCTATCCATGTTTAAATTTCACCTAGTGACGCAAATTTCCCCAGTGAAACTATTGATTTTGCCAGTGAAATTATGCTCCAAAGGTGAAATTTGCAATGGATTGTCGATAAATAAGTCAAAAATCACATGCAGGCTGTTTCCAGTGCAGTCTATTGCCTGTTGAGTTGGAGAGCAGGGTGTTGTGGTGCATCACAGTCAATAAATCCTTTTAAAACCTATGAAAAATTAGTTTTGAGAACTAATTGCTCCCAAATCTACAGTTTGTTCCTAGTGCTGCTAGTGAACATTTTCTAATTTTGTGGGGTTTTGTATAATACGTAGTTAATTAGTTTTGTCTGTGTCTGTGAAGGAGTTGAGTGGGGGAGGGTAGGTGTGTAAAAGCAGTGTAGGCTAGTTTCCAAACTTTTACTAACAGATTCCTTTAAAATTTTGAGTGATTTACTGTTATTTCTTTTAAGCCTTTATATTTTTGTTGGTGTCCTACTTTTTTGTATTTTTTCTTATATCTTCACAAGTATTTTTTTCACCTTCCTTGAAAAGTTACTACTTCCCAGAGTTCTTGCTTCTCTTACCCTGTGTTATATACCATTCTTCTGCTTTTAGTTGTGATTGTGAATTCCAAAATTTTGCACTCACAGTGCTGATCCCTACTTTTTGGGGATGTTTGTGGTCAGTTATGTTTGCTGTTAATTGTTAAAGTGTGTGTGCCACGTAAACTGAAAAGCAACAGTGTTATATTTTTTTCTGTTGAAAGTACTTTTAGTTGATCACTTCAACTGTCCATATACAGTTTCACTGCTTTGGTGAATTGCTCCCTTGTATTTTATTGTTGGTGCTTGCCTCTACACTGTGGTGTTCCTGTTCCAGTTGAATTTGCTTACCCTTTCCCTGTTTCAGCATTGATTACTACCTGATCCGTCCAATCTAAAAAACTACATATTAATGTAGTAGTTGTCTGAGATTGCTGAGCCCTTCCAGAGTGTCACAGGTGCCTTTGCTTGTCAATATTTTTATAGACACATTACTGTTAGAAAATATATAAAACATGACAGCTAAAGGGGAGGTTCTGATAATGGGAGACTTCAACATGCCAGATACAGATTGGTCAATACCAGCAGGAACATCCACCAGAACTAGACACATAGTGGATTCCCTACAGGGGGAGGGCCTCAAACATCTGGTACAACAACCCACAAGAGACAGGGCTATACTAGATCTAGTACTGACTAACAAGGAAAGGATCACACATCTCCAGGAGGAAGGTCACCTGGGGGCCAGTGACCATCAAATGGTATGGTTCAATTTGGCCACTAGAACTAAATCATCCCATTCCAAGGCAAAAATATGGGACTTCAGAGGAGCTGACTTTGATAAGATGGCCAATAGAGTTAAGCTAGCCCTGACAAGAAGAAATACTGGTGATGGGGTACAGGCAAAGTGGGCAAGCATTAAGGATGTAATACTTGAAGAGCAAAAGAAAGAAACCACTTTGGTTCTTAAAAACAGTAGCAGAAAAGGACACAGCCAAAAGGCTGGCATTCAGTAAATATAAGGGAATGCAGCTGGACAAAGATAGGGAGGCATACCAAGCTTCCCTAAGGGAAGCAGGGAAGGCAGTAAGGCAGGCAAAGGCCCAAACCGAGGAAACACTAGCACAAACAGTGAAAGAAGGGGACAAGACTTTCTATAGATACATTAGTGAAAGAAGAAAGTCCAGAGGGGGTATTGCTAAGATCAAAGGGGATAAGGGGGAGTGTGTGGATGAGGACCAAGTAAAGGATCTATCCTAAATAGATACTTCTGCTCAGTATTTACTGAGGAGAAGGTAGGGCAGGGCCCACAGCTCAGCACCATGGACACAGGCGGGAGGGAGGTGTGCACTAGTCCCTTCACAAAAGAAAGCATCCTACAAGAGCTCGATAAGCTCAGGGTGGACAAGGCAATGGGACCTGATGGCATACATCCCAGGGTACTAAAGGGGCTAAGGGTGGAACTAGCAGAGCCATTATCAGAACTTTTTAGTGCATCTCTGAGCACAGGAGAGGTCCCAGAAGACTGGAGAATGGCTCATGTGATCCCAGTCCATAAGAGTGGCAGCAGGGAGGAGGCAGAGAATTACAGACCAGTCAGTCTTACCTCAGCTATGGGCAAGACTATGGAGGCACTCCTTAAAGAAAGGATAATGCAACACCTGGAATCTATAGAAGCACAGGATCTAAGACAGCATGAGTTTACAACAGGAAGGTCTTGTAAAACTAATCTCATAGATTTCTTTGACTGGGTAACCAGAGTCGTGGACCAAGGGGGTGCAGTTGATGTTGCCTACCTTGACTTCATCAAAGTTTTCAATACTGTTCCACATAGAAGATTGATTAATAAGCTGGGTAGGCTCATGGTGGGTCAGAAGTTGGTCAACTGCGTGGCAAACTGGTTGGTGGGAAGAAAACAGAGAGTGGTGGTAAATGGTATACAGTCAAAAGAGATGCAAGACACAAGTAGGGGTACCTCAGTTATCAGTCCTGGGGTCAGTCCCCTTCAAAATCTTCATCAGTGACATTGCAGATAGACTGGAGGGTAAGGTTTGTCTGTTTGCAGATGACACCAAGCTCTGCAACAGTGTAGATGATCCAGATGGGGTAGGCGGAATGCGAAGAGATCTGGATAAACTGGCAAAATGGTCAGAAGAGAGGCAACTGGGGTTTAAAGCAAAGAAGTGCAAGATCATGCACATAGGGAAGAGAAACCCTAAAGCCACCTATTGATTGGGAGGGGAGTTGCTGGCAATCACAAGAAAAGAAAGAGGCTTGAGCATCATCATCACAGATGACATGAAATCATCCAAGTAGACCACTAAAGCAGCAAGTAAGGCTAGAGGGATGTTGGGGTATATTAGTAGGGTATCACAAGTCATAAGAGGGAGGTAATAATCCTTCTTTGCAAGACACTGGTTAGGCCCCATCTGGGAGTACTGTATGCAGTACTGGAGGCCACACCTGCACAAGGACATTAACAAAATGGAGGCAGACCAGATTATGGCACCCAAAATGGTGCAGGGCCTGCATCAGAAAACATATGAGGACAGATTAATGGAGCTCAATATGTATACCCTAGAGCAAAGGAGGGAGAGAGGTGATATGATCCAAACATTCAAACATCTTAAGGGCATTAACAAGGTGAAAGAGTCCAGCATGTTTCAATATAAGAAAAATAGCAGGACCAAAGGACACAGCATGAGATTAGAGGAAGGCCGATTAAGGGGTAATGTAAGGAAGTTTGTTTTTTTTTCTTTCGCAGAAAGGATGGTGGATGCATGAAATGGCCTACGTCAGAAAGTGGTGGATATGAATACAGTGTAGGGCTTCAAACAGGCGTGGGATAGGCATAAGGGAGCAATACAGATGAGTATAAATAGAAACATAGAATGTGACAGCAGAAGGGGACCTCAAGGTCCATCTAGTCTGCCCATACAGATAATTTCAAGTTTCAATCATATAGATAGGCCATTGACAGAGCATAGGCCTATGGCACATTCATAAGGTAGAAAAAATGGGCAGACTGGATGGGCCTTGCGGTCCTTATCTGCCGTCAAATTCTATGTTTCTATTTCTATATGGTGGCCTCTGCATTCTTACAAAACAAACAATTGTAGTACTGTATTAAGAACTAACACATTACAGTTCTTCAGTTGTCCAGACTCATGGACGTGGAACCTCTCAATGAGCATCCGCTCACAGGTGTCATCCAAGCTTTCAATAAATAAAATAAATAAATAAATAAAGATACAGCTGATCTGTATTTAAAATAGGTTACCTGTTCCCTTTTCCCCCCATGTTACTAAATTTCTGTTTGGTGAGTGTATAGTTTGGCTGGGGCCAGTGTGCATGACTGGAGGACCAATTTGTCACCCAAGAATGTGTCCGTGCTAACATTCATTAAAATGAACCAAGGGCACATTCCGCATAACACAGTGATGTCAATGGTGTTGCCACATGAACTGTCTCGGTGATGATGACGACAATCCCTCTACTAAGGCATCCACCAGCAGTGAGGTGGATAAAGCAGTATGCTGAGAGAATTTCCACCTGATGTCAACTCCAGTGTTGAAGACTGTGAGGGCTGCTTCTTGGAGCATGTGACAGTGGAAGTGGAACAAGGCTGACATTACTAAAGGACCCCCCGCCAATCACTTTCAGCTCAGTATAGTGTTATAAATTATTTTAGCTAGCTATCATTGGATTTGTGATGGTTGTGTTATCTGCTGCAGTGTTAATCAGTTTCATTTGATTACCCTTTGCCCTAAACTGTTGTTTGGTTCACATACTATATTAAAGCAGCAGTCAAATTATCATAACCATAACCATTTGCATTATTGCAGTTATAATGTTCAGCTGCCAAAAATATCAAGATACACATTTTACTTTTCATTTCAACTAACCCCATCTTGAAGCAAGATATGTTGTCTTGATGTCTTTAAAAGTGCCATGCTGGCTCATGCCACACCTGGCCTGCCCCTCGTGCCACCTGACATGCCCATACACTCTATGTGAAAAAATAAGTATTTTCTGCCGCTTTCTATCCACAACATGTTGAAGAACCCTCCTAGTACAAGTAGAGTATGAATGTAACATGCTCATTCAACAGGTAACACCAGTTGAACAGATTTGGCAAAATAGTGAATAGCAGCCATCTTTAATGACGTGAGTCATTAATTACAAAATAATCATCCAAAAAAGGCTTAACAACATCCAATTCCCCTAAAAGGGTAATTATAAGTACTACCATAGTATTTGTACAGAAACTGAGATGGACCTTATTGGGGGGGAGGGTTTGCTGCCCGCAGTTTGACTTCTAAATTTTCCTAATTACTCCATATCTGCCACCTCAAATGATTAGACAAGGTATAAGCCCCCTACACCTAACTACTAAACACCATCTCCACCATCCATTTCTACATATTCTTCTTCTCTGGATGTACTGTTTAATCATTATTTAAACCAGTGGCCTACATCACAGTTCAAGCAACCCGCTCTGTCTTCCACACACCAGCTCCTATAGGGCCTGGATGTAGTCACCGCACAGGCATGGGATGAAAACTCACCACAGGAAAATGACCTAAGCAGGAACAATGACAGGAAACATGATGAATACTCATCCATCTGCATACCTGGTGTTAGCAAGCAAATCAGAAGCAGAGAAAAAAAATATATACTTGCCATACCCCATGAATGCAATTAAACTGTGGAAATTGACCCTAGAAGGAACATGCAGTACAGGGCACATGAAGCACAACAGCAGGCATCCAGATTCCACATTCCCCTAAAAGTACTGCATACCTGGAAATAAGATAAAAAGAACACATTTTGAGGATTGTTAAAAGTTCCACCCCCAACCCCTGCCCTCATCCACCCCCAACCCCACCGAAGACCATAAAAATTAAGAAATACTTACCTCAGGGACTGCCTGTGAAACTGGAACCATTGTAGCAGCAGCAGGAGCAGAAGATAACATCACCGGAATTCCTAAATGTTGACAAAAGCAAACAGAACACAGTTGCTATCAAACTCAGACATCTGGACTGCAGTAACTTACCCCAGCAATAAAAAATTAAACACTTACTGTCTGCATTGGGAAATGTGGTGCATTCCAACATCCCAGGTCCAAATCCCGGCCTGATGAATCTTGTTTGGCTTGGCATCATGATGATGTAATCCTCGGCCAAATGAAAAATAATAGAAAAGCAGTACAAACTTATGGTTTTATGTGACAATGGTGACTCCTAATGAGCGCTGACCACAAAGAGTGAGACAAGAGCCGCCCAACAGACAAAGGGCAACAGACTGTAGAACGATCATTGCAAATAGCAATGGTCGCTTACTGCATCTGAAAAAAAGAAAAGATATGTATTTTTATGTGGGGGACTACGCCTCCCGCAACCCCCAAAATAAAGATAATCAACTCCATGGGGGGCATGGACTTAGGGGAAAACATAAAGACTTAAAAAACAAAATATTTCCTTTCCGGCCACTAGACCCGAACCCGGGTCATTCACTTCAAGGGCAGTAGCATATGCCACCACGCTACACAGACAGCTCGGCAGTGCTAGCCCAACCATCATGCTATATCCTGCTCTAGTGAGTGTAGTTCCCTGCTACACTTGCTCTACAGGATACAGCAACTTCTTTCACCACTCGCTCTACTTCCAAGCGTTATTATTGAGTCGCTCAATAATATGAGCTCATATAGGGTGTTACTCAAAAATATTAGAACTCAAGATGCCACAATACTAACCCACCACCACCCTCCTCTTGCACAGAAAAAAAAATAGAGAGAGATACTTACGTGTGCAGCAGCAGTATTGACTCTGTGATGATGGTCCATCAACACCAGCCAAAAATTACTTCTCATGGCAAGTTGCCAACTAGTCAGAGCAGCAGGCAGCAAGCTACAGCACCCCAAAATCTCATTCCCTCCACACAGTACAAGTTACAACTACAGCATCACCACAGCCAGACAGGACAGCAGCATTGGGAAATGATAATTCTACATTTCTCAATCAATTGAGAAACCAGCAGCAGGAGACAGCAAGTACAAATAGCAGCAGCATTTTGCAGGAGGAATTAATTTTCTCAGCATGGTACCCCTTTTGGCTTTTTCATAATTCCCACAATAATTGTATCTCCCTTCTCACACAATTTGTCATATGTTTTTTTTCTGGAGTTACTGTATAAGGCCTGTTCTGCTCCACAAAGCAGCTAGCAGCAACAAAAATCATTATGAAATCATTTGTAAATGGTGGACAAAACAGCATTTTTTTGTCTGGTAGGTGGGGGGGGCTCTATAAAACTTTTGGACTGAGACCAAATTTCTGCCTCTATTTGATGTAACATTTCTCATGTAACATTTCGGGACTTCTACGGCATGTTCTGCACTAGCAGCAACAAGATTCATCCTTAAATCATTTGTAAACAGAGGACAACTGCAATTTATGTGTCCGGGTGGTGCTGGGGGCTCTATAAAACGTTTGGACTGAAACCACATGTAGGTCTCAATTTTATGTAACATTTCTGGACTTCTAAGGCATTTTCTGTACTAGCAGCAACACGATTCATCCTGAAATCATTTGTAAACTGTGGACAAAACAGCATTTTGTTTTTGTCCGGGTGGTGGCGGGGCACTATTTAACATCATGACTGAGAGCAGATTCATATCTCAATTTTATGTAACATTTCTCATGTAACATTTCTGGATTTGTAAGGCCTGTTTTGCACTAGTGGCAACAATATTTATCCTGAAATCATTATAAACAGTGGACAAAACTGCATTTTTTTGTTCAGGTGGTGGGGGGCTCTATAAAATATCTGGGCTGAAACCACATTTAGGTCTCAGTTTTATGTAACATTTCTCATGTAACATTTCTGGACTTCTAAGGCATGTTTCACACTAGCGGCAACAAGATTTATCCTGAAATCATTTGTAAACAGTGGAAAAAAACAGAATTTCTTTGTCTGGGTGGTGGTGGGGCACTATATAACATTATAACTAAGAGCAGATTCATGTCTCATTTTACTGTAACATTTCTGGACCTGTAAGGCCTGTTCTGCACCAGCGGTAACAAGATACATCCTGAAATCATTTGTAAACAGTGGGCAAAACAGCATTTTTTTTGTCTGGGTGGTGGGTAGGCTTTATAAAACTTCGGGACTGAAACCACATTTATGTCTCAATTTTACATAACATTTCTCATGTAACATTTATGGACTTCTAAGGCTTGTTTTTCACTAGCAGCAACAAGATTCATCCTGAAATCATTTGTAAACAGTGGACAAAACAGCATTTTTTTTTTGTCCAGGAGGTGGCAGGGCTGTATAAAACTTCTGGACTGAGAGCACATTTCTGTCTCAATTTTATGTAATATTTCTCATGTAACATGTCTGGACTTCTAAGGCATGTTCTCCACTAGCAACAACAACATATATCCCGAAATCATTTGTAAACGGTGGACAAAACAGTATTTTTTTGTTGGGCAGGTGGAAGGGCTCTATAAAACTTCTGGACTGAGACCACATTTCTATCTCAATTTGATGTAACATTTCTCATGTAACATTTCTGGACTTCTATGGCATGTTCTCCACTAACAGCAACAAGATTTATCCTGAAAACATTTGTAAACAGTGGACAAAACAGCAATTTTTTTGTCCAGGAAGTGGGGGGACTCTATAAAACTTCTGGACTTAGACCACATTTCTGTCTCCAATTGATGTAACATTTCTCATGTAACATTTCTGGACTTCTAAGGCATGTTCTGCACTAGCGGTAACACGATTTATCCTGAAATAATTTGTAAACAGTGGACAAAACAGCATTTTTTTGTCTGGGTGGTGGTAGGGCACTAAACATCATGACTGAGAGCAGATTCATGTCTCAGTTTGATGTAACATTTTTCATATAACATTTCTGGACTTGTAAGGCCTGTTCTGCACTAGCGGCAACGAGATTCATCCTGAAATCATTTGTAAACAGTGGAACAAAAACAGAATTTCTTTGTCTGGGTGGTGGAGGGGGTTCTATAAAACTTCTGGACTGAAACCACATTTCTGTCTGTTTCATGTAACATTTCTCAGTTTCATCCTACTTTTTTCCTGTCATATTTCTCATCTTATCATGCCTGCTCTGCACAGCATGGTGGCAAGAGGCTGTGTTAAACTGTGGTCCAAGTGGAGATTTTGGACCGGGTGGTGGGGCACTATAAAACATCATCATGACTGGAGGGGAGGTACACCAAGTTAACATTTGTGGCAAGCCCAGGGGACACATGTTGTTAAGCACAAAAAACATATTTATGTTTAACTTCGCAATAAAAGTGCTTATGTTTCTGTGATTGTTGTGTACATATTCAGATAGATGCTCCACACAGCCAAAACAACTGCCACAACATCTCATAACTTTGGGGAAAAAAAATCTGTTCATAAGAAAAAATTACAATACTTGACATTTGTTGATAGGAGGAGGAAATATATAAAGAAGGAGTAACATAAAAGAAGAAGAAAGGTACAGTGTTTATGGATACAGTAATACAGTGACTGACCGTAACATATAATTGGCGGGACATGCAGGGTCAGGGCAAGGGTATTCATATGAGAAGGGAAAGGGAAGGAGCATAAAGTAAGCAATAATAGCTGACTGGGTGAGCGGTATTGGGCAATTCCAGACTGCCCAGGTGTGTAATGAGGCCCGACACCACATGCGGAGGGCCTTATAGCCCCTGGAAGGTCCAGTATTGCCCATAATGCCCACCCTGGAGGGTATTATTACTGCGCTTAGAAAATGGGCATCTGTGTAAATTTTAATTAATAAAAAATAGATGAAATGAATTTGAAAACAAAAATAAACATAAAAAAACTTTAATTTTAGTAAAGTAGTCCCTCCATTTCTGTGCTGTTCCATCTTCTGTTGCCCCTCCTAGCCATTCATATCTACATACCCCCGCACCACCAGGTCCAGTAGAAGAGACGTTTCCCCATCAGTCTCTTGGCATTGTTTTTGTGTTTAAAAACCAATTGTCTGCCCTTACTGGAAGACTTTTTTTTTATTTTTTGTTGGAATATGGCTGTTAGACGCATGACCATTTGTGATTCTGGTAGATAATACTAGGTAATGGAGACCTAGAAATCCTATGTGACACAACAGTGCAGTTTGTTTTTATCTTTAATATAGAAGTACTTTTATTTGCATGGTATGGTGTCCACACCCTCCAGTGGAGAAAAGGTTATGAGTGAGACAGGTACACATCAGGAGCAGAGCCTAAGATAACAGGAGCGGAGCAGGAGATATCAAACAATACCGCCAATCTGTACTCAATGATCTGGTACCAGACCGTTCTTTCATTTTTAAAATAAGTGTTTTGGAAACTATTTTTCTTCAAGGGGCATTGAATGGGATGGGGAGAGGAGCCTGGGTGATCTGCATAGATGGTTTAGCCCACCAAATTCGGTGTCCTTGGTCTAGCTCAAGATTGTAAGTGGCAGGGGCTATCACAGCATGCTTTTACTGCTCAAATGTGCAAGACCATGGGGTAAACATACAGTCACCCCTGTATAGACCAGAAAACCAAATACTAGTTCCCTGTCCATACTCCAGTAAAACTGTAATATAGTTGTTAAATACTGTACACAATTGGGGCTAACCAAAAAGGAATTGTTACCGGATCTCCAATTCCAAGCGAGGCCTCCCTGTGTTATCGGTGCCGGTTACAGTCTGCATGAAACCCCAGTATGCTGCTGCTGCTGCCACTGACTCTGCTCCATGAGCACTGCCACTGCTTCACTCTAATCCCAGTTGCACCTCTCACACTAGCTCCTTCTGTCAGTGGACACCCTGTGGGGATCTCACATCTTGTTCTTGATTCACGCCACTCCTCGGCCCAGAATTTAGACTTGGGAGTGACCAGCAGCATCATTTGGCTGCATTGGAGCAGACTTTCTTTTATTTTTTTTAACAAATGATGTTACATTTGTACATGGGGCACCATATGGGGCAGCTGTTTTTTTAAATGTATGGATCATGAGAATCTGGCCTGAGCTCAGTTACAGAACTTTCTGTGGTTTTGCTCCCCATAGATGGGAGACGTGCTACCAGGTGGGAGTACCTAATTTATTGGCCAGCTTTGCCGGAGCGGAAGACGAGAGATGGTATGTACCAGTTAACACTTTACTGTGACTGAATATGTTTCCAGTTTATAGTAGTATGCGTTTTACTTATGAATGAATGACACTGGTACATGGGGGAGGGGTGGGGCTGGAACTATGAAGTGTCAGATGTGCCATACCTCTCAGTGACTGGGAGAATAAACATGGCAGTTGTGGCATTTCAAAATTCACTGTGCACAATGATATAGGTGATGTGGTCATTGTCACCAGCACTTTTAAAACCTGGGCTCTGTTGCCTGATAGATGCCCACCTTACCAGGGCTATCAGCCAGTCAGAGTCCATGAATTGCCAAGCCCATTTTCTAACATTTCACAACACACAAAACCACTAGACAAAAAAAGAAACAAGAGGATATAGAAAAGGAAGAAGACAGAAAAGATTGTTTTTGTTTTTTTGCTTTTTACTTTTTTTATTTTATTTATTTTTTTTTAGGGGGTGCAGATGAGGAAGAGTGACAGTAACAAAGGACAAGAAAAAGAAAAAAAATGTAGCTGCTGCGCTGTCTGCCTCATTTACAAATTATTCCATTAATCAAAACTTATATGGCATGGGAGCCAGGCTCCGATACTGCCCTGCCACCACCACCCTCATGACGCAGCTCCACCAAGAGTTCCAACACTTTTTGTTGGTTTGCCATTATTTTTCTCATGTCCCCCCTGGCCTCCTGGCAGAATTGGTCAAACTCCTGCCTAAGACCTTGCACCTCACTATGCACAGCTGCCACCTCACGGTTCACGGCCTCCAGGTCTTCATTGCTGATGCTGACCTGACCTGGGGCTGCTGCAGGCTGTGCAGAAGCAGCATGATGGTGGCACTGGAGGCTGTGGGGTGAATCAGGTGATGGTGCTGCTGTCTCCTGCTGCTGTGTCCTGGACCTGGTATGGCATCCCCTAAGCTGACACTGACTGCCTTCCTCCTACTGGCCCCTTTCCCCTTCTGCATGTTCACCACCCCCACCGCTGGTTCTGCTTCCTACTTCTGCCACCATTTGCTGTTTTTGGAGCCACTCTGTAGGGTGGGTCTGCTGCAGAATACTCCTTTGCCCACCAGTCCCAAGGTGTGCCCCTTTCTTCCCCCGCCGAACACTCCAGGCACAAAGGTTACAGATGACAACACTGTCATCTTCACCATCTATGGTGAAGAAGGACCACACTGATGACACTCTTTGCTGGTGGGGGGTGCCAGCTGATGTCCCAGTGTGGGCCACAACATTCTGCCCTTGCTGGTGGGTGGTGGGGGCACATGCTCCTGCTGCTGGGGGAGTAATGGGCTCCTGCTGCTGGGGAGGCAGGGGGAACATGCTTTTGCTGCTGAGGGGGCAACGGGCTCCTGCTGCTGGGGGGGCAGGGGGCCTTGCTGCTGCTGGGGGGGTACATGCACCTGCTGAGGGAACCTGTCTTTCAGACAGAAATGCTCACCTGTTAAGGCAAACACTTTTAGTTGCCTTCTGTCCAGTCCCCCTTTCTCTACCTTTACCATCCATATTAGAAAACTAAAAAAAAAAAAAAAAATGAAAATGAGAAAGAGAGAGAGAGAGAGAGAGGGAGTCACATGCACACACACACACACACACACACCTCTCACCGTAAACATAAAGAAAGAAAAATAAAGTCCACAGAAAATGTCCTAACAAAGAAAGATTAGCTGTTTTTTAAAGTAAAGAATATGAAAACGCAAACTTAAAGTTGAATGGCGCAAGGTGCTTGCATCCAGCATGTTGGATGCAACAAACACCTTGCGCCAAGGGTAAGGCCCCGAGTGATTTTACAAATCAGCCTGCATCAATCAGTGGGCTGCTTGCACCAAGTGTGCCAATGCCAGCTTTGCACCACAAAAGTGGCTGTAGCATGGTGCTAGGGGTCTTGCGGCACTCCTTGGGTGCCACAACCCTGACAACACAATTTTCAAAGCTCTCCCTAGGGACAAAGTGCTAAGTACCATTAGATCAGCCGAGGGCTGGTCTGATGGTACTTAGACAACCCCTGGGAGAGATGTTGAATGTGTGCCAGCCCACCCCGACCTGCCCCTACACAGCACATAATTACACACATCCCCCTCCCCGCCCTGATCTGCCCCGACAGTGCCATAGTTATATGGCTCCCTGGTGATCTAGTACCCCCCATCCGATCTGCCCCAACAGTGCCATAGGTGTAGATATCTCCATGGTAATCTAGTGCATTCCCCCCAATCTGCCCCAACAGTGCAATAGTAGGAACAGCATTCTCCCTGGTGATCCAGTGGCACCCCACCTACCCCACCCCGGCATGCAGTGCCCACCACACCGCTCCCCCATCCTACTCTATTATCCAGTGACTAGCACAGCCCTCCACACACCACCACGTCCAGCTGCCAAATGAACTGTCAGAGTGTGTACTGTATATAGTACGCACTCTGACAGTTAATTTGGTGGCCAGCCTTGGTGGTGTGTGGAGGGCTGTGCCAGTCACCAGATAATGGAGTAGGATGAGGGGGAAGTGGGGTGGTGGGCACTACTTGATGGGGTGGAGGGATGGGGGACCACTGGACCAGGGAGAATACTGTTCTAACCATTGCAGTGTTGGTGTAGATCATGGCGGGTGGAGGCACTAGATCACCAGGTAGTGTGTGAGATCAGTAGGTTTATCAGCACATCGGGTCTTGGTGTTGGGTGAGGACCATGCACCCAATGGAAAAGTACAGCCACCACACCATCTCCACAATGCTTGCAGCACTCCTTCTTGGTGCGCCATCCATTTGGTGCACCCACTCAGGTGCCACAAGCAGTGAGACTTAGATGCAGGCACCATGCCACATTTAAAATTGGGTGCAAGGTCCTGGATGCACTGGCACTCGGAACAAGCTGCCATTGACGCAGCTTGTGACCGAGGTTTGAATATCTAGCCCATAGATTTTTTTCCTGCTGCCTACTCTCAGACTACTACCTCTCCGTCTGCAAGCACTAGAAAAAGGAAGCAGAATCAGTGCCTTCCTGCCTGAGTGCAGTCACCCATGTGACCTGCAGAGAGTAAGTCATGTGACAAGCTTTTTTTTCCCCTAATTTCACCTAATAGTACCACAAGGTGAAATTTGCTGGTGAAAGCTAAATTTACTGGTGAAATTGACGGTTAAATTTCACCATAAGTACTTAATTTCATAAAATGTTTTGAGAGGCAAAATCTATGATTTCACTGGGATTTTGCTAGCGAAATAAAATTTTGCAACATCACTGTTGCAGAATGATACCAGGAGGGCTGATGCATACTGAATCCTGAGGTTACTGGTGGGACAAAGCCTAGTTGTCATGGGGTGAGAACTGGTAATTGTGGGGTAAGAATCTGGCAGTCATAGGGGTGGAAGGCCAGTGGAAGTAGGGCAAGAGCCCAGTAGCTGTGGGGTTGGGCCCCATAGAGGTGTAGAAAAAAGGCCCAATGCAGACAGGTTGGTAAGGAGGAAGGAAGGCCCAAAGGAAATGAGAAGCACATTATGGCCACAGACACAGCCCGAGGGGTTCAAAGGTAGGATTATAGCCTCACACAGATTCTACAACTCCTTTTTGAACAAGAACATTTTTTACAACCTGCCCTCCTCCCCTACACCCAAGTCATGTTTTATTAATTATAGGGACATCATCCTGTGTGACATATTGCACTTTTCAAAAGGCAACACAGCAGGTGAACGAGGGTAATAGGCTGGGAGGCAAACAACAACAATTACGTCTAATAAAAATGTATGTTTTACAAATCCAGGGCATGGCTGTAGGCATGCTGATGACTCCCTCCAACGTGAATCTTTTCAAGTAGTGATCAGGAAAAGTGAAATTTTAAGAAAATAAGCAGCATGTGAGGTGACAGGATGAGTAAGGAGGAGATCCAAGTTAGACCTGAGAGCAGGTGCAGGAGGCAGAGAGGGAGAAGTGAATCTTGACATTGTGTTTAAAGGAGGAGGTGGAGGGACAGAGTTTGAGTCAGGAGGGAAAAGAGTTTGGGGCCCAGATAGGAGAGAGTTCTTTGACCATGGGTGGTGTGGCAGAAGGGGACAGAGAAAGACAGAGAGGAGGACTGCCTTGAGGTCCTGGGGGGAGCAACTGTCTGAAACAGGTACCAGAGGCATCCAGGGAGGAGACCACGAGAGAGTTTATAGAAGAAGGTGGACATTTTGCAGTTGAGTCAGGCCTCAAGGGATAGCTGACCAGAGAATCTGTAGAGGTCACAGTCGTGAATGAGTTTTGAGAGGCCTGAGGCAAAACGGATGGCATTGTGGTATGAGCTGCGAAGCCTGGAGACATTTTTAAGGGAGAGGCAGGGGTAATAGACAAGGGAACCATAGTCAAAAATAGGAATGAGGAAGGTGGAGATGAGGAGGGATCTTGAGTCCTTGCTAAGGAACTGTTTCATCCTATGAAGGATGTCTAGACCTTGGTGGGCTTTATATATGGTTTGACTGGTGTGAGCATCGCATTTGAGGTGGAAATCAAGTAGTAGGCCGAGGTACTTAAATTCACTGACTCTTTTGATGGGAGTACCAAGGTTGTCATACAGGGAGAGTTTGAAGTCAAGGGGTCTGTAAGAGCTGGAGAAAATCATGAACTTTGTTTTATTGGAGTTAAAGATGAGACCTTTGGAGGTGAACCAGGTGTGGACCAAAATAAATTCATGAATTAGGTACAAAAGATGCAAACAAGATTTCAAGCTTTTGGTTACAACCAGTGCATCTTAGATCTTACTCTGAAAAAAGATGGCAACGAGGGACAGAATTGAACACATGCAACAAACATGTAACAACAGTGTAATTACCCTGTTGCATTGCAATATTAATTAGTTACATTGAAACAGACACTTAAAATAAAGTGTAGCCAACTTCTCACTCCAAGGCAAAAAAACAGAGAACTAGCAAAATTACATTTGTTGCAGAATGTAACAATGTGGCAACAGAAATTTAAAGTCACATTGAAGTATTTGTCAATATTTACTGCAGACTCAGACTTAACTGAGATCAGTAAACAACCCCCACAAATCACTTTTAGCAAAGGCTGTAGTCTTGCAGACAAGCTAATCAAAAGTCATTTCATAGTAACAGCAGCCCCTAGGACGTAGCTTCCACCAAGACCACAGGGCTTTTTCCCTTATTACAGCTGCAATATTTGCCACTATGCCAGGAAATCAAAAATCTTCCATCACCCACTGTCCAGCCACACCACTGAAATCAAACAGTTGATTACCCGAGTGACGTCTTTACTTAGTGTATGTAAATTGGTGTGTGTATGAGCTCATCCATGTAGGCTGCACTACTAGGGTGCTTAAAGAATGTGTACAGGAACATTACAGGCCCATAGTAAACTATTGCAGTTAATAGCCCAATTGGCAGACACTGTTATAATGTCCATTGCGGTGACCCGGAGGCATTCTGTTTTCTGTGCCTGGAGTGTAACCCACTGCCATCAAGAGGCAATGATTGTCTTGGCATCCTACTGAAGAAGGAGAGCTAATGAAGTGTTAACCTAAGGATTCTATCTCCAAAAGTACTAAATGAGAAACTTGATCCTCAGTCCCAGATTTTGTATTTACTTACACTTAAACAAACAGGGATCCATAATAGTAGTTCTTGTAATCTTGCATGGGTTTCTTTGCATATATGGCCTTGTGTCCTTACCCACAGGTTTTGAATGTCTATGAATATTGTAGCCCTCATCACTACCTGCAGCTTTTTTGCTGAATCTTGCTTGCAAGCCCAAAAGGATTTGTACATTATCTCACTAGTCCATTTATTACTTTGTATCTTTTTTCCCTTACTGTGCAACAACCCCTTCAGTCCCAATATTTCAGAGGAACAATTTCCATTACTTTTGACTAATCTGTGTGTGCTGAATTACCCTTACATTATTTTAGAGGTCTCTAGTCATGCATATTATGATGTTTAAACAATAATTAATCATTTGTTCTTGTGGAGCATAGCTAGGTCTGATAAGGTCAAGCACTACTGCCCATACCGATGAATTAATCTCCAGGGTAAATTACCAGGAGCAGGAGGTTATACTTTTGAAATAAGAAATAAAAGGTTTGCAATACTGAATGACAATATGGGGATATGCAGCCTCCCATGCTTTTGTCAGCACTTGCATTCAGGATTTGGCTATCAGTTGCATAATTACCGAATACCCATATATTATTTTTTACTAAACTAGCATGCACCCATTTTCTCCTTCCCACTCACTAAAGTTATCTTTTTCACACATATTCTTATAAAACCAACCCCCCTTTTCCTGTTTGTTTGGTTATTTGTCTCCTCCTCTGGTCTCTAGTACTTTTGCTAAGTTCCTATTTCATTCACTTCTTATGCACCTTCACATAGCAATGTGGGCTCTCCTTGCTCTTTAGCACGTGGTATCAGCTTGTTCATTTCTATCTCAGTTTTGTAGAGTTATAAGTATACTTTCTTTGGTCACACTCTATATTTTGATACTTTATTTGTTCACAGCAGTGACTCGTTTCCATTTTCTCTCCGTTCTTCAGTCCCTTTTAATATCCTTTAGTAAAATTTTTATGGCGATGTAATGTTGGTCGTCTAATATGATAATTCTTTTGCTGAAGACAGATTAATTTTTTATTTATTTATTTATTTTAATCTTATTGTGGCTGTGAGCAGAGCCTACAGCCATTTTGCTATCTGTAGTTTGAAAATGGAGTTTCGTGGAATACATTTTTTTGGACCTTTCAATGTATCCTTCCACATCTATAAATCACTATGACAATTAAAATAAAATAATCCCTTCTTTCTGTTTAGAATGTTGGAGACATAACTCCAAGCTGCTTATCTGATGGCCATTAGGAAACTGAAACAGCTTGTTAAATATTGGTTGCCTATTAAACTGGATATTTGTTTACCTCCTTTGAAATGCAACAGCTTGCACATTTAAATGATTAGCATTTAAACATTTTTTGCTACTAATTTCAGTTGGGGCTGAATATATTTCAAGAAAGATTCATACCTCATAAATGTTCCCATTTCCCAGCAAATGTTGTAAAGAATTACATTGTTTTTAACCTCTCAAGACCTATCTGATAAAATGTCAGGTCTTCAGTGAACTACCCAGACTCAATACATAAATTTCTTTTTGACAGAAAGGGCTATGGCCTGCTTCCTAAACATAACAGAAAAGAGTTACTGAAATCTCTTACAGTGAGAGAGAAAGAGAGAGAGAGAGAGAGAGAGAGAGAGAGAGAGAGAGAGAGAGAGGTGTGTGTGTGTGTGTGTGTGTGTGTGTTTGGGGGAGGGGTGGAGAAACAGTCACACTGGCAATGGATACCTCATCTAATGAAATAACTAATGACAAACCATGAGTGATACAGAAGCAAATGATTTGATACCTTTTATTGGACCAACACAGATGTAACAAAAAGAACTTAACACCATTTATAAAATTCATGATCAAACAATTGCAAACAGAAGACTGTTTTTTGTCATTTTATAATTATGATATACTGAGTGTGTATTCACTGAGTTGCTGGATCAGGGCCTTGATAAAATAATTACATTTATTTAACTCATTCAAGATTCCATCAGATGGACAGAAAAAAGTCTGAGAATTTGTTTGAAAACTAAGAACTATAAGATGCAAAAATAGCATATGTGTGTATGTGTGTGTGTGTATATATACTGTATATATATATATATATTTATATATATATATATATATATATATGGAAATGATCTCTATTTGTAATACATTTGTTTACAGGTATAGCCAGTATCTTTTGAAAGATTGTCTGACTAGTGCTTACTAATTTTAAATATAGTTCATGAAATAATGAGCTTGATATTTATTTCATATAGTCCCCCATTATGCCTTATGCATAGCATATAAATCCAAATCATTCCAAGGCTATTGTGACATATAATATTAATACTGAGCAGCAAATCAGAGTTCTTTTCCTAATAAAATGCTGCTGATATAATAAATAAAAAAGAAAGTCATAAATAAGGAACCAGTGGCTTATGGCAAAATCTACAGGGATTTATATAGGGATTTGATTCTGCCTTTGTGGGGAAAACACAGGAAAAATGAGGGCTTCTTAAAAAGTAATGGTTATTTGGATCTGGGAGCACTGAATATTTCTTATCCTATATTTTGTATCCTGGATAGGGCAGGGGAGATGCTACATCTCATTATTACAGGGATGTTCATTTACACATTTTTGCACTGTATTTACTCAGGCTGTCCCAGATTAGATGTAATATCTTGTTTTCAGTGGGGTCATGATTTTACCATTTTTATAATGTATTTATTCTGGCTACCTGGTCCAGGGCCCCCACATTCAAAGGAGATACGTAGCGCATCCCAGTGGAAAAGGGAGATGTGCCACACAACTCCAACAATGCACAGCAGCACAATATTTAAATGTGCTGGATGCACTGGCAACAAGGGAATGGGCAAAGGAACACACAAATGGTATGCCATTCAAGTCAAGGGAGCAATCCCATGCATATGCCGTGTTGCAGCATATTCAGTGGGACTGTGCCTTTCATAGTCCAGAGCACCATGGCTCACACTTAGACCTAACCAGGCCAGCCACCCACAGGCAGGCTGCAGATGTGCACCCAGGTACACAGCAGCATAGCAGGCCAAGTGGACTAGAGGTACCTCATTTCCATCCCTAATCTAGCCAACTCCATCCCTGAAGAGCTCCATAGTGTAGGCACCCTGACCAGATTGCACCAGAGGAAACCATGGTCCATATCCATAGTCTAGAGGACTCTCATCCACTGCCCCTGTACACAGACACCCTGTCTTCCCCCATATCCAACCTGTTGCAAAAACTGACACTGCCCTCCACACCCTGCCATGGCCAGCCATTGACTGCACTGAACCCAGGCTGGGGACCTGCACTCGTGGAATGACCCAACTGGCTGTACCATGCATTGGGGCACCATGCCAGCTGCTGATCCACCAGTGTATTCAGCTGTGTGTACGTCCCTGGCAAACTGAAGAGGGAATTTACATAGCATGTCTTGCTGATGCTGTATCTTCCTGCTGTCATACGCTGCTGCAAGTCTACACTCTCCCATGTTCCCCTGCATAACATGCCACCCTCTGGACTGCTGAAGTATCCAGGTTGCCATGGGGTACAGTATCCTGTAATGCCTTTTGCAGTGTATGCTTCAGGCTATAGATAGTTCATCTGTAGTTCCACAATTGTAAAAACGAATGCAAGGTCAGCTGTAACATGCATGTTTTGGGACCTGTGTGAGTGGGTACAGCATCATCCATCACTCACACTGAGCAGTGCAGTGGCACCGGGATGATGGATCCGCATGCGAGTGCCTGAGGAGTATTATTATATTACCCCCTTTAGGCAATAGTGATCATCAAATGATCACTTGCAATATTCCAAGACAAGTGCATAGTAAGAAAGGAATATCTAAACTTAAAAGTTACTATAAAGCAGATTATAGTAACAATAAAAAGTATCTAACTGGAACTGGGCAAACAGACTGGAAGACCTAGACCTGGTGCAGATATGAGAAAAGATGAAGGTCAAAATAGACTATTATAGTCACACCTGGGATAGAGTCAAATATAATATAAATAACAAACAGAGAATACCTATGTGGTGGTCTAAGGAAATAAAGTGCTTATTAAAAAGAAAAATAGAGCATACAACAAATATAGTACAAATCCTAAAGACACTGACTGGAACAAATTTAAGATACTTGCTAAAAAAACTAATGAGAATGGCAAAACAAAGGCTAGAAAAAAAACTTAGTTAATGATGTTAAAAACAACAAAAAACAGTTTTATAATTACATCGGTTCCCTAAAAAAAATCAGAAAGGAACTGGACATCTAAAAATAAATGATACACTAATTACTGATGAAAAAGAAATAGCAGTAGAACTCAACCAGTATTTTGGAAATATTTTCAGTCCAAAAGAAGAAATAATTATTAAAAAGCAACCTACGCTAGACTCCTCTGTTGTGTTTACTGAACATGATATTTTGGGTGCTATTAAACTAATTAAATGTAATACATCTCCCGATCCTGATGGTATACTGTACATCCTATGTTTCTAAAGGAACTTTCAAATAACTATCTGGGCCTCTTACTCTCTTGTTCAATAAACCTGTGAAAGAAGGAGATGTATTGCAAACATGGAGAGAGGCTAACATTACTCCTATTCACAAAGGTGGTAATAAACAATCAATTAGTAATTACAGGCCCATTAGCCTAACCTCACTTGTTAGTAAACTCCTGGAAAGACTAATACAAAACAACATTATAAATCATATTGGGAATACTGTTTGTACAGACATCTCTCAACATGGATTTACTTCTGGCAGATCGTGCCTAACTAATCTTATCAGTTTCTTTGAATCAGTCAGTGATGCTCTTGATAAAGGTTTGCCGTAGACATTGTCTTTTTGGATTTTGAAAAGGCTTTTGACACGGTATCCCATAAGACTTTGATTGACCAACTGTGTTACATAAATCTTGACATCAAATTAATAAAATGGATCACATCATGGTTACATAAAAGACAGCAAAGGGTGGTCATTCGTGGACATGAGTCAAATTAGAATCCTGTCACTAGTGGTGTGCTCCAGGGATCTGTCCTCGGTTCCCTCCTTTTCAACATAATAGTTTCAAGTGTGCAAACATCAAATGAGGTTTGGATCAGCAAATATGCTGATGATTGCAAACTGGGTTGTATAGCTATCAACACACAGTCTGCAGAAATTTTACAAGACAACTTAAATAACTTATTTACTTGGACAACCAACAATAAAATGAGGTTTAATGTAGCCAAGTGTAAAGTAATGCACATGGGGAAAAACAACCCCTGGTTTACATATAAAATTAACAATATTAATTTGTTAGTAACTACAGAAGAAAAGGATCTAGGCATTACAATATCCAGCAATTTAAAATTCAATACACATACTAATAAAACAGTTAAAAAATGTCATATGATTCTTGGTAGTATTTTGAGACATATTAAAAGTAGAGATCCCCTAGTCATTTTACCATTATACTCTAGTCTCATACATCCACATTTGGACTACTGTGCTCCCTTCTGTGCTCCAACTTCTATTGGATGTCAAAGTATGACTGAAAGGATTCGGCGCAAAGTAACCAAACTTATTTACAATACGTCCGATAAAGATTACGAGTCCAGACTTAAAATATTACAATTATTTTCTCTAGAATACAGGGCTGTTAGGGGTGACCTAATTTATGTATTTAAATCTACAAAAAATTAATGTATGCTTAATACAATTGGCCTTGAAAAATTCTTGGTAATTACTAACACACAATCCCACAATTTTAAACTTAAAACTCTCCTTTGCAAAACTACAAAGCGCTGTAGATTTTTCACCCAGACAGTGCCACCTATCTGGAAATTCATTGCCAGAGGATATTGTTAATAGCGACAATGTTGAACAATTCAAGAAAAGATTGGACTCCTATATGGCTAATAGGGAAATTTTTATTCCACTGCTGAATTTGATGGTGGCAAGTTCGAAAATGGGCAACCGCCTTGTGAACTTGTATTCATCTATGAATCTATGAGTACAGCCACTGGGTGTTATCACCCACACATAGCTCATGCCTATGTATAACACATTCCAGCATCCTACTGAGAGTGCTCCACCACCCACCGATAGAGTGGTACGATCCCATTACAGAGCCAGTCGTTGCAATGGGATGGACTGAGGGGCAGGGAGAGGGTGTCTGTGCACTGTTGAGGGGAAGCAAGGGCCTCTACACTTTGAACATGGATGGTAGATATATTCAGGTGCAATTAGGGATGGCATTGGGGTCCCTACAATATGGAACCGATAGAGCCTGGACTCCAGTACGGTCAGGGCTGTTGGAAAGTATGGGGGGGTGCCACTATACCACCAGAGACTTTAGGACCTGTCCCACATGGGAGCGATTGGGGTCAGAGCTTGGGGGCAAGAGCTGCTCTGGTGCATTCATCCCCATGCCAACATGCACATGGGTTGGTAATGAGCATGCATAAGGCCCCTTTGCACTCTGCATGCTCAGTTAGTTCATTGGCATTCCTCGGCTGAATATTGTCCACGGGGGCTGCAGTGCATACTGGCATGTGCCACACATTCCCCCTGGAAGGTATTCAGTCAGGGTCACCCTGGATGCACCTGACTTGGCAGCTGCCTGCACTGCGACTCCAGTCCAGGGTCACATCCTCAACAGGAATGATGAAGCAAGCCAAGATGAAGCACAGTGTCACAGTTTACTGCATGACAAAAGAGAGTCACTCCTTTGGAAATTGCATTGTTTGCTGCAGTAACTCTGCTGCAGAATTCTGCAGTGCTGTGCTTCATCCTGGTGGGCTTCACTGTATGCACTCCCTGTACCAGTGGTGCATTCTCTTTGAATATTGTATCAGTGCCAACCGGTGCACCCTCTTTGCATAACGCATCTTCTGCTTGTGCATCGATCTGGCACTTAATATATCCCCCCCCACCAGATGTAAAATATTGTTTTTAGCACATTCTGATTTTACACAATGCAGCATATATTGTGTAGATGTAGAACCCCACTGAAAATAAGATGTCATTTCTTCTGTGAACTATCCAGGCTAAATATATAGCAATCAGCAGGCATATTCTAGGAAAACAAACTAAAAAATGTGTAGAAGAAAGACTATATTGAAACTGCCTCCCCACAGATCTGCATTGTGCAAATTCATTAGAAATAATGGGTAAAAGCACCCTAAAAGTGCTCCACAGCCATATAGGCTCTGAACAGAATTTGTTATTATGATGTGATCAATGCTGTGAAAAAAGAATATAGTTTCAACAATATTGAAGTTCACTATGGATTTGCAGTTAGCTGCGCATTTCAGGACAGGCAAAAACATTTTAAGTGGACATATGGTATGAATGCATAGTGTTTCTTAGCATTTCCATACAGGAGTTTACCATCCATTGAAGTCAAATAAACTTGTTTAAGTGAAAATGTAATTAATCAAGCCGACAGGTAGTTGGTAATTCAAACTGGCTAATTAATAAAACACTATTTAAGATAAGATGCACAATGACAGCCCTCCCCCTAATGAAGAGGCCATGTTTAACATTGAAGCACCAAGGATTCCTGCTCCTGCTCTCTATTGTTTGTTTCTAACACCAATGCTAGTTATCTTACAATGTGAATTACAGTAATAACATTTCTGGCAGACGTTTCTCATCTTCAGAGTGCTCCTTATTGTTGGCTAACATTTTACAAACATACATTTTTGGTGGCACCAGGAATTGTTGATGCCACAGCCCACTATCCCACCCTTTTCCTGGAAAACAACAGGGAAAACAGGGAGAGAGCCAGCCCAGTCAACACCTGAAAAACAAGCCAGAGAGGATGGGGGCAGGCACACGAGGAGTGGCACATAGAGAATGGCCCCAAAGGCAGCAGGAGCTTGGGGAGAGGCAGGGGCAAGCAGTACAGTCAAGACAGTTCCCAGCACAGCCTGAGGCAAGCAGGAGCAGCAGGCCATTTAGGGCAGAACCAATGAGCCAGCTGGTAAGGGCAGAAAGAATGTCACACCAAGAGAAACAGTAAAGGCAGACAGAACCCGAAAGAAAGTGGGAAGCAGAGAAGTGCACCTGGCAGGAGAAGAAATGGGCTGAGTGGCAGAATAGCAGGCAATGAAGAAGTCAGGAGGGCCAGAAGTGGTGGGCCGAACACAGAGGTGGAGGGTGGGAGTACGTCAGCAGGGAGGCAGCAGAACCGGGGTTCTACATGGCAGAGGTAAGTGGAGAGTGGGCGGCTGAGCAGAAGCAGGGTCAGCAGCTGGATGGCTGTAACAAAGAAACAAGCATCTGAAGGATGGTTGACAGATGCACTCTCATAGTGCTCAGTGTGTGGGACTGGTGATGTTGCCCACTGCCCCATCGAATCTCAGGCAATCCCCTCAAACAACATTTTTCTTCAAGCAAAGTAGGAGCATAACTATACGGATGGCTTTTGTTTTTGTAATTATATTTTATTGAATTCTTCAAATTATATATAATCATAAAATGTGATCCTTGGTTACATCTTCATTGTACACTCTATAAAAATTATTCGTAAATTCACCCTTATTATTACTATTATATTGCATATCTAGTCCAAAACATCCTTGAGCGGGGGATATGAAAAATTAATGTTATAGTATTAAATATTTGCGTGTAGGTGTTTACTGCTAACTATTATAGTATTCAAGCAATTTATAGGGTAATAAAGGCGTATTCAATATTGCAAAATGCCCTTTTTTTCTCTCTTCATATAATCAAACTTTAGAGTCAAAAACCTAGAAGCAACCATCCAAAATATAACAGCAAGATACCTGTATAAAAAAATTTGTGCCTCCTCCTGTGTTTCAAACTGCCAGTACACTGGTTGAAACCAAATTAAAATTTCCTATAGGTACATTTACTTGTAACAGCTCTCATAACTAACATGTCATATTTTCAGATAAGAAAATGGACATACTAAGCAATTAAGGAGAAGCATAATTTAAAAGAGTTAATCTATTTATGCCATCAGGGTACCATCAACATCATTTCTTCTTCTGATGCCTTCAGAGATTCAGTATCTCCTTCCTTGTGGGTGTCTTGATCATGCTGTGCTTTAATGAAAGCTGTCAGCTGATCAATATCAAAGAAAATATGCTGTACTCCTCTGAATTTAATGTGCACTTTAGCTGGGCAAGTAATTGGAATTCTGCCCCCCATTTCCAGCAGCTCCTGTCTATAATTCAATAAACATAATATTTGCTGAGTTGCAAAAGAGTAATCTGGAAAGACTGAACATTCTGCATTTTGTAGGCTAATGGGACTTTCACTCTATATAAATATATGGGCCTATGCACTAAGGCATGGAAAATGCACCTAGATGTGTCATAACATTGGCACACAGCTGTGCGCCCCAACCATCTGAAATTCCACACACCATTCACAAACGCACAAAGTGCAGGCTTAGACAGAGGCATGGCCAACAGGTGCACACAGTGCTGCCCACAAGGACTGCCAGATGGGCCAAACAACAAATGTTGACAAACCCCTTGACCCCACCATATATAGACAGGTGTGCTGCCCCACGAATACAGGGAAATTAATACCATGATGGAGGAGGGCGGAAGAGCAGGAGTGGGAGACAGCAGTGCCGCACCCACTACAAGGGTCTGGCAGCATGGGACATGGATGCCCTGAGAATCATGGAGGTTGTCGGGCGTGTGGTGGCTCCTGGTCATGGTCCACAAATTTTGCGGGCAGGCAGGTGGTAGCTATGTTGGTGGACATACGGGCACATTATTCCATGTGCTGTATGGGGCTGAGTCTCTGAAGACATTCGTGGAGACCAAAACAATCCTTTGGCTTGATATGCAGGCCTCTGTCAATGCAGCTGGTCTGGAGGCTCAGACACTGGCAGCAATAAAACATAAGTTATGTGACCTCTGGTTGGCTGTGAACTGCAAGCTGGCCGCCATACAATGGTCACGGGGAGGCACTGACTGTGGTCTGTCCACACTGGTGCTCATCCTGACACCCATCAAGAGGATGGTGGCTGACGCACTAACTGATGTCAGCCTGTACTGGGAGGAAGAGGGCATGGACACACTGGCAGATATGGGATACAGTGGAGGGACATGGGGCAGGATGTACAGGACAACAATGGGGTACTAACAACCCTGTCCTGCACCATGTGGGTGGCCAGCATCCTGGCACTGGAGGCGCCTGCTGTGGAGAAGGACACACAAGGTGAGAAAGACACAGATGGCACAGGTATGTGTATTGCAATGTGCCCAACAGAACACATGACAACGCATGGAGAGGCACCTGCAGATAACATAGACATTACTGTTGTTCACAGCTACCACGTTGGGGATGGTGGACACAGCACTGGAGATGGCCTCACCTGAGGACACAGACAAGGAGAGGGGGGACAGCTCAAGGGCAGTGTGAGGAGAAGGGGGACAGCTCAGGGGCAATGTGAGGAAGTATTTTTTCATGGACAGGATGGCAGATGCAAGCAACGGCCTTCTTGAGGAGGTTGTGGGGTCAAAAACAGTGGGGGAATTCAAGAATGCATGGGACAGACATAAGGCAATTCTAGTGGGGGTAGGAGGAAGTAGACTGTTGGTTAACTAGGATCTGAAACTTATCCACTAGGTAGGGAAATGGGCAGACTGGGTGGGCCAAGTGGTCCTTATCTGCCCTCAAAGTCTATGTTTCTATATGGTGAACACAGTGGAGGGCATGCAGGATGTCAACACAACACCCACAGGAAGCCAACACATGGCCAGCTCCTGCCCAGCACAACTCCCACAAGCACAACACAGACGGCTGCCCATCAGTGGTGGACAGGGCACGGCAGTCCCTGCAACACAGCCCCACATGCTTGACCAGGCAGTATGCCCTGCGGGCACATGCCCACTGTCTGGGGACACAGGTGGGCCATATGCCACCACACAAGGGCCATGTGACAGTGGGGACAAGGGTCCCTCACAATACTTGCCCTGCATGATATGGAGGGCATCCACATGGGGCATATTACACACATACTGCCCCGAGGTGCACCAGCTGGAATGTGACCACCTACAGGCCCAGCAGGAGAACACAGAGGCCCTGAAGGATCTGACTGTGGAGATGCAGGGTGTGTGGCACAGCACTAATGTCATTGGTGACATCCTGAAGTGGTTGGTCAGCCACCGGCTAGCCATGCTGGCCACCATCTACTACCTGTCCCTGTGCCACAGATGTGTGCACGTATGCCACCAGTGGCCAACAGCCCTCCCCTGAGCCACACCACAGATGGGTGCTGCAGTCCACACCAACACCACCTGTCACAGTGGCCCCGTGCCAGACATGGACAATCCTCCAACAGCCCCCACTGGCTCCCCCTCCCACATGACACACACAGATGGTGGAATCCATAAAGTATCCACTGCCACAGGAGTTCCAGTGATGCCCATGGAGGAGCAACCACAGCATGCGATGGTCGCACATCCCAATATATGGCTATGCAGGGGAGGCAAGGCAACCACAATGGCAAAGCAGGTGACCACATGGTCACTGTCACAGCTCAGTACATAGAGGGGTATCAGGAGGTGAGCCTTGGTAGCAACTGGATGGCACTACCACTATAACACAGCACACACAGACCCTGATTGGCCCTCCAGGGTGCCTTGAATGGTCCATGTGGTACCCCTCTGTGTGTTACCTGGCCAACGTCTATGCTCAGGGACAGCAGTGGTGTACATACAACGACTATGTAGATGTGCCCTGTCACTCAGCATGAGATGACAACCCACAGCCAGTGTATCATACTGATGTGGACCACTGATTATGAGTGTGTCACCCTGGCCCATCCCCTAGTGAGCTACAAAGGTGGCCTCAGTGAGACCACCCTAGGTGGGCCCCCATACCACAGTATGACCCTGGGCAGGCTACACCTGTTCAAAGTCACAGTATCACACATAAAGCACACACCCCCCCCAGCCACTACCTGCTGCACTCCCGGACATGGATAGTAATGCAGCACAGCCATAGGAATGGACACACAGCACCCCCATGGGCAATCAGGATGTACCAGACTCATCACTGTACCATGATGATGTACGCTCCATTTCCAGAACACACCACACACAAGGGCATGGTGTGCCACATGGCCAGACAGTATCTTGGGACCACAGTGCTCTGGGTTGCCCCTCCTCTTTGCTCTGGGGGACATCACCCTGTCATTGCGACATGGATAGCCCTTTGCGCATAGCCATGTTATGCAGCATGGCACATGCGCTGATCACTCTGCAGGCCTTCCCAGGGACCAGTATCACTGTGCCACCAGTGTGATCCAGGCATTGGAGCCTCATCTTAAGAACACTGATAGTCTACTTGATAACAGCATGGATCGTCCTGTATGCCTCATTGTATGCTCTTCTTCCATGCAGTTTGCTGCCAGGAATGGCATCATCAGGTATGGATGTACTGGGTATCTGCTGTCACCTGGACAGTGAGTACAGAACAGACATGTTAAAGTGCTATGGCACTGCACCCATCTGTGTCTCATATGTTACATATCCATATTCACCCAGAAGCCATTCATCGACACCACTATGTGTCACAAGGTGGGCACACAGCCTGAATCTGTTGAATATATAGGCATCATGACACAACCCACAGTACTTTGCACATGCATTAGTGATGATTCAACCTGCATCACAAACAAGCTGTCAGTTGATGCTGTGGAAACCCTTTCTGTTCCTGTACGGTTCCTCGACCACACTCAGTGCTAAGAATGCTATATGCATGCAAGCAAACTTTTATTTATAAAACACCCATTCCCAAAGGCTCTGGGTGCTGTATGTTATAAAATGCCATAACGTGACACACAGAACATGATTAGTAAAATAGGATACAAAATTACTACAGTATTAAAAATTAAATAAATAATACTGTTGGTCCAAAATAATTATAAATATAACAGACAGTAAACTAAAATAAATCAAAAGCTTCCATGAAGAGATGGAGCTTCAGGCTTCTCTTAAAGCCTTCCAGTGAGGGGGCCTCCCTCAATGACCTTGAAAGTGAATTCCACAGGGCTGGACTAGCTACATCAAAGGCCCCTCAACAGAGGATTTTGACTGATATCCATACCTCTCAACTGCTATGAATTTTGTATAGCACTATGATTTTCACAATCAAATGTACCCTTGCTCCACATAGGTTTACTGATGTTCCTTATAATGTCAGAGCTGTTTCTGGACATGCAAACTATTATATCATTGAACTAAGTTGATATAAACATTCCTTATCACTAACTATATGGTGCCCACTATCTGTAGACATAATATTGTTTAAAATAAGAAAGTGCTACACATTATGGCCCTATGCTATGATTTTTGAAGGCCAGTGCTATGATTTTTAATACTGAGAGGTTTAGAGGTATGCTGATATCTAGGAATTGCAAGGAGGTCCACCTCAGAGGAACAAAGAGGGCGAGAGGTCTGATGAGGCAGCAGAAGGTCCCACAGGTAGCTAGGGCCCAGTCCATATAGGGTATTGTAGGTCAGCAAACCGATCTTAAAGGAAATCTGCCACCTCACTGGCAAAACAACCTGGCCACAGCATTCTGCACCAGCTATAGGCGATGTAGGGTCAGCCTGAGGTAGAGAGAATTGCAGCAGACAAGATGGATGTCACAAAAGCACGTACCAGCAAGGGCAGGTTGTTAGGTGGGATACAAGGTTTAATCTGGACAATATTCCTAAAATGGTAGAAACCACTTTGGACCACAAATGATATCAGAACCTCCAGTGTCTGTTCGCTATCCAGGATAATGCCCACATTTTTTACCTTAACAGAGGCGGCAAGAGAAGAAGAACCAAGCACAAGTCCAGTCTCCTGTCCTGCCACCCTAACTCCCTGCTGATGACCAGGCTCAATCACAATAACTTTGTTATCTGGGTTAAGCGTTAGCATGTTGGAGGACATCCAGTCCTGGATCTCAGCCAGACAGGAGTTCAATACAGAAACCGCCCCCTGTGTCATAGAAAACATAGAAAACTGATGGCAGGTAAGGATCCCCAGGCCCATCTAATCTGCCCGTATACCCTACCTTTAATAAGCTGCCACTGACCCTACTTGGTCATCAGCTGCAGACTCTCTTCCCCCCCCAGGGTTCCCTTATGCCTATCCCATGTGTATTTAAATCTCCCCATTGTGCTTGCTCCCACCTCCTCCTGGGGCAGGCCATTCCAAGCATCCACCACCCTTTCTGTGAAAAAGTACTTTCTCATGTTGCTCCTTATTCTTCTCCCTTCCTGTCTCATGTCATGCCCTCTTGTTTATTTAAAGCATCCTCTCTTCTGGAAGATGCTGTCCTCCTGTACCTTATTAATCCCCTTGAGGTACTTGAAGATCTCTATCATGTCTCTCCTCTCCCTCTTCTTCACGGTATATATATTGAGTTCCTCCAGTCTCTCCTCATATGACCTGTGGTGCATGCTCTGCACCATTTTTGTTCTGCTTCTTTGAACCGCCTCTACCCTGTCTATGTCCTTCCAGAGATGTGGCCTCCAGAACTGGATTCAGTATTCCAAATGAGGTCTTACCAGTGACCTGTACAGTGGTATTATGACCTCTTTTCTTCTTCTGGTGATACCTCTCCCTATGCACCCAAGCATCCCACTGGCTTTCTCCACTGCCTTGGCACATTGTTTGGCCACCTTTAGGTTGTCAGATATGATGACCCCCAGATCTCTTTCCTGTTTTGTGGCCGCTAATATCTCCCCACTCATCATGTAATTCTCCCCCGGGTTCCTGCACCCCAAGTGCATGATTTTGCACTTCTTTGCATTGAATCCCAGCTGCCACATCCTGCACCCTTCCTCCATTTTAGCTAGGTCCTTCCTCATTTTCTCCACCCCTTCCAGACTGTCTACTCTATTGTAGATCTTTGTGTCCTCTGCAAATAGGCACACCTTCCCCTCCAGCCACTCTGCAATGTTGCCAATGTAGATATTAAACAGCACTGGCCCAAGAACTAAACCCTGTGGCACCCTGCTGGTTACCCTCCTTACTTCAGATTTAGCCCTGTTTACCTCCGCCATCTGAGTTCTATTCTTCAGCCAATTCCCAACTCAATTCACCACCTTGTGTCCTAATTCCAGGCAGCCCAGCTTATTCACAAGCCTCCTATGTGGAATGGTGTTGAATGCCTTGCTGAAGTCAAGGTAGGCCACATCCACTGCCCCCCCCCCAGTCTACTTTCCTAGTGACCCAGTCAAAGAAATCAATCAGGTTAATTTGACATAACATTCCTGCCGTGAATCCATGCTGCCTTAGGTCCTGTGCACCACTTGATTCAAGGTGCTCTACTGTCCTCTCCTTAAGCAAAGATTCCATACTTTTACCCCCCACCAAGGTCAGTCTGACATGTCTATGGTTACCAGCTTCCTCCCTACTCCCACTTTTGTGGAGCAGGACTACATCAGCCCTTCTCCAGTCCCCCAGAACCACTCCCATGTCTAGAGACTAGTTGAATAGGGCTGTCAGTGGAGCTGCCAATACCACCCCTAACTAGTTCAGTATTCTAGGGTGTATCCTGTCTGGTCCCATTGCCTTATCCACCTTTATTTTTTTAAGTTCTTTTAAGGCTGTCTCCTCTTTGAACGGGCTGTTGTCCACCTCCCTTCCCATCCTGATTCTTAGCTGTGGTCCCTCCTCATCATCTTCCCCCATGAAAACTGAATAGAAATATTTGTTTAGAATACATGCTTTGTCCCAGTCCTGACTGCCTTCACTGCCTCCCTCTGCTTTTCTAGATACACTGCCCTGTCCTCCTCCTTTTCTGTCTCCTTATATTTCCTGAAAGCTAACTTTTTTGCCCATACTTTCCCTGCCACCTCCTGTGAGAACCATAATAGTTTTCTTTTCCTTTTGCCTTTGTCTATTTGCCAAATACAAAGGTTTGTTGCCTCTACTATGGCTCCTTTTAGATGGGCCCATTGTCCCTTGACACGCCTATTTCTCACTCTCAGCTAGGGCCTCCCTGAGACATACCCCCATCCTGGTGAAGTCCACCCTTCTGAAATTCAGAACCCTCACCTTTGCATGGCATGTCCCTGTTGCAGTGCTCATACTGAACCATATACTGTGCAATGGTCACTGGACCCCAGGTGTTCACCTACACTGACATCTGTAATTCTGTCCCTATTGGTTAGTAGCAGGTCCAAACTCACTTTCTCTCGAGTTGGCTCAAGCACCAGTTGTTTGAGGCATGCCCCTTGCAGGGAGTCCAGGATGTCTCTGCCCCTGGCTGTTGTAGCTGCTTGGGTGCTCCAATTAACTTCTAGCAGGTTGAAGTCACCCATCAGTAACACCTGTCCTTTGGTTGCCATCACATGGGTGGCTTCCAGTAGGTCCCTTTCCATTTCCTCCCTTTGTGCTGGGATCTGTATATTACTCCTGTATGGATGGCTATGCCATTGCCTGCCTCTAGGGTGACATACAGTGCCTCTGGTTCCCCCTGCATTTCGTGTACCTCTGTTGCCTTTATACCCTCCTTGATGTATAGAGCAACCCCTCCCCTCCTTTTACCCTCACTGTCCCTCCTGAATAAAGTATACCCTGGAATAGCGATGTCCCAGTCATGGTTCCCATTGCACCATGTCTCTGTAATAGCTATACTGTCCAGGTCAGCCTCTGATTTCACAGTGTAAAAGACATATACAGCTGGGTATCATCTGCACAGCAGTGAAACCCCACCCTATAACATCTAATGATGTCTCCCAGGGTATATGATGCACCCTGCAAATGATATGGGTGAGAGGATCAAGCCCTAGAGAATTTCACAGGACAGCGCTTTGGGTGGGAGGAGTAATTTCCCATCACCACTCTTTGTGTCCTGCCTTTGAGAAAGAATTTAAACCAGTTTATGACAGTACCAGCAAATCCACAGAGCATGGGTGCATGGATACCATCTATCACACCTAATACATAAGGCATGCCATGCATGGCATGGAATTCCTCCTCTGTGGCACAGATCTCTGCCATGGATGAGTGGAATGTTATGTGGTCATGCACATGCTGGAGTAAGGCGTCCGGGACCTGGTGCAGGGCCCTGGACATGAACAACTAGATGACACCAGTGACATCTCCAGCAACCCTCTGGAAGAATCCTGTTGCATATTATGACAGGGCACACAGCACCTTTGTTTCCACATACATGGCCTGTGTCCTCCCTGTCTTAGGTGTCAGCTGTGGCGGAGCATGTCGCAGAGCCCTGAGATCATTATATTGTCCAAGCAGAATCATTCCAAGCAATGTGTATCATAGAGTTGCCCCAAATTCAGCCACAGCCTGAATATATGGGGGTTGGGGCATCTTCTCATAGGCCTTTTCCTCTCCTGTTCACCCTCCATCAGGAGAACATTCATTAGTAGTCCGGGCTGCATCCTGTGGACCCCTGTTGGATGCAGTACTGTGTGTAAGAACCATAACACCTCACTCTGTACAAAGCTCTGTACTGTGTATCACTGAGGCAGCAACAGCTGCAGTTCCCCCCCCCTTAAATGGGTGGTGACCTAGTCCACAGAGAGGGTCATGCACATCAGCAGGCATCACCAGCTACTATACAGTTCTGGTGTCTGAAATGGTGGAGGCTGCAGCAGAAAGACCCAGAACAGTGACTGCACCTGTGGTGGAATGCCATGGGGTGTACCCCTGCAAGCTGGCAGATCCATGATGGGAGTCCGACAAAAATTTTGTTGAAACGCCCTGTCAGCAACACTGGCAGGTCGACCGCATTCTGCAGTCAGCTGCTGGTTCGAACTTTGTTCTCTTGTTTTCTTATGGGGGCTTTGCCCCCTGAACCCCCCGAACCCCCCCACTTAAGGATTCTCAACTCCAGTCAGAGTTGATTGGGGGTGCAGGACCCCCAACAGACAGCACCGGGTTCCAGCAGGTCTCCCACCATGGCTTGGCACTGTAGTCGCTATGGGGACCTTGCTGGCAAAATGCTCGTCGGGGAATCTCAAGCTGGTGAGGGTGTTCTCTGCGGAGTATCAAGAACACTCAGACGGGGGCCAAATGTGGCAGATGGCAGAGCCAGCCAAGGTAAGTGGCAATGCACAATTTATGTCTGTCATTTATGGTCCTGTCCATGTCTCACAGTTTCTGTCCTTATGCAGTAACCATGGTGTGTACACCTATATCATGGTGCATGCCCTATAGTGCTGATAGCGTGTCCCTTTCCACCAAGGGTTCCCCTGTGTTCTGTGACCTCAATGAGGCACCATCTGTTGGTCTATGTGTATGTCTCCGTGATGTTGCGTTATGTCAGTAATGTGTTACCCTCCCTTTGTGTCTCCACAGGACTACCATGGGCATCTGTAGAACCTTGTGCTAGAGCACATCCAGCAGCAGCATCGGTGGTGGTGGCCCAGTGGAGGCATGTGCCCATGTGCCAACCATATTTTCTGTCATGGCATGTGTGGTCCCAGGATGCCTACTATAAAGATGAGGTTGGGGAGCCGTGAACCATCGAGGATTCATCCAGGGTATGTACTGCTGGTGTCAGTGGTGAATGTGTGTGCAGGCTGTGTATGGCATTGGCCCACCATGTCCAGACCACTTATGGCTGTCCTCTTTGTCCTCTTTTACAAGGATATAGTGGCCCACGGAGAAGACTGTTTCTAGTGTACTGGGGTTACACTGACACCACCTGTAATGGATCAAGTGAGCACTCTGAAGACCTGGAGGACTGAAGGTGGGGACTTTGTGTTGGCAAAAGATGGGGCTACCCATTTAGCTCATGTGTGCATTTCTTTAGTAAAGTTATTTTTTCTATATATACTGGTGTCATCCTCGTTCCAGGTGGTGGCGTGTTTCTGCCATCCAGATCTGTGGGTGAGGGGAAGGGGATCCATGGGTAAATGCATTATATACCTGTTCTGTCAGCTCTATGCACCTTTTGATGCTTGTAGGGGACATGTCTGAGTGTGCCGCAAGGCATACTCTGGCCCTACATCTGTCCTGTATGTCTCCGCTACACCCATGTCAGTGTCATGCATTGCTGTTCTGTATGGTGGTGCAACCATTTAGGACATGGCATGTCATTGTGGCCTTCCACAGTGCTTGGCATGCGTATCAGTTGCCTGCAGTGCCTCTGTTCTATGTCCGCTTATGGTCCTCACACCCTGTGTTGGCAGCCATGTCCCTAATCTGAGGGATGGTCTGCTGTTGTTGCAACATGCCCTGCTGTGGTTGTATTCGGCATGGCACAGAGGTCTGTGGCATGCTGCATGACCTGCACCACTATATTATCTGATGGTTTTCCTGTTGTCCTCTGGTCTTGCTGTTCCTTATTATAACCTTATGTACATGTTGTACACATGTTGTGGTGATGTATGCTTCCCTATTACACCCATGGGTGCAGGAGATATAGCCTGGGGTGCTACCATAGGGTTACATGGTTGCAGTCCTGCCACCCTTCTCTGCATTCCAGGGGCACTGTACATGCACACAGGTGGGGGAGCAATGACACCCCTCACCCATGGGTCCTGGCACCTCTTTCTACACTACACACATGGACCTCAGCAGCCTCTGTGGTGCTCCTTGGAGTGTTGGGGTGGTTAGTGTGCTATATTGTGGTTTTCATATTTGGGGTCTGTCTCTATCTCGTACCATATATTGTGCACATTCCCTGGTGCCAGTATATGTCCTGTCCACCACTGGGCATCATGACAGGTGGTGCCCTGCATCCTGCATGCTGCTATGTTGCCACGTAATGGATTCTGCTCTGTACTGTGCTCTTGGGAATGTGCAAGATGTCCATTCCATGCTGCACAATGTGTGTCTATGTTATGAGTCTGCTGTTTATGGCTGCCCTCAACATCACATATTGCTGCATGTGCTGGCTCAGGTGTCTGGGTAATGTAGTGCACATCATGCATGCACGTACTGCTCTGTGCACTTGCTGTCATGCAGCCATGCCCTCAGGTGTATGTGTACTATAACAGGTGCACAGCTACACACCTGTCCTGTCACTTTCTATGTTTCTATCATCTCAGATGACCTAAAGGTGGCCAAACAGTATACAAAGGCTGTGGGGAGGGCTAGTGGTATATTGGCGTGCATAGGGAGGCGTATCACTAGCAGAAGAAGGGAGGTGGTGATACCGCTGTACAAAACACTGGTGAGACCTCATCTCGAGTCTGGTGTACAGTGCTCGAGGCCACATCCTCATAAGGACATAGACAGGGTGGAGGTGGTTCAGAGAAGGGTGACTAAGCTGGTGCAGGACTTCCACCAGAAGACATATTAGGAGAGATTAAAAGGCCTCAATATGTATACACTGGAAGAGAGGCAGAAATGGGTAGCTATAATAGGAACCTTCAAGTATCTTGAGGGCATAAACAAAGTGCAAGTGGGCGACATCTTACAGTATAGCAGATGTACAAGGATGAGGGGGCACGATATGAGATCGAAGGGAGGGCAGGATAAAGAGGAATGTGAGGAAGTTTTTCTTCATGGAAAGTGTTGTGGATGCAAGGAATAGCCTACCTCAGGTGGTGTGGGAGCTAGCACAGTGGGGGGATTCAAACATGCATGGGATAGGCATAAGGGAAACCTAGAGGTGGGAAGGAGAGACTAAAGCTTATAACCAAGTAGGGTCAGTGGCTGCTGATGCAGGTAGGGAATACAGGCAGACTGGATGGGCCCAGCAGTCCTTATCTGCCATCAATTTCAGTCTCTATGTTTCTGCATGGCACCCCATGCTCTTTGTGCATGCCATACTGGTGTGGTGTGCATGGTATACCATTGTATTCCTTTATGCACGGCCATTATGCAATCCGCATCTGAAGCACTTGGTTTGTGCATAGGCCTGATTATGAGGTCATGGTCAGACTCGAAAACAAATGTAATGAGAATTGTGGATTTTCTAACCTTCAGGAGTTCTGTGTCCGACTGGATAGTGGGCATATTCAATATTTTATCTTGATATTGATTTTTGTTCTTGGCAGGTATCTGATATGAATGAATGATAAAGGGTAAACTGTCTTTAGGGAGTTCAAACACTGAGGAAAACAATGCTTTGTATCATATCCCTTAAGGACTGAAATTCCTGATCAAATGAAATTGGAAATCCTACTAGTCTTAGATTCTTATAACGCTGTGGATTATTTGAGTAATTCTTATTTTATTTATTTATTTATTACAGTCTTGGATTACAACCTTTGAGCCAAAGGGTTCTTTTTCGAAGGTTCCAAGTTGAACAGACACGCCACTACATTGAGTACAAGAGTTACAGGTTGACAAATGATTATTAATACGACAGCATTTGAACACACAATAAGATTACACTGATTGTGTTTACAAAGAGATTACAGTACAGGTTTCAGATATAAAGTACACATTAGTTGCAGAAGGTTGGGTGTGTTGATCTATATACAGCCAGAGGAGGCATTGTCAAGGGTTCAACAGGGGGACACAATTTTTTAAGAGGGGACAGTGTTTAAGCAGGTGGCAGGGGTTAAGAGGGGGTTGAGAGGTTGGGTAGGGAGTAGGATGAGAGGTTGGGTAGGGGATGAGTGGTAGGTAGAGTAGTAGGAGGGGCGGGTGGGAGGGAGGGAGTGCCTAAAGATGGTGGAGACTGAGCCAGCTCAAGATTTATTCTGGTGCAGGCCTTGGGTTCTCAGGACAGCAACAGCTGTTTTCAAGGGCTAGGTAGGAATGGTGGGCACTTTTAAATGGGCCCAGCTTGTCGATTTACAAGAGTAATGCAGGGAGGTCATTTATTTATTTATTTCTAGGAAGTACCTTTGAACCAAAGGCTGTTTTACAGAGGTTCCACGCTGTAGTAATACATGGGCATAACACCATTTACAATTATTACAAGTACATAAGCCGATACAAGGAGGTTCAATGCCTAGAAAGACATGAGTACATCGGGTTACAGAGGTTACATAATTACATAACAGGGATTACATAAGTAAAAATATACAGACACATAATTTAAAGCAGGCTAGGTTGACAGGTTGTTAAGTGAACAACTTGAGAATCTGCAGGATATAGAGCGAATCAGGTAGGGAACAGAGGATGATATAGTCTGTAAAATAATTAACTAATACTAAACGCAAGGAGGCGAGAACTTGATGGGCAGCATTTCTTTTGTCTTATGTGCTAAACAGTGTAGTCATACAGGAGGGACGTAGGTACAATAATGATCTTTGAGCAAACATGGTGCGCTTAAGAGGTACCTGAACCCCACCCTTTGCTGCACTTCTAGTGTTCTTGGTGGCCAGTGCAAGTTTGATTTGCTAGGGAGTCAAGTGTTTCTCCTAGTAGTGTTTTTTTTTCCCTAACAGGCAGGCCTGGGATTTTAACCTTTGATGAAGTGTGAGCCATCCAGCCTATTTCTACAGTGCAAACATGTGGTTCGGGTAGTTGGCCCCAAGGACCAGCCCACATGCCTTGTTTAGGAGGGTTTTTGATCCTTTTCATTGCAGTATCTGAGCCTGCCCCATAGATCACCAGTAGTGGTGGGCAAAGTGGGAGTACCCTGCAATGCGAAGCGGAGTAATTCGCGTTATGATGGGTAATGCAAAGTCCATTGAGAACAATGACTTAGCATTACTCCGCCTTCCCAGACCACTAATCCACCAATTTTAAAGGCGAAGTGCATAGAAAACAAGTACTTCACCTTATTTTGCCTTGTTTTTAAGCTCCAAAGGTGTATTTTGCAGTGATTCATGGGATTTCAGGTCACATGGGCTCTATATTGTTCTGCACAGCCGTAGTTCGGAGTAGTGTGTGTAGGAAATTGTAGGAGACAGTCTGCTCTGAGAACTCTCTGTGATTCAAACCTTCTAAAAGCTGTTAAAAAAAGCCTTTTTGAGCATTTTTTTTTTACTCAAACTTTAGTTCATCGATTGTAGGAAAACCTCCTGTGCTCATATCATCGAGTGTTTATTGTTTGTGTGTGGATTTTGAATGTTAATGTACAACACTGAGTCTGTGTAGTAAGAGACAGTGAAAGTGTGCTTTGTGGAATGGGCGTATCTGTGGTGTAGGTAGACTTAAGTTGGAGAAATAGGGAGTTCTTTGGTTTTTGGTTATATTTTTTGTTATATAACTAACTGTGTTAACATACACACAGTAATATTGTCAGTAATTGCTGAAATTTTTTTGCTGATTGTGTGTTGTGTGGAGCTGGTGCAACAGTTCATAATTTTAGGGTTGTTTAAAATACATGGTATATTACTGAAGTTTTCAATTTGCTACGCATTACTTGTAGACAAATTGTGTGTGTGTGTGTGTGTGTGTGTGTGTGTGTGTGTGTGCAGTGCGTGACATCAAATAATACACCTTTTATTGTGCCACAGTGTAATTGCAGGCACAGCAGTGTGAACCTACTATCCACTGTAGCTGCATGATTTTGTACTGCCATTGTGGTATCTTTTCTTTGTTTTGCTGCTTGCGCTGCCATAAAAATCTGCAGTCAGTGCCCCCACCCCCACCAGCAAAAGGAATTATTTTCCAGATTGGATTGTTTGTGACTTCAGCACCACTGGTTAGTTACGGTGTTGTTGAACTTGTGACTTTGCATCTGTATCTGTTGCTGAAGCCACAGTTGTTTTTTGGCTTCACATCCAGCATCCCCCCACCCAGAGTGAACATTCCAAAATCTAAATTTGTTTAGAATATTGTTGTTGATCCCCCAAAATCCCCGCAAAGAGACGTGCAAGTAAAGCTGTTTCTCACCATGGCACTGCTGCCGGTGGTAAGAGTGTCTATGGGTGTAGCAGTGTGCAGACGCAGAAGTGCATTGCTGATGTGAGGAAAGGTATTTATTCTGCAATGTTTTTTACAGCCCAATCAGTAGCTTCACTCATAGTTGGAGGAGATGATGTTGTCCCAGCCGGTGGTGTTAGTGCAGTTGCTGGTGGTGGTATGAGTATTGCTGCCTCAAGTTCCACTTCTAACCAGTTTACCGTGTCCAAAAATATAGTGGAGTGTGAAGCAGTGCTAGTGAGTGCCAGTGTAGATGATGACATACTTCCCAGTAACATCCCAATTACTGAACATGAGGATTCTGATCATCATGTCAATGACAGCATACAATGTGACATTTCTTCCACCGCGGTTCAGGTCATGCATTTGCCATGCAGTGATTCACAGTGCGGTGAAAAAATATCAGGTGATGGTGGTGTTGATGATGATGAATCTGATGATGCATCTGGGTCTGTTTGCATTAATCCCCCCGCCCCATAAAAACTTGTGATTTACCAGTTTCAGTTGATGGTGATGATGATGATGACCCAGTAATAATGATAGGTAGTCACGGTGGTCAATTTCAGTCCAAGTGTGTTCTGCTCGAAAAATCACATAGACACCCCCCACTTCATGGCTTAAAAAAACGGAGTCCAATAAGCAGCATCAGGAACATGTTAAAACTAGAGCATCACAATCCCTTGTTTGGGATTTTTTTGTGCAAGATGCAAATGATGAGTCAGTTGCAATCTGCCAGGTTTGCCATGTGTGTGTGAATTGAGGTAAAAAGGGGAGCCATCTAGGCACAGGAGGACAGCATACACATCTTAAAAACAGGCACATGGCACTGTGGACCCAGCACAAGATGGCAGCTAATATCACAGTGGGGCTTTCAAACTCATCATCAACGATAACAGCATGTTATCCCCTTCTACGACTGTTAAATCAAGTAGGAAATTAAATGTGTGCAGTAGTGATGAAATAAGAGCAGAGGATTACTACAGGCATGATGAGGTGGAGGAGCATAATGATTTTGAAATGTCCAGTGCTGGTGAGAGTAGCAGTTTTGGAGGTGGTGGTGGTGGTGGTGGTGGCGGCGGCGAATGCAGTAGGTCTAGTGCAAGTGGTACATCAACCCCAGTTGATAAATCTGGCAAAATAACTGCATTTGTGGGTTTGTCATCATCATCTGTGCAACCGTCTTCATCAAACGTCCACACTCCACTCCCTGCCATTCTCAGAACAGAACCATTTGTCATCACACCCCATGTAAAATGTTTAAGTCAGCCCACGTTACAGTGTTTTTGTGCATAAGCTGAAGTACCCACCCAATCATATAGTGTCACGTGAACTTAATGCTGCTATAGCTGAAATGCTGGCAATTGATCTTTTGCCTTTCTCCTTTGTGGAGAATTCTGGGTTCTGGCAGTTTGATGCACATGCCTGTCCAAAATGGAAAGTCCCATCCAGGACATACTTTTCGACCCGTGCTGTCCCCGAGTTGTACCATACTGTGTCTGACTCTGTAAGACATGCCCGTCATCATTCCTCCTCTCCATTCATCCATTTAAGTATAGATATGTGGACAAGTGACAAAACAGTGGGGAGTTCATATTTGTGTATAACTTCACACTGGGCGCAGGTTCCTGGTGTTGTTTGTGCTGTTGGTAGTGTAAATAATCAGTGCAGTAAGCTGGAGTGTTGTGGTAGCAATCTTCCAGGAATTTGACAGCATGCAACAATTGCTACATGCAATGTGACCTGTTCATACACTGGTGAAAACATGTTGGACTTGGTACTGAAGGAAATTGACAAGTGGCTGAACCCCCTCTCAAGGACAGGGGGTTCAGCCAATTGACAAGTGGCTGAACCCCCTGTCCTTGAGAGCTGGATTCATAGCAAGTGACAATGGGTCAAATGTGGTGAAATGCATCATAGATGGTGGCTTTGTTCGTGTTCCGTACATGGCCCACTGTTTAAATCTTGTGGTGCAGGAGTTTCTGCAGCACCCTGATGTAAAGGAAATGCTGACAGTTGCACGCCGTATCTGTTCTCACTTTTCACGATCTGCAAAGGCTCATGACCAACTTCGGCAGTTGCAGATCTGAAACAGCCTCCCTCAGCACTGCTTGAAGCTGGAAGTTGTCACCCAGTGGAACTCCACTTTATAGATGGCAGAGAGGTTGTATGAACAATACAAAGCCATCTCAGAATATCTTGTCATGCACACTAGCCGTGACAGTTCCGCGGCCTCCATGTCTATGATGACTGAACAGTGGTGCTTCATGGACTCTGTAATAACAATTTTGCGGCCTTTTGAACATGCCACACAGGCAGTGAGTGGCAAGTCTGCCTCCATTAGTCAATCAATTCCACTGCTGCGGGTGCTGAGGCAGACATTGGTGAATGTACGGCATAGCCTTGATGTTGCCAGAAATAGTGCTAGCAGTATGTGGCTGAAACACATGCTGACAGTATTTGACCAGAATCGTCACATCTTGAGGATTCAGCGTAGTGACAACTTTGAAATAGCAACAATGTTGGACCCATGATACAAATGTGGAATTGCCTCAGTACTGGAGGGAGGGCCTGAACAGGTAAAAAATGTCAGTGGGCAACTGGTGCATTTGGTTCATGGGACACAAAATCATGTGTCAAGGTCAGCAAACCTCAGCAGCATAACCAGGCTGAAAGTAAACCTGGAGGAGTATCAAGCATATCCTGTAAGAGGAAGGGAACTGCAATTCCAGGTGGTCTGTCAGCCAAAGCAGTTGACGTCAACCCACTTTGTGAGGCTTTGTTCCAAGTGAGGATTTGTGACATAAATGATTCCGGAGAACAGGATGTTGCATCAACCACTGGTCTTAGTGCAGCACAGAGAATGGTTGAGTCATATTTGTCTTAAAACAGGCATCTGTCAATAACTGATGATCCTCTTTTATACTGGAGTGGAAAGGTCAGTGAATGGCCAGAGCTGACTGCAATGGCACTGAAGTATCTGACATGCCCACCCTGCAGTGTAAGTGTTGAGAGGGTATTCAGCTCAGCAGGTGCAGTAGTTCGGGATCATCATACAAATCTCTCTCCTGCAAATGTCAGTTTGTTAACATTCATAAAAATTAATGAGAGGCACATACCAGCTCAGACTGCAACCTCAGTATTCGTACCCTGGCCTAGTCATGGTTTTGGTGATGTAGAAATTGAACATCCTGGTGGCACTGGCAGTGGCAGCATGAAACGGCCTACCACTGATGTAGATGATGACACAATGGAGAAAGAATTTCCCAGTTGTTAGACTTCAGGCATAGATGACTGTGAGGGCAGCTTTCTTTATGAGGATGATGATGAGGTTAATGTTGACAGCTTTTAACTTAAGTTGTTAAAAGGCTGTCACATTTGTTGTGTGATACATGTTTTCTTTTTCATAAGATTAAATGAGTATCCCACTTATAGTAACTCAAACTCCATATGTCACGTCACATTTGTAACAGAGAGCACAATATATCCTGGCCCCTGTACCACCATCAGTAGACTGCTGTTAGCCAGTGCCACCAGAGGGAATGACTTTCTGTGCCCCCGGACCACCATCAGAAGCCACTACCACCATTGAGAATGACTTTGTATGCCCCCTGGACCACCACTATAAGACCGCTGTTAGTGGGGCCAGCCTGCCGGCGCAATGGTTAGATTTTCATTTGCGGCGCCGCTGTCCCGGGTTCTGGAATGGACTCTAGTCACTGGAGGGCTGGCCGGGGGAGAAGGATGGAGCATCCCAGGGACTGCTGTCCTTCTCTGGCAGGAGGGTGGGGACACCACCTGGCGCTTGATGGACCCCTGGCAGAAGATGGGGGTGCTGCAGCTACCGGCAATTGACAGGATTCAGGAGGCGGGGTGGACGCTGGATGTCATTGCACGTCCCTGCCTCTTGCGCACAACAAGGGGAAAAAAAACCTGCTCCCGCTGCCTTAATGAAGCCTGCTCCGGCTGCATTGACTCTTAGTCTGACTCCCTTGGTCAAGGTGCCAGGGCCCCTCCCTGTGGGTTAAGCTGGGGGTTCAGGGAGGGTGGCTAATGTGAGCATCTGTAGCCGAAGTCCATGACCAGGCAGATGGTCTCAGCATGGAGATGCAGGACAAAAAATAGAAAATTGAAAGAAAGAAAGAAAAAAAGACCCCTGTTAGCCACTGCCACCAGAGGGAAAGAAGGAATGACTTTGTGTGCCCCCCTGCACTACCACCGGAAGACCACTGCTAGCCACTGTCAGCACAGGGAATGACTTTGTGTGCCCCCTGGACCACCACCATAAGACCATTGTTAGCCACTGCCACCAGAGGAAATTACTTTCTGTGCCCCCTGGACCACCACCATAAGACTGCTGTTAGCCACTGCCACCAGAGGGAATGACTTTTTGTCCTCCCCTGGACCACCACCATATGACTGCTGTTAGCCACTGCCATCAGAGGGAATGCCTTTCTGTGCCCCTGGACCACTACCATAAGACCAGCGTTAGCCACTGCCACCACAGGGAATGACTTTGTGTGCCCCCCGGACCACCACAAAAAGACCACTGTTAGTCACTGCCACCACAGGGAATGATTTTCTGTTCCCCCCTTGACCACCACCAGAAGACTGCTGTTAGCCACTGCCACCACAGGGAATTACTTTGTGTGCCCCTCTGGACCACCACCATAAGACTGCTGTTAGCCACTGCCACCAGAGGGAATGATTTTCTGTGCCCCCCCAGACCACCACCATAAGACCGCTGTTAACCACTGCCACCACCACCAGATGGAGGAAGATGTCAGAGGGAATGTCATCATGTGCCACAGCTATGACCACCAGCACCCGACACCAGTGTCATTCTCACAATGTTTTTCCATTACATTGACCATGCCAAGGCAGAGGGAGTCGAACAGGAGACCACATCCACCAGCCACAGGCTGTTAGCCACTGCAACCACAGGGAATTACTTTGTGTGCCCCTCTGGACCACCACCATAAGACCGCTGTTAGCCACTGCTACCAGAGGGAATGACTTTTTGTGCCCCCGGACCACCACCATAAGATCGCTGTTAGCCACTGCCACACACAGGGAATGACTTTCTGTGCCCCCATGGACCACCACCATAAGACTGCTGTTAGTCACTGCCACCAGAGGGAATGATTTTCTGTGCCCCCCCAGACCACCACCATAAGACCGCTGTTAACCACTGCCACCACCACCAGATGGAGGAAGATGTCAGAGGGAATGTCATCATGTGCCACAGCTATGACCACCAGCACCCAACACCAGTGTCATTCTCACAATGTTTTTCCATTACATTGACCATGCCAAGACAGACGGAGTCGAACAGGAGACCACATCCACCAGCCACAGGCACAAGGCTTCTTACCATTAAAACTATAAAGTGAGTATGTCTACTAATATTTGTTTTGCTATTCAACTTCCTTTAGCTGTGTGTTTTGTTTTCTGTTGCTTTTCTGAGCTGCAATGGTCAAACACATACAGTAAACTTATTTTATTTTTCTACAGGTTAACAACAAATGACTCTCCTTCGCTGAAAGTTGGTATCAATGGTACAGCAGCAGTACTGTTCACAGGAACATAAGGAATATCCATTTCCAATCCATACTGGTTAGCATATATATTTTATTTCATCTGTTCCTTTCTTTTTTCAGAAGAGTGCAACAAATCCGACTGAGGATTCATAAACTAGGTGACATGTGTATGTCACAAAAAAATTTCTGCAACATATTAGGCACTGTATTCCAAATTTGCAGCTGTGCAGCCATGACAGTGTTGAAAAAGTTGGACCCAGGTTGTGTTATTTGACAAGCTGTGCTTGTGAACTGTAACTTGAGTTGAGATGCAGGGACACTGACACAATGTATTTGTTACACTGTCTGGTATTAAATTATGTTGTGATCTGCTGATTGTAGTGGGACAGCTTGCTATCTGTGTTAATCCAGATACCCGTGGAACAGCTATGGCTTAAACATAATGTGTTACTGCTGCAATCAAGTTGTAATAAATTCTTCACTTCTTTTTTTAGGAAACTTCCAGATGCTTTGTTGTGTCATAGTTGCTTTATCCAAAGAAGTTCTTCAACATCAGCCCCCGGCTGGGGCAGACATGCAACATGCAGAAGTCATTTCAATACATGACCATCATTACCAACCACTCGAGAAGGTTGCAGCTGACATCTGTGAAGATGTAACCAAATAAGAAACCATTAATGAGACCTACCTGCAAATATGCTTCCCCCCTCCAAAAAAAAATACTTACCTTCATTGGCTTGAGAGTATTCCATTTTCAATTTCAATGCAAAAATTTCTCATCAAGCACTGGAATGTGCACAACAACAGTATATGTGACCTGTGATACAAAATAATACAGTGAGTACATGTCTATATATGTCAACCCCACACCTAGAAAATACAAAAATATATTTCTATATATCAACTCACCAAGGCTACTATTAGTGTACACACAAAGGGCACCCTTTCATCTGGTTGAGGTGATCGCATCGCATTTGCATGAATCGCAACATACTTTGGACCAGCAACAGTTCTCTCATGGTCTTCATTTCTGATGGAACACTGAATGGATTCATGTCATTTTATCCCTCCTTCACATGGTTTGGCAAGACACTGTGCATCATAAGTACCCCAGGTCCACCTCGAAAATGAGTTATGCTCAATGGTGATCACCTGGTTAAATAAAGATTTTGATTGATTGATTGATTGACATCATCATCACAGAGTATGTAAACTTTCTGGACACAAGACAGATAAATTTTGGGGATGCAGAAAAATTCTGGGGACTCTGTGTGACCACTGCGTGCATGAGTGACTGAGCAATAAATTCTGGGGGACTTTGCATGTGGTGTAACGCTCCCATTTCACTTCCTCAGCATTTGGCAATTTTCTGGACACAAGACAGGTGCATTTTTGGGATGCAGAAAAATTCTGGGGGCTCTGTGTGACCACTGCATGCATGAGTGACTGTGCAACAAATTCTGGGGGACTTTGCATGTGGTGTAACGCTCCCATTTCACTTCCTCAGCACCTGGCAATTTTCTGAACACAAGACAGATGCATTTTGGGGATCCATAAAAATTCTGGGGACTCTGTGTGACCACTGCATGCATGAGTGACTGTGCAACAAATTCTGGGGGACTTTGCATGTAGTATAACGCTCCCAGTTCACTTTCTCGCACTTGGCAATTTTCTGGACATAAGACAGATGCATTTTGGGGATGCAGAAAAATTCTGGGGACTCTGTGTGACCACTGCATGCATGAGTGACTGTGCAAAGAATTCTGGGGGACTTTGCATGTGGTGTAATGCTCCCATTTCACTTCCTCAGCATTTGGCAAGTTTCTGGACACAAGACAGATGCATTTTGTGTGTTGCGATTGTAAGCACATAATGTCATACTTAAATTATAAATTAAAGCAGCAGTGCAACAATGTGGTGAACATTTTGACCTATACTTTTTTATGCTATTTTACATTGCCAGCCACTAGTTACCTCCTAACTTGTATGATACCCTTCTTTTCACAATTTGTTTCTACTATACTACTTTTTATCTCATGTCTGAAAAAAAAAAGGACGCTTTTTAATATGGCTCTGACCAGGTTTTCATCACTATTTGTAGCTGTATTTGAATAAATATTGTTCTGTGAGGTCATAAAACACTGCCTGCTGCATAATTGTTAATTTTACACCAGAAGTAATATACAACAACTGGTGGAGAAAAACAGCGGAAAATACTGACGAAGACCTGGTCCACACCGTATTAAAAGAAGTGCTACTTTTATTATTTCAGACATGAAAACAAGTACTAAAGCAGACTCAACTACTGGAAAAAATAGTATCATACAAGTCAGAATGTAAGTAATGTGGCAATGTAAAATACCATAAAAAAGTATAGGTCAAAAATTTCAACAGATTGTTGCACTGCTACTTTAAAGATATTCACCAAGTTACATAGCTATGGTATTGCACCAAATATATGGGTGCCTAACCTCCAAGGAAATCTTTGTTGCACCACATGTCCTTACACAGTGCAATACCATTCTGCCAAAAATACATTCATATTTTCAGTACACTGGGTCCCAGAGGGCGTCCCGTTCTGAAGAGCCACCCAAGTTCCACCCCTGCGCTCAGCAACATTATGACATGATGCCAGGGAGAGCGTGGGGGCGTGCTCCATTATACTGAATGGCCGGCAGCTTTCTGAATGTTTTTTATGTTATAATGGTCAGTTTGTGGTGAAACGTGGGCATGTTTTGACTAACAATAGCCATTATGTGTAGGGGAAAGGTGCAGTGGAGACACACCATGTGCTTCAATACTTTTGAATTGAAGCGCATGGTACATCGCCGTTGCACCTTTACACATAATGGAGCCCCCATAGCATCCTCCATACTTCCAGGTCACTGACTTTTCTTTATTAAAATAAAGTATGTTGCGGCATGAGAAAAACTCTGCAACATACTTAAAAGGCTTAACTGGAGGGTAAGCCTTGTAGGGGTGGGACTTCCTGTTGCTGACTGCTTCCCTTTAAACTAATACTGTGTGGCCTTCCCTCTGTCTGTTATTAAAAATAAACAAAACACTACAGCAGTGGGGGGGGGAGGTGCGCAGAAAAAAAAAAAGCTAATGGGGATCCCATGATGTTCCAGCAGCAGATGGAGCATTGTCACTATCTGTAGCTGGTGTTGCTCGATCTGCTCCACCTGCTGCTGGACAGCACCTACCCTCTTGTTAATTTCCTCCACCGCAGCCCACAAAAGTGCTATGTCTGCCTGCGTTGCAGGCATTGTGGTGGGGTCCGCTGGTGCGGGGAGAAAATCAGGTAGTGGTGGTGGTAAGGGTGGTGCTGGTGGCAGTGGTGGGGGTAGTGGTGGAGCAGCTGCTGCTGTGGCCCTCCTCCTGCTGTGTTAATGCACAACAGCAGCACCCTCTGCCACTGCCACAGAAGGGCCAACAGGGGGAGGCCTGTCCTGTTCGGTGGCAGCCTGCCACTCCACCTTGTGGTGGTTCAGCATATGTGTGCGCTGGCCTCCAGTCCCCAGATGTGTCCCCTTGGGGCCACAGCACACCTGCACACCACAAAGCATACACACCACAATGCTGTCCCCTCAACACAGTTGAAAAACTACTGCCAAACTGTGGAGCTGTGGGGGGGGACCAGGCACAGGAGGGGCAGATGAAGTGCTTGCAGCACTGTCATGCACCTGGGGCTCCTTCTGCTGCTGTAGAGGTGGTGTTGCTGGAGCTCCTGCAGCTGCTACTGCTGGTGGTGGTGGTGGTGGCAGACATGGTGGATGTGGCGGTGGCACTGGTGGTGCTGCTGCTTCTGGGGGGGTAGGACCAAACAGTCTGGAGTGGTCCAACAATACCCAGCTATGACCCCCATGTGTGCGCACTCCTCTCTGGCCAAGGACCACAGACTGTCCCTGGTCCATCGCACAAAACACTTCTTCCCTCTCCGATGCATCATGAGACGGGCGACTTCACACACACTCACAGTCTCACACACATGCACACACACACACACACACACACACACACAACAAAAAACTTATAAAACAAAGAAATAGGTCACCAAAAAGAACTGACAAAACAGTATAAAAAAAAACTAAAGAATCAGCTTTTAAAAAAGCTTTTCTGAAATTTTCTCAAGAAAGAAACTAATAAACTCTCCTCTCCTACACAAAATGCTTCCTCCGTCTACCTCTGCAAAGGAGAAAGTGAAAGTATCTGCTTGTTTGACTCACTTCCTTCCTGCCTGCCTGGCTAAAGCATGTGACTTACAGCACTGTAAGTCATGTGATGTGTGGTGGGCTGCCTAAAGTGCCTATATTGTCATTCCACTTTACTTCACATTAAGGCAGAATAACAATGCGAAGTCATAATAACAAGGCAAAATGAGCACTTTTCAAAGGTCACTTTGCGTAGCATTATGATGACACGAAGTCGCCACTTCGCGTTCACTTCGCCTTTTTAAATTTGCTGCATCTCTAATCACCAGCCCATAATCTATGGTGGATAATATGGAGCTACAGGTGACTAGTTTCAATGTGTCAGGTGTCATTGCCTGTTTGTGGTAGTAAAGCACTCTTAACTTAGTGTTAGCAGATTTAATTACATGTTCAATATGCATGATGATGGTGAGGTTGTCATCAATATGTATATCCAGATATTTGAAAGTGGATACCTGCTCAATTGTCTCACCTTTGTGGCTTTGGATTATTAGTGGCCTGTATTGTTTTCTTATTATGGGGTTGTGTGATTAGCATGTCCTTTGTTTTTTTATAATTGAGCAGGAGCCTATTGTCCACAAACTTCCAAATGCTATTTCTAGCATTTGGAAGTTAGACTGGAGATCTGAGGTTATTTTGGACAGCTCCTTACTGGGTACCGAGATGATGGCATCATCAGCATAGAGCACCATGTGAGCCAGGCAGGTGGAGGGTAGGAAATTTATAAACAGGCAAAATAGTAAAGGGCTGAGTATTGATCCCTAGGGTACACCAAGGGTTACTTCCCTTGGTTCTGAGAATGTCTGCTTATTCTCACGCATTGTGATCTACATGAGAGATAGCTGTCAAACCAGCCCACAGTAACAGGGGCAAGCCGAGAGATAGCAGGTTGTTAAGTAGGAGCTGATGGTTGACAGTGTTGAACGCCTTAATGAGATCTATGAAGATAGATCCCATAGCCATACCTGTGTCCAACACATCATAGAATTGATTAACGTGGTCAACTAGTGCAGTCAGGGTACTACGATTTTTTCGGAATGTGTACTGTTGTGCACATAGGAGGTTGTATTAATGAAGGTAGTCCATTGATTGGTCAGATATAATCCTTTCAAGCTCTTTTGATAGGGGTGGTATTATGGATATTAGCCTGTAATTAGACAGACTAGTTCTGTCACCACTTTTGAAAACAGGGATCATGAGCACAGACTTCCATTTGTTGGGAAAAATTCCAGTTCTTATCGATAAGTTAAAGATTTTTGTAAGGGGCAATGCTACCTTGTCCAGTGTAAGGGCTACAATCTTCATATCAATTTGGTCACTGCCCACTCTTGTCTTACCTAGTACCTGCATGACATACCTTAGGGTTTCAGCTCTGGTAATTTTTTTAAAATTGAATGGTAGAATTCTGTTATTGGTGGGAGAGGGCAGGCTGGCATTTGAAGGCAGTTAGGGTGGTTGGAGGGTTATGTAGTTGCTAGGTGGTACCGTGCTGAGGTCTGTGAAAGCAGTGTCGAAGGCATTGGCAATGTCTCTGGGCTCATACAATGTTCCTGATGTTGTAATAATCATTTCAGGGGGAGTTTTGTAATTCTTCCCTGTAAGGGATTTCATGGAATTCCAGAAGTCCCTACCGTTGCTCCACGTCTTACCCAGTAGGTCTTTGTAGTACTGTATGTGGCTTTGGCATTTTTAATTAATTTTGTATGTCTATTTCTGGCAACCTTATAGACAATGAGGTCGGCTTGTTTCCCAGTAGCTTTGGCTTTATGCCAAAGGTTGTCTCTATAGTGCATGAGCTCTATGACAGATCCAGTAAGCCACGTGTTTGGGTTTCCTTTAACTTACTTGGTATTGATAGGGGCAAACGTGTTGCAGACATTCGTGAAAATAGTGCAGAAGTATTCCAGGGCTTGGTTAACATCCTGGGCCCTATCAAATTTGGTCCAGTTGGTCAACCTTAGATATTGTTTAAATGACTCTAACTGACAGGTCCATGTGATAACGGCAATCACGGAAAGGTGATCTCCATTTGAGTGAGTGTACATCACTGAAAATCAGTTTCAGTGATGTACACTCATGGCGAACATCAAAAGGGTACCAGAGACTTAGGTTTTCTTTGTTTTATGTGGGGGGCTTTGCCCCCTGCACCACCTACTAAAGGATTCTCAACTCTAGGGGGGTGCATGTTGGGGGTGCAAAAGTAAAAAAAAAAAAAAAAGAAAATCCCAGACCCGGCACAAAAAATAAGTGCACCCAGAACTGAACCCTGTTCCCTCCCAACCCGAGCCTGCTACCAACCCACCACACTACATAGCCACCTCAGCAGTCCACTGCTATACTACACCCCACAAACCCTCCCTCACCTTCCGCCCATGGTATGGCATGGTCCCTCCCCCCATCCCATGTGCATATATATATATATATATATATATATATATATACAAAGCAACATCCTGTCACTATATTCGCCCTACCCTCTATCTGGTCACCCTCCTTGCCCAGTACCCCTGTGCACAGGTGCTGTGATTGAGTAGCCCTTTTTAAAAGTACTCAATCGTGGTCACCATCATCACAGGCTACCCAGCTGGTCCTTCCTTAGACAGAGGTTACTAGTAAACTGTGGAGTGTGCTTAGTAAACTTATCTGACCATATGAACATCACCAGGGAGTGGTCACTAAGGGAATCAGGTAGGACTGATACCTCAGTAATGTGCTCTGGGCAGGTGGTGGGCAGCCAGTCTGTAAGTGTGCTTGTGCCAGTTTTGTAGTTTTGCCTGGTGGCTTCCGTTACCATCAGGGAGAGGTACAGGTTTGAGATTTGGTCTTTAATGGTGGATATATCATTAGATAGGCAGTTTGCATTGAAATCCCCAACCAAAATCTGTTCCCAGTTTTGTTTTAATTTCCTTTGACTATCAATGAACTGTGCGATCCCTGCAGTTTGCTTGCCTGGGGGTATGTATACAATGGAGAGCACTAGTGTCTTGTTCTGCAGGCCAGTGATTTTAATGGTTGCCATTTGCATTTCACTTGAGTGTAGACTGTTTGGTAGCACCTAACCTTTGATATTGTTTCATAGGTAGACCAGATAGCTGCCCCCATTTGGTTAGTATGTCTTGATGGAAGGTAGAATAACCCTCTATGGATACAGTGGCATCAGGAGTCTTAGGGGAGAGCCAGGTCTCTGTTAGTGCAATAATATCTGGTTTAATCTGCGTGATCCTAGCCTGAAATTGTGGCAGCTTGGGTAGAAAGCTACCAGTATTTAATGAGACAATTTTGAGGTGGCCACTACCCTTGGTTTTGGTAGTTCTTACTGGTCTGGGGTTAGGATGCATGTTCCCAGATATTGAGAGCAGGATTATAATTAGTTTCCTGAGATAGTCTATCAGGTACATCCAGGTTAAGCAAGCATGCTTGCCCTTTATGCGCCTGTGACCTTTTGAGGTGATGGTGGGGGTGCAGTAATGTAGCAGGGAGGCAATGGGTATTGTTGGTAGTGAGTAGAATGTGTACTGTTGTGGGGGATTTCATGTATATGGAGTTTCAGAGGGTCTGCGAAGACCCCTCTCAATGTGTTACCCATAAGTACTAAGTTATGGGTGATGGTTGGTTGTTGTGGCATGTGTGCTGCACTGTGTTTTTGCTCATCAACCCTTAGTAGTACGAGTATTCCAAATGTTAGGCAGGATGCAAGCATTGTAGCCCACCCTGGTGAGTGTTCCCTCATTATTTGTACTACACTTAACTTTTTAAGCTGGCAATTTTTACTTGTTAGTAGGGAGGTTAAGGACTTGCATTAGCCATTCTGTGTAGAGTGGGAGGGTAACTACCTGCCAATGGCTTGTTTAGCTGTGGTGTACCTACCCACCAATGGCTTGTTCAACTGAGGCGTGGGACAGGTTCCAGTAGGCTGCTAGAGAGTTTAAAGAGTGTCAGGGTGGGGGTGAGGGGGCAGATTCAAACTGCTAGGCGGCAGGGAAAGAAGAGAAAGATTCAGCCTGCAGATTGCCCAATCCCTGGCTCTGGCTGTGGAGAGCCAACCAACAGTGGGGAAAAGCTGTGGTTCAGGAGCCAATCAAATTAGCTGCTTGTGATGCCGCGGTCTGAGGGAAATCAAAGTTGCAATTGCCTCTTCTCTGGTTGATCTGGGAGCTTGGAGTGCAGCAGCAGCTTGTGGTGGTGAGCCCCATCAGAGCTGGAACTAAGGAGGAAAATAGGATAGCGTTTATTAGATTAATAGTGGCCACGATGAATCGGCTGAAGGGACAGCAGGAGACTAGCCAAGAAGTAGGAGGAGGAGAACAAAGGGGTGGCTTAGCAGGGGTGTCTGAGCCTTGTTGCCAAGAGCAGGGTCAAGCCAGGAGGGGGTGTTAGGTAATATGGGGGATAGAAGAAATATTCAAGAAAGCTACAGAGCAGAGAAAATAGAACAGGTCTATGCTCTATATCCTCATACAAAAAATAATTCTTGTGGCTGCATCTAATAAGAAACAGCACAATCTACAGTGAAGTTGATAAAAAGTAATGTAATCTAGCAAAAGCAAAGTCATTTTCACATTTCAGTTCAATTCAGTACAGTTCAAACTATTACATGGCAGGGAAAGAAAGATGGCCAGGCAGGGAAAGAGAAGAAAAATTCAGACTGCAGATTGCCCAGTCCCTGGCACTGGCTGTCGAGAGACGATCAAGTGGTGGGAAGATCTGTGGTTCAGGAATCAATCAAATTAGTGACTTGTAATGTCGCAGTCTGAGAGAAATCAAAGCTGCAATTACCTTTTCTCTGGCTGGTCCTGGAGCTTGTACTGCAGTGGTAGCTTGCAGAAAGCCTGCTGCAGCCACGGGTCTTCGGCAGTGAGCCCGGCCAGCTGGGGCTTTTCTCTGGCTGGTCTGGGAGCTTGGAGTGTGGCAGCAGCTTGTGGGAAGCCTGTTGCAGCTGCATGACTTCAGCAGTGAGCCTGGTCAGGAATGGTGTTCTTTTCTGGCTGGTCCAGGAGCTTGGAGTGTGGCAGCTGCTTCTGGAAAGCCTGCCACAGCTGCGGGTCTTCAGTGATAAGCCTGGTCAGGGCTGGGGCTCTTCTCTGGCTGGTCTGGGAGTTTGGAGTGCGGCAGCATCTTGTGGAAAACCTGCTGCAGCCACGGCTCTTCAGTGGCGAGCCTAGTCAGGGCTGAGGCTCTTCTCTGGCTGGTCCTGGAACTTGGAATATAGCAGTAGTGGCTTGTGGAAAGTCTGCTGCAGCAACAGGTCTTAGAGCCTGGTCAGGGATGGGGCTCTTCTCTGGGTGGTCCAGGAGTTTGGAGTGTGGTGGCTGCTTGTGGAAAGCCAGCCGCTGGTCTTCAGTAGTGAACCCGGTCAGGGTTGGGGCTATCCTCTGGCTGGTCTGGGATGTGGAAAAATTATTACAAATTAAGTTAACAGTAGTGACTTCCACACCAATCATTTTATTAGCATTTCTTCTATCTCCTTTTTATTTACCTCCCTCTACATCTTTAGCCACCTGTTCAACCTTTTCCAGATTCTGCTTTGCATAACTTTGGAGAAAATCTATCTTCTCTGAGAGAGCATTGAACTTCTGATCAAATGCCTGTGCCCAAAGTAATAATTTCTTCATAGCTTCTCCCAGGGCATCTATGGAATGTCTGCCACCTGTGACCATTCCAAACTCAGGGGTTTGCACTGAAGGAGTTAAGGGGGTTCAATTAATGAAGCTGTTGGTGTGGTATTGGCAGTTGGTGTTTTCTGACAAACAGTTTTAGGATTTTGCAAAGCATCAGAATATGACTCAACACTCCCCTGTGGTATGTCTGTTTAAATCAGCAGCAGTGGCAATTTCTTCAGCAAGGGAAACAGTATTCATGGGAGACAGGGCTTTTTTCCTTACTGACAAAACTGTATTAACAGCTCCCGGATGAACTTTTACAAATTTCTCAGTGTTCTCCAGAGAAAAGGCATTTCAGGAGAGGAACTGGCCCCAGTACAGGTATGGTAGGCTGCAGCAGGTTGGCAGTCAGCGTCCCTCCACTGAGACCAGAGCTTCTCTCTCTCTGGCTTTCCGGATGCCATTCCATGCTAGTCTTGAGCCAATAGTACTTCTCCAGCAGTTTGATTCATGGAGATGTGTCCTCTTCAGATGATACTGAAGAGGTTGCTTTCCTCTTTTCAGCCATACAAAAATCAAGGCATAATGAAGCAGCAACACTGTAGGAAAGTGTTTTAATTCAACTGCCGGTACAGAGCTCTTTCTTGGAGTAGTGACCTGCGGCCATGTTGACTACGCAAGCCTACAGATGGATTTCTATTCAGCTTATCAGCAAGTATGAGGGCAGTGAATATATTATACTGTACCAATCTGAACTAAAACTGAAACCTAATTCACAGTTCACTGTAAATGTTTAACTTAACTACTTGCGTTTTTTTTAATTCATATATTTCTTCAACAGTGTGTTTGTGTAATAAATTGTGCAATGAGTTTTTTTCATAAAATCTGTTTATTGCACTGATTAAATAAGACAGAACACTTACAAGTTACAAGAGACACAGTACAGGTACATCTGTGTAAGCTATACAGGATAACACTATTGTATAAGACATTGCTATTTAATTGGCAGGGCAATACATCATTATAGTTTGTCCCCAGACAGGTGTTAGACCAAGTTCTGTGTTAAGGAAAGGAAAACAGATCTAACATATTTAACATAGTACAAGTTCATTTACTAGGCATTGGGGCATTGTATGCCTTTACCCTTACAGGCTAAAAGCTTCATACTTAGTGATCTTTTATAGGTCTGTTAAGCCTTTTCTAGATAATTTTCCAAGGGTTGCCATATTTTTCATAGACATTAACTGATTTAAAAACTTAATATTGTACCCAGTCTCATACATTCGAGTGGGCTGCTCCCCCACTGTGCCACCATTGGAGCATCCTCCCCATATAGTGCATGGCAATAATTCTCTTGGGCACCACAGTTGCCAGTATCCACAGAGGGTAGGAGAGATACTGTAGTTAGTAGTGGTGTTTTCTTGGAAGACGTGACCTAAGAGAATGCCCTCTGGATCTACAGTAAGGAGATGTGGGTCTGGAGAGCTGTAGAAAGATCTCCCATCACTCCTCCCCAGGACTGCTATCTGGGGCAGGTCCAACTATGGTGTAGAAAACTCTGCACTAATACTTTACTCTACTCTACTACAACACTGATTTTAAAAGTCAATTTTATGGGCTTTCTCAGGATATAAATAGGCCTGCATTAAAAAAATTGTAATAGATCTGCCTCAGTCTACTACTGTTGGAGAAAAGCCAGGTGTTCTCCACTATGATGGTCCATTCATTCTGTGAGCTGGAGTTCATCACCATGTCACAGGCACATTTACTTTTTACTACACCTGTGGCATCTCTTGTGGAATTAAGAAAATTATACAAGCGGGATAAGGGGTTAGAGTGTCGTGGAGGGGACCACTGCTTCTTCTACAGGGCTCTGCTAGAAATAGTGAGTGGCCCACCCAGCAGGCTACTTAGTCTATGCCTAAGTCATAAATACACAAAAACAAAATGCAAGGCTGGGGTGTGATAATTTTCTCATTTGTTCTGAAAATCTTTGAAAATGCCACCTTCAAACAGCTTGTTAATGGAAGTTTGTCCTTTGGCTCTCCAACTCCAGAATGCCTTCCAGTCTGTATGAGAGAAAACCCCCAGCCCACAGACCCTGCCAGATTGGGCCAGATGTACGAGTCTGGAGACAGTCCTTGGAGTGTGGGTCATCTATAGCTACTCAGCCATGCCTTTGCCAGGGCTCTAGTTAATCGGTTAAAAAAGGGGAGATACTGTTGATGGGGGACCTTAACATGCCAGATGTTAACTGGAGTACCTTTGCAGCAGCCACATCCAAAAGCAGGGCTATTCTTGATGCCCTTCAGGTGGCATGCCTCAAACAGCTAGTTTTGGAACCTACTCATGAGGGAGCAATCTTAGACCTTGTACTCTCAAATGGGGACAGTGAGAGGATCTCAGATCTAGAAGTGGGTAGCCATTTGGGAACAAGCGACCACAAGACAGTGTGGTTCATGATAAACTCAGCTACAGAGTCAAGCCATACAAAAGTGAGGGTTCTGGACTTCAGGAGGGCTGACTTTGGCAAGATGGGAGAGTGCCTTAGAAAAGCACTAGCAAACAAGCTAGAAGGAGGGGTGGAGCAACACTGGGGAAATATTGAAACTGCCATCACAGAGGCAAAAAGCCCTTGTGTGAAGCAAATAAACAAATCAAAACAAAAGAAAAAGCCACTCTGGTTCTCAAAAGAGGTGGCGGTGAAGGTCAGGGAGAAAAAGATAGCATTTAGGAAGTATAAGGAAACACAGAAGAATCAGGACAGAGAACTGTACCAGTTAAGGCAGAAGAAAGCAGGAAGGGTAGTCAGAATAGCAAAGGCACAAACTGAGGAAAAGATGGCTAACTCGATTAAGAAGGAGGATAAAACCTTTTATAGGTATATCAGGGAGCGTAGAAAGACAAAGGGAGGGATAGTGAGGCTGAATAGAATGGAAGGTGGGTGGGCAGAGAGTGACAGTGAAAAAGCAGGGATACTGAATGAATACTTCTATTCAGTATTCACAAAAGAAGAAGTGGGGAGGTGCTTAATCCAATTAACAGAAGCACTTTGGGGTTTGATCCCAGTCCTTTCACAGAAGAAAGGGTTCTGAAAGTACTCCTAAAACTGAAGGTGGACAAAGCAATGGGGCCAGATGGAATTCACCCAAGAATTCTAAAAGAATTAAGCAGAGAACTAGTGACACCACTGACTACCCTTTTTAACAAATCATGGGAGGATGTTGTGGTACCTCAGGATTGGAAGAAGGCAGATGTGATTCCCCTTCACAAAAGTGGGACCAAGACAGAGGCAGGAAACTACAGACCTGTCAGTTTGACCTCTGTGGTAGGGAAAGTGATGGAGTCACTTCTGAAGGAAAGAATTATTGAGTACCTAGAGGCCAGTGGGGCACAGGACCCAAGGCAGCATGGGTTCACAGCGGGAAGGTCATGTCAGACGAATCTAATTGATTTCTTTAACTGGGTGACCAAAGTAGTAGACCAGGGAGGGGCTGTGGACATGGCCTACCTAGACTTTAGCAAGGCATTTGACACAGTCCCACAAAAAAGATTAGTAGTCAAATTAACCAGCCTGGGAGTGGGTCCCAGGGTGGTAGCCTGGTAAAACATTGGCTGAACAACAGAACACAGAAGGTAATTGTAAATGGAGTCCACCCTGAAGAAAGGGGGTTACTGGTAGTGCCGTGGGGTTCAGTACTGGGTCCTGTCCTTTTAATGTATTTATAAGTGACATTGCAGAGGGACTGGAAGGAAAAGTATGCCTCTTTGCAGATGACACAAAGATCTGCAACAGGTTATACACAAGGAGGTGTGGAAAGGATGAGAAGGGACTTGGCAAGGTTGGAGGAATGGTCAGAAGTATGACAGCTTGATTCAATGCAAGAAGTGCAAAGTAATGCACCTGGGAAACAAAACCCAGGGAAGATTACACAGTGGGGGGGGGGGTAGTAACAACAACAAAAATGGAAAGAGACCTGGGGGGTAATCATATCAGATGACCTTAAGGTTGGCAAGCAATGTGAGAAGGTGGTAGGGAGGGCTGGGGGGATACTGGGATGTATAGGGAGAGGTATCACCAGCAGAAAACAGGAAATTGTTATCCCCCTGTACAGACAGTTGGTGAGACCCCATCTGGAGTACTGCGTCCAGTTCTGGAGAAAAAATAGACAGAATGGAGGTAATGCAGAGTAGGGCAACTAAAATGGTGCAGGGTCTGCAAGAGAAGCCATATGAGGAGAGACTAAAGGAGCTTAATATGTATACTCTGGAGGAAAGGAGGGAGAAGGGGGACATGATAGAAACGTTTAAGTACCTCAGTGGAAACAACAAAGTCCAAGGGGGTAGCATCTTTCAGAAAAAGAGATGTGCAAGAACAAGGGGACACAATTTGAAGATAGAGGGGGGACAGCTCAGGGGCAACGTGAGGAAGTATTTTTTCACAGAGAGGGTGGTGGATGCATGGAACAGCCTTCCTGAGGAGGTTGTGGGGTTTAAAACTGTGGGAGAATTCAAGAATGCATGGGACAGACATAAGGCAATTTTTGTGGGGGGTAGGAAGAAATAGGCTGTTGGGTAAATAGGATCTGCAGCTTGTCCTCTAGATAGGGAAATGGACAGACTAGGTGGGCCAAATGGTCCTTATCTGCCGTCAAAGTCTATGTTTTCTATGTTTAAGAAGCTATTTAATTATGCCTTACTGGAGAAAGGGAACCAGGAGAAAATAAATCGGGGCACCCTCCATAGAGGCCTCCACCACCTGTACCCAGGCCAGCATTGATTCTCCCTTTAAGTCACTAGTAAAAACCTGGTGGATTGCCAGATAATATGCTCTAAAGACCAGAATGACCCTCCCAGGAGGGGTGTTGGGTCAGGATCTCCCCCTTGATGTGGGTCCTCTTATTTTGCTAGAGGAAGAACAGAATCACTTCTCTTAGGATCTTGAAGAAAATGTGTGGGACACATATGGGTAGGGCAAGTAAGAGGTACTGGACATTGAGCAATAGTCACATCTTAACTGTATTAACATGGCCAATCAGGATCAGTGGCAGAGATCTCAACCTATTGCAGTCCATTCAAAATGTCACCGTCCATACATTAGTAGATTTTTTTGTGAGAAAGACCCCAAGGTATTTAATCTGTGTACCTGGGTTAAGCTGCACCTCTGCTACTAGAATACCCTCCTCCACCCCCATTGGCATCTATTCACATTTATGACAATTATTCTTAAGCCCTGACATAGGGACATACTGATTAAAAAGAGCTGTGAGAGCAGGGACTGCTGTCTGTGTGTCATTCAGGTATAACAGAATGCCATCTGTAAACAGGAAGACAGTATGCCCCCTTCCTCCACCTCCAGGCACTGGATGTCAGGATTGTCTTAAATTGTCAGTGACAACGGCCCCACAGTCAGGATGTAAAGAAGGGGAGAGAGGGAATCCCTAGTACGTACCTCTGAACAAACTACAGGGAACAGAGTTGTTGGTTAAGACTTGGGCTTTCGGTTGTTTGCCGTATATGAGGCTGAGATCCAGGAGCAGATCAGCGGGCTGAAAAATATTTCCAAGGCAGTGAACATCAAGGACAAACTTGAAATGGTCAAAGGCCTTTTTGGCACTTAGAGCCAGGATGCCATATCCAGAACCCTTTTTCCTTGCCCATCTCCACATTACGTAAACCATTCTTCGGCCACAGTTCCTGGCCTGCTTGCCCTTTACAAAACCTGCCTGATCAGGTTGCACCAATTCTGAGAGTACCACTGCCATTTTGGTTGCAATTAGTTTAGCAATGATTTTATAGTCTGCACTAAGCAGTGACATGGGGTGGTACTACCTACAAACTGGGGGGGGGGGGGCATTACTAGGTTTGGGTAGGACAGTGATGGTGGCCAGATTCAGGGAAGGGGGCAGGAAGGTGCTTGCAACAGACTCAGACACCATGAGTTGGAGAAGCTCCTGGAGAACATCCCATAATGTTTTTATAAAAATCCCCGGGGATGCCATCAGGGCTGGGGGCATTAATAACTGCCAGGGTATGTACTGTCCATCCTAATTCACTGGAAGTGAGGTCAGCATCCAACTTTGACCGACTCTCTGGCAAAAGGGATGGCAGTGGCAATTCTGTCAGGAAAGTGACAGATCCAGAAGCATCAGGGAATATCTCTGTGTACAGTTTCTGATAAAACACTTTAAAGGCTTTCCCAACACCACTCTGGTCCCTTGTCACCTCCCCTGGTGGGTGTGTTACAGGTGGGATAGCCTGATTTGCTTCTCATTCCCTGAGGTGCCAAGCCAGGAGCCATCCACTTCTATCTCCCTCAAAGTAAGCTCTGCTTTATGTGAGCACACTATCCCTTGCTAGTGTGGTAGTTGTTAATGTATTGAGCTTACCCTTGGATGTTACAAGGGCCTTATACAGTAGATGGAGGCATTGTGGAATGCCATATAGGCTGTCTCCAGCTGCTTGACCACCACTTCAAGGGACTTTAAGTCCTCCCCCTCTGGCTTAGTTTGGTCAGCAGAGAAAGAAATCACCACTCCACAAGTGAATACTATACTGGATTCTAGAGATGATAGAAGGCATATGCCCATTTGAAAACCATCTCTCACTTCTCAGTAGTTGTAACCCCTAATGCATTTGTCAGTCAAGTACATGTATTTGTCCAGTTTCTTCTAAGAAGTATCAAATGTGCTAGCCTGCACCACCCATCATGGTAGACTGTTCCATATGTTAGTCACCCTTTGCATGAATATGCCCTCTGTTTGTTTTTTAAATATGTGATTTGCCAGCTGTAGACTATGACTTCTGAGGCTATGTTTATTTGTTTTCAGACTCATTTAATGATTCCATAAGGGCCTTATCCTGTACTGTTTGATATATAGCTGCAACATATCCCCTCTACTCCTTCTCACTAGGGTGAACATTCCCAGTTTCTTGAGTCTTTCACTGTCAGTTAGGTTCTCCATCCCTCTGATCATGTTTATGTTTCTTTGCTTGTGCTCAGGAAACATTTTGCTATGCTTCAGAGAATGGCATTTCAGAGGTGTGTCACAGACTATCCCAATGCAGAACAATCTACATTGGGCTTGCCCCTGACAGAACAATGACACGCAAGCAGAGTATGACAGTGGTCACAGTTTCGTGGACATAAACGTTGTGTACTAGAAAGGACTGCAGAGCTCCAATGAGAGGGTGCTTCAGTCCATTCATTTGCATAAAGCCGGATGTCTGTCACACAAAACTAAAAGTGCTTGCTGTCTCACAAGTAGCTGCCATCTCTGCAACTTCCTTAAATACAAATAAAACCTATATTATTAGAAGCAGCCATGCTTCCGATTGCTGAATTTGTGTTTTTTGTTTCAATCTGCTCAGTACACTTCAAGTAATTACCTTAAATATTCTGACTCCATTTTTCATTTTTCTGTATTATTGACATGCATGAGGCTTACCACAATGCACTGTGTGCCTCCACATCTACGTCGCACCAGGGATCACACAGCCATGAGAAACTAAAATGTATGAGTCTCATTCTCTGTATATGATGCTGTTGTGTGGGAAAATAGTATGGTGATTCAACTGATTCACCAGCATGATCTCACCCCGGTCCCCGATCACCCAATCACCCACTCATAAATTAGAAAAAGTATTTTCTATAGAGTAGGGTCCCTCCCCGGTCCCTGATCACCTGATCTTCCAGCCATTATGAAAATAATTCTGCAGGACCTGATAATGTTTCTCCAAAAATACTAAAACTCCTGTCACCTCACATTGTTAAACCACTGAAAATGTTATTCTTAAAATCACTAGCTGATAACAAAGTCCCACCAGACTGGATAAACGCAAGTGTGGTACCAATACACAACAAACTCTGGTCAGAGCCGATATGGCTGTGGAGAGCTTTTGGGATGCTTTTACCAATTATTTGTAATGAATTTGCACAGTGCAGATCTGTGGAGAGGCAGTTTCAATGTGGTCTTCCTTTTACACATTTTTACAATATGTTTTCCTAGAATATGCCTGCTGATTGCTATATATTTAGCCTGGATAGTTCACAGAAGAAATGGCATCTTATTTTCAGTGGGGCTCTACATCTACACAATATTATGCTGCATTGCGTAAAATCAGAATGCACTGAAAACAATATTTTACATCTGGGAGGACATATTACGTGCCGGACCAATGTGTGAGCAGAAAGATGCATTGCGCAAAGAAAGTGTGGCGGTCGACACTGGTACAATATTCAAAGAGAATGCAGCACCGGTACAGGGCACACATACAGTGAAGCCCACCAGGATGAAGTGCAGCACTGCAGAAGTCTACAGTAGAGTTACTGCAGCAAACAATGCAGTTTCAATGGGAGTTAATCCCTTTTGTCATGCAGTAAATCTGTGACACTGCACTTCACCAGGTGGGTGTCATGGTACCTGTTGAAAATGTGAACCTGGATGGGAGTCGCAGTGCAGGCAGCTGCCAAGATAGGTGCATCCAGAGTGTCCCCGAGTGAATACCTCCCAGGGGGAATGTGTGGCACATACCGGTATGCACCGCAGCCCCAATGAGTGATATTTAGCCCAGAAATGCAAATGAGCTAGTTGAACATGCAGGGTGCAAAGGGCCTTATGCATGCTCATTACCTGCCCATTTGCATTTTGGCACAGGGATGAATGTGCCAGAGCTGCTCTCGCCCCCAAGCCCCAACTCCAATTGTTCCCATGTGGGACATGCCCTGAAGTCTCTGGTGGTAAAGTGGCACCCCCCCACCTGTTCCACCAGCCCTGATCATACCGGAGTCCAGACTCTATAGGTTTCATACTGTAGGGACATTGCTCCCATCCCTGATAGCACTGGAATATACCTACAGTTCATGTTCATAGTGTAGTGTCCCCCACTCCACCTCAATGGTGCACAGACACCTCCCTCCCTGTCTCCCAACCCATCCCATTGTGATGACTGGCACTGTAATGGAATTGTACCTCTCGGTATCAGTGGGTGGTGGAGCAGTGGCAGTAGGATGCTTGAATGTGTCATACTTAGGCATGAGCTGTGTGTGGGTGATAACACCCGGTGGCCATACACCTCAGGCACTCGCATGTGGAGCCATCATCCCAGTGCCATTGCACTTCTCAGTGCAGATGACAGCTGATGCTTTACCCAGTCACATAGATCCCAGTACAGGCCTGTTACAATCGACCTCCCATTTGTTTGTACAATCGGGGAACCAAGCCTGAACTATCCATAGCCTGGCATGTACACTGCAAATGGCATTGCAGGATACTGTACCCCATGGCACCTGGTATATCTCAGCAGTCCAGAGGGTGGCAGCTGTGAGGGGTCGTGAGGGCCTCAGTGAAGCCAGCCCTCCCCAGCTGGAGCAACGCTGCTACCCACCCCCCGGAGAGACCCAGCAAGGTACAGTGAGACAGCACGCACTCTCAGCACCAGCGCCAGCATTTCCAATCGTCGAGAGTGTTGCCCCTCCAGCGCTATGTGCCAGCTACCCCTCCACTCCCACCACCACCCTTGGTCAGCATAGAGTTTTATAGCGCATTCCATGTGACTCGCCACAGCCTATCAGCCCACTCTCCCACTAGCAGCTTATCAGTTTTCACCTCTAGTGGCCGCTACACTTGGCTCCTAACTGCTTCAGTCAATAGGCACAATGATACCGTTTTATCTCTCGCTATTTTTCCTGTCGTTTCCACTAGTCTCCCTCCCCCCAGCTATCTACCCACAATGGCAACCAACCCCCCCCCATATACCCTTGCACAACTCCCCTGACCCTTTGTTCTACCACCACCCTACAACAGCTGCCCCATGGCCCCTTCCACAATTGGGTTCTTGGTGCAACCATTAAGCCTCCCTCATTTCACTCAGGGCAATCTGTTCTTTGTATCACAGCCTCTTGTGTCACTCCGTCTACCCCCCACGAATCCAGTTCCTTCCTTAGGCCCAAATCTTCCTGGCACAAAACCAAACAATTTAGAGAGCTGCTACTCCTACTGGCAGGGGATATTGAAGCAAACCCTGGACCCACCCCTCCTAACCCCTCCGCCCCAATTACTCTCCCCAGAGATCTCAGATTTTTGCACCTCAACATCTGCAGCATCCTAAAAACAATAACCGCGTTGCAACCCACTGTCCTATCATTACGTCCAGATGTCCTGATCATATCTGAGATGTGGCTAAAGCCCCACCATGTGGATTCTGACTTAACCATCCCTGGCTACTCGATTATTAGGCACGACCACCAGGGCAAGAAAAGAGGTGGAGGCATTGCCATGTTTATCTCCACCAGGCTGTAGTTCACCTTGGTACAAATCCCCCCACTTTCACCAGAAATAGACTCTTTACTAATCAAACTATCACTTCCTTACTCCACCCCAGTGTATGTTGCTGGTTCCTATTGTGCCCCTAGCACCCCCCTGCCCAGTGTCCTAGACCATCTGGACACACTAAAGTCATCAGCCTAAACAGGAAAGCTCCACATCCTCGGCGACTTCAACTTCAACTGACTCACCAAAGACAGTGCCAAGCTGCGTACCAAAATAAATGCTCTAAACCTCACCCAGTTAATCTCTCACCCCACCCGTCTAAACCATAAGATGCAGAACCAGTCCTTTCTGGACTGGGCCCTCACCTCACACCCACACAGGATTATTAATGCTGGTCTTCTCCCAGACTCCCTAAGTGACCACCATATGACCTACACGGTCAGGAAAGTACACAGGCCCACAGCACCCCCCCCCCCCAAGGACGCTGCTCACAAGGTCCTACACTTTTCTAGATCTAGTGTCTCTCCTGCATGACTTGGCACACGTAGATCACCTTCCATTGACTACGCACTTGAAATCTTCAAGGCCAGATTCCTTGCAGTGTGGGACTCCCATGCTCCTCTGAGAGAAAAAAAAAGGGTCAGGAGCTCCCACCTTCCCTTGAACTCCTCCGCTATCATTAGCCAATGCCACACCAGGGATCAGGCATGGAAAACTCACAAGTTAACGAGCACCCAAACATCTCTCCAATGCTACCGTGCTCTCTGCAACTCCTGCACCAAACTTATATGCCAGGCCAAAAAGAATTACTTCATGGCGGCTTTCAACTCAAACCTCAATCACCCTACAAATTTCTGGAAAACTATCAAATCCCTCCTCTCCCCCCCAGCCCAACCACCAACCCCGACCCTAACCATCCAAGGTGCTACCATCACTGACCCTGGTGAAATGGCATCTGCCTTCAATACCTTCTTTACCAGCTGCTTGGACTCTCTCCTATCAGCTATCCTGCCCCCACCACCCACGCTGCGTACCTCTCCGAAAATGCAGCCCACCTCCCAACCCTTCAGTTTCTCTTTTCATCTGGTCTCCCCGGCTGAAGTGTTAAAAGCACTGAGGGCTCTCAATCCCAAAAAAGGCAAATGCCCCACTGGCCTGGATGCCAAACTGTTAAACTTGTCTGCTTCCGCCATAGCTGCCCCTCTGGCCAACCTTTTCAACCTCTCCTTTCCATTAGCCAAACTACCAACCAACTGGAAGCAGGCAATTGTCATCCCCCCTCCCCAAAGGTGGTGACCCCTCCTCGCCGGGGAATTACCACCCCATCTCCCTCCTCCCAATTCTGGCCAAACTGCAGGAACATCTTGCTCTTGCCCAACTCTCCTCCTATCTAGATGCATCCTCCTTCTTCACCCCCTACTAGTCTGGCTTTCGCAAATTGCACTCAACCATCACCTCCCTAATAAGGATCACCGATGCCATCCTCACCGGCATGGACAAAGGGCACATCACCTCAGCCATTTTTATCGACCTGGCCAAGGCCTTCGATACCATCTCCCACTCACTGCTACTAGCCAAAATAAAAGATGCCGGTCTCTCTGGCCCTGCCACCAGCTGGTTTCATGCATACCTGGTAGGCAGACACCAATCTGTAAAAATCTGCCCTCACACCTCTTGTCTCCTGCCAGTCACTACTGGTGTTCCCCAAGGCTCAGTCCTGGGACCATTACTTTTCTCAGTTTTCTTAGATGATCTCCCAATGGCCTGCCTACACACATCCATCCACATGTACGTGGACAACACTGTACTGTATGCGGCAGGCCCCTCCGCCAGTGAAGTGGCCAATGTACTACAACAGGACTTCAAAGCAGTTCAGCATTGGTTTCGCTCCAACCAATTGATCCTAAACCCCAAGAAAACCATCTCGCTAACCTTCCGCTCACAGGCAAGACTCTCCCACCTAGCCGCTTGCCCCTCATTCCAAACCTTGGACGGGGTCTCCCTGGAGGTATGCACCTCCTTTAGATACCTAGAGGTCTGGCTAGACCATCACCTTGATTTCTCCACATACATCAAATCAATTCACAAGAAACTGCACCCTAAACTTGGCGCCTTATATCACAACAAGGGTTGTATCCCAATACCCTCCTGGAAGGAAATTATTCAAAAGATGATTCTCCCATTAATTGACTATGGCAATGTAGTCTATGGCTCTGCTCCCCCCCTCCTCCCTAGCCAGCCTGGACACACTCTTCCATTCCTTCTGTTGCTTAATCCTGGAATGTCCACAAATGACTCACCATTGTGACCTATATAGCTCCCTAGCCCTGCCCTCACTCTAGGCCTACAGACAGATCCACTGCGCTAGGACTATAGACAAATACTGGACTCAGTCCCTTCCCCCATACCTCAAATCCACCTTCTCAACACAGCCTCCACCTGCCTACTCCCTCAGAAGCGTGGACTCCAGGCTTTTCCATGTCCCTTTCCTGGACACATCCAAAGGTCAAACTGCTTTCAAATACCGCATGCCCAAACTCTGGAATTCTTTGCCTACTGACATTAGGCATACCACTAACTCTCAGCATCTTAACTTCCTCCTCAGTGCCCATTTCCCCATCAGCTGTATATGCTTCTAACACTGGGAAGTACTAACATCCGCCTGTCCCTAAGTGGGGCTTTGGACAACCGTAATTACAGTTTTCCTGCTAACAGTGTAAATATGTCAACTGTATGTACTGTAATTGCTGCATTCTCCTATAACATTGTAAATATGTGTATTTGCCTGTACTCTAATCACAGAGTCCCTTATGTACTGCCTGTGTATATCTTGTACCCTATCACCCAATTCCCCAGGATGCATCTGGAATCGAGTGACCCCCCGCTCATTATGCTTTCCTGGTTAAACTCTTAAATAAATAAATAAATAAATGTTACACGGGGGAATGGGGGGGTGGACTTGCAGTGGTGTATGACAGCAGGAAGATACAACATCAACAAGGCATGCATTTGAGGTATGTCAATTCCCTCTTACGGTTTGCCAGGGACTTACACATGGCTGCATGCACTGGTGGATCTGCAGTTTGCATAGTGCTCCAATGCATGGTACAACCACTTGGGTCATTCTGGAGTGCAGGTCCCAGATCGGGCCAGTGCAGTCAGCATCTGGCTGTGGCAGGGTATAGGAGGGCAGTGCCAATCTCTGCAACAGGTTGGGTATGGGAAGGAGTGAGGGTGTCTGCACACCGGGGTGGTGGGTGGGGATCCTCTATGCTATGGATATGGACTATGGTTTCCTCTGGTGCAATCAGGTCTGGGGGGCCCTACACTATGGAGCTCTTTAGGATGGAGTTGGATTGATTGGGGATGGGAAGGGGTACCTCTAGTCCATCAGGGTTGCCAGGCTGCTGTGCACCTGAGTGCACTTCTGCAGCCCACCTGTGGGTGTGGGCCGCAGTGTGCTGGACTACAAGGGGCACATTCCCACTGAATATGCCGCAGCACAGCATGTGCATGGGAATGATCCCTTGACTTGCACAGCATACCATTTGTGTGCACCTTGGCCCATTCCCTTGTGGCCGGTGCATCCCGCACATTTGAATATTGTGCTGCAGTGCATTGTTGGAGTTGCTCGGCACATCTCCCTTTTCCACTGGGTTGCGCTGCACATCTCCTTTAAATATGGGGGGCCCTGGACTAGGTACCCTGAATATGTACATTATAAAAATGGTAAAATCATGACCTCACTGAAAACAAGATATTGCATCTAATCTGGGACAGCCTGAGGAAATAAATAGAAACATAGACTTTGACGGCAGATAAGGACCACTTGGCTCACCTAGTCTGCTCATTTCCCTACCTACCTACAGGATAAGCTGCAGATTCTAGTTAACCAACAGCCTATTTCTTCTTACCCCCCATGAGAATTGTAATACAGTGCACAAATGTGTAAATGAACATCACTATGACAATGCGATGTAGAATCTCCCCTGCGTTATCCAGGATACAAAATATAGGATAAGAAATATTCAGTGCTCCCAGATCCAAATAATCATTTCCCTTTAACAAGCCCTCATTTTTCCTGTATTTTCCCTACAGAGGCAGAATCAAATCCCTGTATAAATCCCTGTAGATTTTTCCATAAGCCACTGGTTCCTTTTTTATGACTTTGTTCTTTATTTATTATATCAGCAGCCTTCTACTAGGAAAAGAGCTCTGATTTGCTGTTTTGCATTAATATTATATGTCAAGATGGCCTTGGAATGATTTTTACATGGTATGCATAAGGCATAATGGGGGACTATATGAAATAAATATCACGCTCATTATTTCATGAACTATACTCAAAATTAGTAATCACAAGTTGGCCAATCTTTCAAAAGATACTAGTAATGCCTGTAAACAAATTTATTGCAAATAAATTAGAGATGTTTTCCCACATACATATACACAGATGCTATTTTTTGCATCTTATATTTGTTAGTTTTTAGACAAATTTTCATAGACTTTTTTTCTGACCACCTGATGGAATCTTGAATGAGTTGAGTACATGTTATTATTTTCTTCAAGGCCCTGATCCTGCAACTCAGTAAATACACACTCAGTATATCATATTAGAAACTGACAAAAATCAGTCTTCTGTTTCCAGTTGTTTGATCAGGACCTTCCAACCACAAACAATACATTTATGTTCCATAGCCTAGAGCTGGAGATCCAAAACACAAGAAAAACTCAACTATTGTCCCTTGCAAATTTCTTTCTCAGTAGTTTTGACCAATTTTTTTCATAACTCTATATGGGAACATAAGAAATCAGATAATTATACAGATGAATTTCTCACTCTTCTGATTTGTCAACAGTTAATTCATTAGATGAGGTCTCCCTAGTCAGGAGTTTGACTGTTTCTCCACCACACACACACACACACACACACACACACTCCCGTCTCAATACTTGGCAGGCTCTTATCTGTTATGCTTGGAAAGCAGTTCACTGACGTCCTTGCATATGTCTGAGACAGTTCTTATCAGAGGTTAACAAGCATTTGTCAATGCCAAATGTTTGCTTGCTGGCATTGGCATTGGTAGTGTAGGAGTTAGAGAGATGCATAATAGGAATGGCAGTGAAGTACTGAACTGAAGTGAACCTCACCACCGCCCTCCAGAGACTGACAGGCATTGGGGTGTGCCTTTGGGTCATCTGCCATAATGCCTATTCCATTTCACCACACCCTACCCCGCAGACACCAAGTGTCATGGTGTGCCTTGGGGCCTTTGGGCCTTATGCTCACCCCATTCCATAAGGAAATATGGTGAGATGGGTGCGATATAGGAGAATGTGGTGAACTTTGGGGCCAAAGAGTTCAAGGCACACCTCGATGCTTGTCACTGGCTGCAGGGTGTGGGTGAGGGTGGAATGGCATGAGTATTACAGATGACAATCCCAAGTCACACCCCTGATGCCTGTCAGTCTCTACAGGGTGGGGCGCTATGGTTAGAAACCCTAATGCCCCTGGCATTTGTTGTTATTTTCACTCCAAATTTTCAACATGTTTTTTTTGTGACCCCACCTCATGAACAGTGGCAATATCAGTTTGTTAGCTGAAAGCTGATTTTGCACAGCGACTACGCCATTTGGCACCACAGGTGTGAAAACACATTTCTAACAGGATGTGGAAAATGACAGCTGTACTGTTTATGGGGAGGTGTAAAAAATGACAATGTTGAAAATCTGGAGTGAAAATATAAAAAAACTGGTGAAGTCATGAGTGTGAGTAGAAACTGTGCAATGCACACAACATAATATAATTAGTTTGGGGAATTTTATAGCAGATTGTCAACACAGGCATTTTGGGACCTCCGATCATGAACAGTGTCACTGTGATTTTCTTAATCTGTCCTGAACACTGATTTCCCATGGCGACTGCTCATTTCTGCACCAGATGTGCCAAAACACATTTCAGCCATGGTGTGAATACTAACAGCTGTACTGTTCATAAGGATGTGTGGAAAAATGCCAATGTTGAAAATCTGGACTGAAAATATTACAAATTCATGAACTTACGAGGGTGCGTGGAAACTGCACAATGCACGCTCGTAACAGTCATTTTACGGACTTTTGTCACCAAATTTTCAACATAGCCATTTTAAGACCTCTACTCAAGGCCACTGATTTATGGTGATTAAAACAATTAAATTCCGTTTTCAAGACTTAAGATTCCGGAATTTCACCGGTGATTGTTACTCTAATTTCCGGATTTTACTGGGATTCTGTTATCATTCTTTTAGTATGTACATAAATAATCAGAATTAAAGAAGGCTTAATATACAGAGCATTAAATAAAGCAAACTGAAAACAGTACAGGAAGGAATTAAGAGAAAAACAGACTTTTTTGTAGATTTACTGATCTGATAGAAAATGCCAGATTCCATGAAATCTTCATTTTTACCGGTTTTCAGGCAGCCCTAATTCCGGAATTTTACCGGATTTTCCGGTAAAAACCGAAAAACAGTGGCCTTGCCTCTACTCATGAGCAGTGTCACTGTAATTTTCTTAATCTGTCCCAAACATTGATTTCGGACACCGACTGAGCCATTCATTAAAAATACTACCAACAGCTTAATCTGGTTCAAAGTCAGTTGGCATTCATCTGTATCCCCCTCCCCCCGGGTCGTGCCTGAAAACAGGCAGGATATGTCTAGTGCACTTACCCAGTCCACAAAAACAAAATAAATAAATAAATAAATTGTGTGCTACATGCGTGAAAACACATTTTGGGCAAGATGTGAAAAATTACAGCTATACTGCTCATAAGGAGGTGTTGTAAAATGGCAATGTTGAAAATGTGGAGTAAAAATAGTAAAAATTCTCGAAGTTACGAGCGTGGATAGGAACTGTGCAATGCACACTCATAAAACAGTCATTTTGGGGAATTTTGTCACCAAATTTTTAACATAGGGTTTTGGAGGGCCTACCTCATGAATTGAGACATTGTCATTTCGTTACTTGGTCCCGAAAAGTGGTTCCATGTAGTGACTGCAAAATCACCTTTCGGGACTGAATAACAAAATGACAGTGGCTGAGTTCATGAGGTGGGGTCCCAAGAACCCCATATTGAAAATGTGGTGAAAAAATTCCCAAAACTGGCTCAGATATATACTAAAGTTGAAAAAAAAACAACATTTAACTCATTATACAACTTACCGGCATTTCTTCCATTCGTATTCAGCTTTGAAGAGTGCAGACGTGTTCCTGGTCCACCGAAGATCATCGCATCAGCCTCTGGAGGTAAGTATGGTGTGAGTGAGGGTGTGGGGGAGTGGAGTACACAGAGGGTGGGCGCAGGTTGGGGGGAAGGGGCAAGACAGTCAATGAGGGACTGTTTTCTTTGTTCTAGGTGTTTTTTAATAATGACAACGTGGGACTTTGCCATGCTGTGGTGGGCTCCCAGCATGGCACCTGGAAGTTTGTTTGGAGGGCAGTGGAGCTGATGGGGAGTGTGCGCCTCCCTTGCAATATAGAATTTTGCCACACTGGGTGGATGCCCAGCTGCAGGCCCAAGTTTGCTTTGGGGCAGTGGAGCCAACAAGGATTGGGTACCCGTTGGTCATACAGTGTGTGGGGTTGGAGAGGAGTGCATGAGCATGCTGGGGTGGGCTCCCAGTGTTCTACCTAGGTGTTCATGGGGGGGAACTGGATCCAACAGGGATCAGAAATGAACTGTCTATGAGAGTTCAGATGCAGTGCTGACGTGCAGGCAATCTGCATACTGCCGATGGCAGTATGCAAATTGCCTACACATTACCACCGCTGATTGTAGCAGTGTTTTTCTCAGAATTGTATGGCAATGCATCTGAATGACTGTCATGGACAGCTCGGATGTTCATTGGTGGAGTGCGGCCACACCTGCAAAAAGGAGCAGGGCATTGGAGTTGGGGTCAGCACACCTAAGAAAAACTCATATGTTGGTACTATGTTTCTTGCCCATGCATGCAAGCAAACATAAAAACAGTGTGACTCATTATACATTTGCTGGGAAAGGGTGACATTTATGAGGTATGAATCTTTCTTGTAAGACGATACATGCCAACTGAAGTTAGTAGCAAAAAATGTTTTAATGCTAAGACTTTAAATTTGCAAGTTGTTGTATTTTGAAGGGGGTAAACAAATCTCCAGTTTAATAGGCAACCAATATTTAACAAGCTGTTTCAGTTTCCTAATGACCATCTCATAAGCAGCTTGGAGTTATGTCTCCAACATTCTAAGCAGAAAGAAGGGAGTATTTTATTTTATTTGGCAAAGGGATTTATAGATGTAGAAGGATACTTTGAAAAGTCCAAAAAATGTATTCCACGATTCTCCATTTTCAAGCTACAGACATCAAGATGGCTGTAGGCTCCACCTGCAGCTGTAAAAAGGGAAGTAGGGTGGATCACATTAACTATAGGCCTATCAGTGTGACGTCAGTCCCAGGGAAGTTAATGGAAGCAATATATAAAGACAGACTAAATGAACACATAAAAGGCAGTGGCCAAGGAGACAGGGATCAGCATGGTTTTAACAGCTGGCAGATCATGTGTAACTAATCTGATATGTTTCTATGAGAAAATATCAGCAGCTCTGGATGAGAGTGTGCCAGTTGATTGCATTTTTCTGGATTTTGCAAAGGCTTTTGATAAGATTCCACATGGTTGTATTCTTCAGAGTCTAATTAACATAAAGTTGGATCACAGAATAGTGAAATGGATTGCCAGTTGGCTGGAAGACACCATGCAGAGGGTGTATATAAATGGCTATCACTCAGTCCCAGTATGTGTGACAAGTGGGGTGTCAGATATGGGTAAATAAGCATCAAACTGGCTAAGCAAATATACAGATGATTCGAAACTCACTGGGATTGCTAATAATAGTATAAACATAGCCATTATACAAAGGGATTTGGACAACATCCAGCTACGGGCCAACCGTAGAGGCATGGGTTTTAACAAAGTCAAATGCTGCAATATACACCTAGGGAGACACAATAAATGGAAAACCACTTAGAGAATCAAATGAGGAAACAAGTTTAGGAATAATCATAAGTGAAAATCTGACTTATGATTCACACTGTAATAGCCAGATAGCAAAGACAAAAACAGTATTGTGGTCTATAAAAATAATTTCTGAAGTAGAAGTGAACACATATCATCCCATTGTATAGATCTTACATTATACTCTTACTAGATTATGGCAGCCCAGTTTGGGGACCGATAGTGATGGGTGGTATAAATAAGACAGAAAAAATATAAAGACAAACCACTAAATTAATGCACAGTTCAAAGAATGTACCATAGTATGAGCACATACAAAAACTAAACCTCATGACTGGAAACTATACATATAAGGGGAGACCTTCTTCTACGTTATGATATAATGGAAGATGAATATCTACTAAATGAACTGGAATTAGAATTCAGAAGTAACAGAATAAGCACCAGGGGACACCCTCTACAACTAAGACCTTGGAAATTTGACACAAATAAAAGGAAGGCCTTCTACACTCATAGAATTGTGAATTGTTGGAATCAACTACCTTGAGATGTTATCACCAGTAAAAATAAAAATCAATTCAAGGACATGCTAGACTCCTACATTTTGGTGGGAATCAACTGAAGTATTACAGGTAATGGGACAGGAGCAATTATGGACATACTGCCTTTTCAGCTACTCATACCTTAGTATGAACTTTAGTATAAGAATTTAAGTTCCATAGTGTAGTAGTCCCACCCTAGTCCCCGAAATCCCAATTATCCACCCTTTAATAAATGAATGTACTTTCCATAGTCTAGTGGTCCCACCCAGTCTCCAATCACCCGATTACCCACCCATTATTAAAATAATTTAGTTTCCATAGTGTAGTGGTCCCACCCAGTCCCCAATCACCCAATTACCTACCCATTATTAAAACAATTTATTTTCCATAGTGTAGTGGTCCCACCCCAATCCCTGATCACCCAAGTACCCACTCATTATTAAAAGAAGTTAGTTTCCATAGTGTCGTGGTCCCACCAGGTCCCCACTCACCCAATTACCCACCTGTTATTAAAATAATGTATTTTCCATAGTGTAGTGGTCCCAGTCCAGTCCCTGATCACCCACTCATTACTAAAATAAATTATTTTCCATAGTGTAGCGTTCCACTCTAGCCAACCCTCCAGTTCCCCAGGCTCATTCCTGAACCCAAGTCTCTGGCATCACAAGTGGTAGCGATACTACTGCATTGGTGGTCCGGCATTAATTTTCATAATGAGTGGGTGATTGTCAAATGGAGGGACCCTACACTATGAAAATCTATTTTTTTTTGTTCTCAGGTGGGTGATCGGGGACTGTGGTAGGACCCTACACTATGGAAAATAATTTATTTTATTAATGGGTGGTTGATCAGGTGATTGGGGGCCAAGGTGGGACCACTACACTTTGGAAAATAAATTATTTTAATAACAGCTGGGTACTTGGGCAATCAGGGACAGGGGTGGGACCACTACACTGTGGAAAATAAATTATTTTAATAACGGGTGGGTAATCGGGAGATCTGGAACTGGATGGAACCACTACACTATGGAAACTAAATTATTTTTTATAACAGGTGGGTGCTCAGGCAGTCAGGGACTGGGTGGGACAACTACACTATGAAAAATAAATTATTTTAATAACGGGTGGGTAATTGGGCATGTATGGCTATATGCTTCCCTTCCAGTATCCATACCAGCTAATTTATAAATACATAGGTTTGTATCCATTTGTCCATTTGTTTATATAGTAGATATAGAGGCACTTAAAGGGTTGCTAACACTTCTAGTAAAACCGTGGGAAAATAATACTTCTAAACAGTTCACCTTGTTTTTCATATGTCTTCTATAGTTTTTTCTTACTATTATGTATTTCTGGGGAAACTGCACATAGACAGGATCTTTATCTCTTAGAGTTCATCTGCTCTTATAGTTAATTCACCCCATGAATGCACAATCCTCTGTTGAGACATTGCATTCTACTGCCATGTTAACGGTGATGTCACAGGCAGAGTATTATGACACCTGCCACCTTGGTAATAAGAGCTGATGATATCTCAAGGACAAAGATCATGTTTCCATTCATATGACCTCAGTAATAAATAATGTTGAAAAGAAATACTGAACTAATGTGAAATATAAGCTGAACTGTGTTCAAGTACAGTATTATGATTTTCACAGTTTTTCTTGAGGGGTTGCCTGTTCTTTTACAATGTTCCCTACAGACCTGAAATGTCTTCATACTGTAAGGCTATGATAGCTTCTGGGGCTTTGTCAATATTGTCACTCCTACTCTCGCTTTACTTCAGCTAACACAGTATACCCCTGCCACATTGTAACAGGGTCTCCCTGTTATTCTTATAAAAACAACAAAGAAATGTTCTCATTCATTCTGTCCTATAGTCTTATACTGATTCAAAACTATCCTGTTTTTTTCTTGTCAGGGTGGCCAACCTGGCAAATAACTTTTCTGTGCTATCCCTTTATCAGTTGCATGAGAAAATGCCCCTTTCGCATAAACTCCATATAACAAACTGTCATGTTTGGCTTACAGTTTTCTTTTTTTCAATATACTGTAGTCCTTATTATGTTTAAAATATATATATTTCCACAGTAGAACCCAGAATAAAATAAATGGCTGCAGTATTGCAAGAGGTATTACCAAGAAGAGAGAGCTTAAAAGTAAAATGTTTCTCTCTGGTAAAAGTCTGGGCTGGTAATGAATTAAAACACTGAAAGTTTTGGAATGCGAGTAGTGGCAGTGGCAAGATGTGCACACCTTCGCACCCTCGCACACTTGCAGGGCAATGTGTGCACCTTTGCACAGTTACAAAATCCCAGGAAAAGCCGCAAAGTTGAAGAAATCGCAGCTGCTTGTTGCAATTGAAATGCAGCGGCTTAGCACTAGGAGAACACGCTTGTAACTGTGTACTGTTGCCTAGGAGACAGCTCAAAATGTTCCTGAAGTGCTGTCTCAGCTTACACAGCAAAAATAAAATCAAAGGAAGTTTGAAAATGAGAAAAGGGCTCTGTGGGTCAACAGAGGTCCTGCAGTTTACATTAAATGCTGCATAGAAGAGCTGTTTTCTCTTGATTCTTCAAGCCCTGTAAAATTAAATGGGCTGAGTGTTGAGAAAAGCCGTTGGCTGGAATTTCAGCCGTGAGGAAATTAACAAACAGTCAGGAAGAGTTGTAATGCCCTGTATTACAGTTGAATAAATGTAGCATGAGACAAAAATTCTTCTCTGAGGTACAGAGAAAGGAAGAGAAATGTATTTCTGTTAGATTTGTTTTGCTACTGTTTCAAGTAAACTTCCTTCTCCTTTCTTAAAGCTGTACAGCACAATTCTGCCATATATTGTGACTAGAAATAAAAGAAGATAAGGAGCGCACCCTTCGTTTTCATTTTATTATCCAGTTCACAATATATTATGGATTGTGGATTCAAGAATAAAATAAATGTAATTGTTTTTACCTGGAGCTTCAGTAGGCCCTGCTTACTAAGCTGGCTGGCCCAGGAATAACAGATTTTATAGAGAGAAGGTATGAGGTCGTCAAAAAGGGGAAGGGGTTATTTGTTCCACAAAGAGAATATATAAACCCCTTTTTGATTGGCTAGAGAACGTAGATGTGGGAAAGTGTTCAGTAAGGTCCTGGACACTGAACAAGAAGGAGCCTGCATTAAGGAAAGCTATAGCTGTTAAAAGGAGGAAGACAGACCAAGAAGAAGAGATTTCTGTTTGAAGTGTGTTGGACTTAACACTTTATATTCCTTTCTGTGAAGTAACAGTGCTTTCTTTATTTTGTTATTTTTTTTGGTTTTTTGCACAATTTATTTTGGACATTTATTTCTGACTCAAGAAATAAAATGATAAATGCAGTACTTTGCATTTTTTATGCACCAAAGTTCCATCTTAGTGTCTGTCATTGATCTCACACCTCCACGCACATTCACCATGCAAGGAAACATTCGACATTGACAAATGCTTGTTGTGTGCCTCTGTACTTTCTCTAACATTCCCACCTCATCCCTTTGATGTGGATTCTAGAATGAGGAGCAGAAATCCATGTGTGCTTGTATGAAGGACTTTTATAACACAGGTTAGGAGAAACAAGAACTCCAATTGATCAAATGCTAGCAGGTGACCGTGGATTAAATGCCTGTATATGCACACTTGCTGTGATGCTCCCTGAATCAATATCACAGGGCAGTGCTGTACTCATTCTGTACTGGAAAAACAGTGAACTGAAAGGCAGCCATTTAAAAACAGTACCGAAGTGACAGAGTGCTCTACCGTGGTCACCGCTGATAATGGAGCGTTAGCGAAGAAAAGAGAGAGAGACACACAAGACAGTTGTTCGGCTTGCTGACAAGGTAGTGAGCGTTTTGCAAAACAACATAATTTCTCCTAACCCATGTTATAAATATGTGCTAGTTCCTGCCAACGTCTGTGACAGCTTCAGTGACTGCCATTAGCATGGAGAAGGTGGGGGCATGGCCAGCAGCCGACCGGAATGGACGCTTGAGCTCTGAGCTCACTGCAAAACCCCATAAAATCCTAAAATATCCAGATCCTTTCACTATATGGCATGACTGTAATACTTGATACTGATATTTATAGCTACTTGCCTGTCTAGTGATCCATGGTTCGACTCTTGATCTGCAAAGTAATACAAAATATTTTAAATTGTTGTACCAGCGTAGCTGTAAGTCCTTGCAAGCCTGCTCGCTCCTTGGGATGGAGCCTGCTGCACTTCCAAATCAGTCGGAGGGAAGCCTCACTGAAATCCTGCAGATGTTTGCCAAAATCCTATAATGGATGAGCAATCTGGATCTGGCTATAAGAAAAAATACCTCCGACATCATAGATCTTTCCCAGAGAGCATGCATTACCGAACACAGACTGGCTGAAACTGAGGAAGAATGGCTGGCATAAAACCGGAGCTAGGCTTCAAGAACAAGACAGGCTGATCACTATGCTTTGGTCCAGAGAGGAGGACCTCAAAATCGAAGCCACTGGAATAATCTCTGGGTTGTTGGGTTCCATGAGGGCTGCAAAGGATCTGACACCATCCTGTTTCTACAGAAGGAGCTACCTCCCTTACTGGACTGGTGAGGCGGGGCTCTGCCTGAAATCGATAGGGCACACAGATCGCTTACCCCTCGACCTACACACGGAGCCTGCTCGTATACAAGCCTAGCCTGGTTTCTCTGGTTCCAAGACAGGGAGACCATCACCAAATTTGCGCATGAAAAGAAAGAGCTCTCCTGGCAAGGCCATCGAATACAGATCTTTGCCAATTACTCGCAAGAGGTGACCGCGAGATGGAGGGCCTTCACTCCAGCACATAGAGCCTGTGCTGAACTCGGGCTCGACTATTCCCTTAGATACCCTGCCTCCCTCAGAGTAATTTTCAATGGATTCCTGTGGCTGTTTGATAACCCCACAGCAGCTGAAAATTTTTTGGTAGCACAAGCTCCTAAATTGAACTGGGGCAAATTGAGATAGTATAGTAGCCCGGGGCTGTCTCATCCAGGCCATCACCAATGGAAACAGGTCAACTGGAGCTCAGCCCAGAAACTCCAAAGCCCTCTAACATCCCTTCTTCAACTCGCACCCCTTCCAAGAAAACTCCTGGCAGTAAGTGGTAGAATAGGCACAAAGTGAGGATAGAGGGGCCCATGTTGATAAAACTCTCCAGCTTTGCTCTAGAAGCCACTGTGAGAGCCCTGACTTGATTGTTTCACTCAGCAAACCAGACAAGAGCAATAACCAGTTCATCGCCTTGATGGATTTACCAATGGATGGCCCACCGCAAGACCTGCCCAAGCCCCCCCAGGAGTATGCCTACGAAAAAGTGTAAGCCTCAGCCAGCAAGAAGCCTTTTGTGGGCTGAATTAGCAAGTTCCACCTTTCCTGAGGCCTCTGCGACCACTGACACTCTGTCTACAAAGCCTCTATCGGACAGCATATTGCTTACATCAAACCGTAGCATGGACTCTGTGGACTGATTTTAAACCTGCTTCCTTGTGTTCTTTTTCTCTATTATGCTGTTTCCCTCTCTGGCTAGTCTACACTCCAGTGAATCTAACCAGTCTTCAGCTGGTTCACCATTCTGCTAACTCCCTTCCCACCCCAATCTGGGGGCAGTAAATATGTGGGGATATACAGTATTAGCAGTTAGATTACATGAGGGTTTGATAGATTGTTTATCTATCTGTGGCTAGATTTTTATTTTCCTTCCTATGCTCAGGCCTCTACCCCATGCTGTAGGCTCGCACCATGGTTTTTATGCTTTCACCCACCAGATTTACTCTTAAGAGGAACTGGTATACAGGTATCCCCTTACTCTTGATATATCCCCCTTCCTGGATGGGGCTGGGTGCAGGGACAAGGGTTCTACCTGCCTTTACATAAGCTATCTACCTGGGTAGTAGCTCAATAAGCTGTAGTTGATGGAAGGCTCATAATACTGGGAAAATGGGGTAGTGCAGAGAGACTTCAGCACTCAGGTGGTCCCTTTTCCTTGATGTTCCCTAAAAATGTTTCACCTCCCAGCGACCTCTGCTGGTATCTGGGCTGTGTATTAGCTGATACTTACAGCAGATGCTGGTCTAATACAAGAATGTTTATGAGGGTTTGGAAGGGTGGGGGGGTAGGTTAAATGCTGTGTTATCTGTTTTGCACTGTTATTTCTAATTTTTATGCCTAAGGTGTTCCTGTTATTTGGTAGCCAGTTTGAGCCACATAATTATATTTCTGATTATGGCAATCTGATGTTAGAGGGGTGGTCTCATTACTGGTACAAAGGGGACAGATGCTGGCTAGCATTGGGTGCCAGCTATAGCTTTCCCTATGGGGTTTCTTGTCTCATCCATCTACAATCATGATATACCCCAGGAAAGATGGAAACTAAGTTGATATCCTGGAATGTTAGGGGGATCAACTCCCCAGTTAAAACAGAAAAGGTTCTGCTTCACCTTAAAAAATGAGGCCCTCTCATAGCATTTCTACAAGAGATGAAACTTTCCTCTACAGAGGAGAAGAAACTCAAACAAGGGTGGGTGGGTGAAGAGATGCATAGTGTGGCTACCTCCCGTAAATGAGGAGTTTCCATACTTTTGCATAAAAAATTGGGTTGGAAATTGATCAGACACACTTATGATAAAGAAGGGAGATGGATCTTAGCGGAGATGGAAACCCCTGAGGGCTCATTGATCCTGGCCAATATTTATGCCCCTAATCAAGACTGCCCTCAGTATTTCCATACTATTAATCAGGCTCTTTCTGACTTCAACTCCAAACAAGCTCCGGTATTAATGGGGGGGATTCTAATTTGACGCTGGATCATATAAAGGCTAGAAGTACCAAGACCCCTGAACCCCACCGACAAGCTAAGCTAGCTGTCCAGAGGCTAATGAGCGAACAGGTACTGCTGGATGTCTGGAGAGCACAGCACCCAGGTGACCTTGATTTTACTTGCTTTACCCCAGCTCATGGGTCCTACAGCAGAATAGACCTTTGGCTCATCTCCTCTGGGATATATGAAATGGTTGTACACTCTCATATACACCCGATCATCATTTCAGATCATGCACCCTTATAACTTCTGATTAGGCAGGGGTCAGACTCCCCTCCATCCTCTGCTTGGCGCCTTGACTTCCTCTTGTTAGACAACATAACCTTCCAAGAGTGGCTTGCCCTTGAAGTGGCGGACTACTGGAGAAATAATGACAATGTGGAGGTCTCTGATTCAACCCTCTGTGAGGCCTTCAAGGCAACTATCCAAGGCAGAATAATTGCCTTCATTTCTGCCTGGAGGCGTCATCGAGAGGCTGATCAACGAGCCTTAGAGAAACAACTATATGAATTAGAATTCCAATATAAGGCTCTTAACAATCAAACTCCATCCCAGACTTTACTAGCTCAGCTGATTAGTACTAGAATTTCCGTCAATGCCCACCTAACTCGCCAAGTCGAGCTGAATCTTAGAAGGATACATCATGCGTACTGGGAAGGGGGGAAAAGACAGGCAAACTCCTTGCCTATAGGTTGAAACATCAACAGTCCTCTCGTAATATGCACTCCTTAGCAGATAAACATGAAGTTAAATGTTACTCCAAAAAAGAGATCATGACACGGTTTTATGAACAACTATCTGCATCTCTCCAACCCCCTGACCCGCTTAAAATCCATGGCTTTCTAACCTCGTTACCTATCCCTCTGATTCCAGAGAGTGATTCCCAAGCTTTGGAATCCCGATAACAGAGGAACAGGTGACTGAGGCTATTAAATACATGAATCTTCGCAAGGCCACTGGTAGGGATGGGTTCCCTATAGACCTCTACCGACTCACAGGTCTCAATCTGGCTCCATATTTGATACGAGCATTGCACCATTCCCTATCAAATGGTTGCCTCCCTCCTTCTTTGAGAGAAGCCACTATTACGGTTCTCCCAAAGAAGGGGAAAGACCCGCTTTTCCCAAGTAGATACTGCCCCGTATCACTCATCAATGCTGATGCCAAAATTCTGGCAAAAGTTCTGGCTACCAGGCTTGAGCACCTCCTCCCGGGCCTAATTCATCCCTCACAGGCCGGTTTTGTTAAAGGCCTTTTAGGGTCAGACCATCATAGAACTTTGGTCTCATTAATGCACCTTACAAAATTGTCCAAAATGCACTCTGCAACCCTGACCATTGATTTAGAAAAGGCGTTTGACTTGGTAAAGTGGCTCTTTCTATTCCACACCCTTTCTACAATGGGAATGGGACCAACCTTCACATCATGGATCAAACCCCTATACTCCTCACCCGTGGCCTCAGTCATGATCAATGGTAAGCTTTCTAAACCCTTTCAGCTACAGAAAGGCATGAGGAATGGCTCCCCCCTTTCCCCACTCTTATTCATTCTAGCTATAGAACCCCTGGCCATTGCTCTTCAGGAATCATCCCGGATTCCTGGGATATGAGGAGGTGACTCCATTTTCAAAACATTCTTCTATGCAGACAATCTCCTCATCACTATGGAGAATACTCCTCAAGTGATTAAGGGTATATTCAATATTCTGGCTGAGTTCTCCCAGGAATCAGGGCTTAAGCTGAACCAGTCCAAAACTAAGGTCCTCCCACTAAACTCAATATACTCAGGGGAAGTTTTCACTACTTTAGGGCTATAATGGTCACTAAAAGGTATCAAATACTTGGGCATTATCCTCCAGCCGAACCTAGACAAAATGCTCTCAATCAACTTTACCAACCTATTAGACTCACTTAGACAAGATATGAAGAGAGGGAAAGCCCTGCGGCTTTCGCTAGCCAGGAAAATTGATTCCATTAAGTTGATGGCCACCCCGAAGAAACTATACATTCTGGCTCATTTACAGTGCCCATTCCCCAGAAATGATTTCAAAAAATGGAGACCCTAATGGGCAATTTTTTATTGGAAGGGTCCCGTCCCAGATTCAGCAAACTTAAGCTGAGGCAGCATTGGAGAAGAGGTGTGTGGAGACTCCCTTGGCTACAAGGGTACCACATGGCCTATGTCTCTGCGCAGACAACCAGATGGTTCTACAAGACAGGTCAGACTTTTCCATCCTGGCTCCTGCTGGAAGCATCTCTGGTACATGCTTCCTCCACAGCAGTAGTTCTATACGGTAAGAAGTCTTCACCCTTTGGTCTCCCTCCTTCCATACTGATTTAAATACTGGAAGAAAACCCTGGCCCTCCTAGGCCAAGACTCAACTCCTTGGGAATTTACTCCTCTCTGAAATAACACTGTCATACAAATAGGGAACCACATGCTCCATTGAAAGCTGTGGGAAGCCCAAGGTATCTCCTTGGTACACGACTTGTTACTCCCGGGCACCTGCTGTATTGACGCCTTTAAAGCACTGAAAACTCTATTTCATCTCCTCATGACCCACTTTTGGAGATATCTCCAAATCACGGATGCCATCACCCACCTTCTCAAGGCCCCACTCCAAAGGAGCTCTCTCAAGACTCCCACCCCATTGGTGTTTGGGGTAAGCTCCTCAAAAACCGAGCTAGTGTGATCTATACAGCTCTCAGGGATGCCTTGAAGGACCCTACCCAAGCAGTTAGAGTGCAATGGGAGTCAGATTTACAGTCCCCTATTTCTGATCCTCAATGGGCTCATAGCTGGGTAAGGATACACACTGCCTGTAGAGATGGGCTTACCCACCTTATAATGAACAAGACTCTACATAGGTGGTATTGAGACCCTGCCAAACTTAAGCGCATGGGTCTCATTACGGCTCATAACTGCTGGAGGTGTGGCAATCCAGGGGCTAATCTTTTTCACATTCTCTGGGCCTGCCCCTCTCTTCATTCCTTCTGGCTATCAGTCCAGGGAATGTGTAAACAAATATTCCCTATGGTCAACCCTGACCCCTCTCTCCTTTTATTGGGGTGTGGAGGTCCATCCACACCGAAATATTGCCCCAGGGCTAAATGGATTACTGTAATAGGGGCTATTGCCAAAAGACTAATTTTGATGAGATGGAGATCCCTGATATTCCAACTTTCCAGGAATTCCTTCTGACATTAGCCCAAAGTGCCATGCTGGAAAGACTTTCCAGCTTTGCTGCAGGCCTAACCTCTCAGTTTGAGGAATGCTGGCAGCTCTTCCTTAACTCAAAGTACTGTCATGACAGCCACCCGAAGACTGCCTTGCATGGCTCCCCACCTCGCTATGGAAGGGGATCCCCATCTGCTTCACCAGCAAACACTGTCTCCCCTTGATGTTATAGAATTTGTTAAATAACTGATTCCCCTTCCTTTAGATCAGATTGCCTTCTTTCTGTATATAGTTGATATTAGTACAAGCATAACTACTGAGTTGCACCGCATCTAGTCCTACTTTGAGACTACCTGCTTTTTTTTCAAGCCCCTTCTGTTTATTTTGTAATGTCAATGTTTCGTATACCATAGTCTCTTTATCTGAATATATATACATAGATCTAGTCATGTTAAAATTTGTCAGTCTCATGCATTACTCTGTCTTTGAATTTGCTTATTAATCTGCCCTAACTAGTCTTTATTCATACAGGTTAATGTCACTTATCTCAATGTATTTCTCTGGAGATCTGGACATACCAAATGTTGCGGTATGGTCTCAGATCATGTATGTACTAATGCATATATGTGGTGCTTATTCCTATAAATTAATAAAAAATGTTAACAATAACAGCATGGAGAAGGTACTGACAGTGGGTCGCAACTATGCAGCAGACTGTATGTGTAACCCCTCACCCCTGCCTTTTTGTCAAAATGACAGGTGGCATGCTGTTGAAGCTGACAGCAGTACCTGGTGGGACTGGGTTCGGGGAGGATGAGGTTACTCGGCACAGGGGACCTAGGTTTGGCTACTCTGAATAGGGGCACCCAAGTAAATCCGAACACAGGATGCAACAACTGTAATGTCCAGAACCAGGAATGGGATTCTTCAGTGTGGCTTTTATTCACATCCAAGCTGAACAAACAAAGCATAGACGGACCCCCATGGGGCTACTTTCCTGGTAATGCAGATTAGAGACAACAAAACACTTTATCACCATTTCCAGCCCTCAGGCTCTAAACCCACCAGGCACATAGCCTGGACTTGCACGCAGCTTTGGGTACACAGCCCGACTTGTACACTACTTGGGTTTTCCTCACTAGCCCAGCTCCCCCGCCGGCCACTTGATCCAAGGTCCATTTGAGGAATGAACCAATTATCCTGTTGTGGCTCCTCAAACCACACTAGAGTCTTCGACTCCTTGAGAGAATTTTCCTTACAATCCCATGTCTCGGTACTTCCCTCATCACTGGCCAAGTGCCTGAGGTAAAGTAGAAATCCCCAGAAGAAATCCGTAGAGGTGGACCTGGTCACTAAAGATGGGGGGCTACCCACCTCCAGCTCCCACAGCCCATACCTGGCCATTTCTCTGGAAACTGAACAATTCCTTTACTGAACTTTTAAATGTAGATTCTGGGTAGACGTCTGTCACATCTCCACATATCATTTTTATCCCAACAAGCTCTGGACTTGAACCTACTTTTACTTTGCTTAGCCCATTACTCTAGGCTTCCCAATATTTAGTAGTTCAATCCCCACATTGTCACGCAAGTCCCAGAGTGAAAAACATAGGCCCTTTTAGCAAGAGCAGACACTCACCCTCACGTTGCAGGTGTCCTACAGGTGACTCACAAATCTTCTTGTTCTCCCAAATAAACTCTGGAACACATAGGCAGCTTTTACTCTACAAGCAGAACTAGGGGGTTGCCCCAGTAATCTGCAGGGAACCCTTTGTTGCCCCCCCCCAGAGGGAGGGGGCACTGAGACCCGAAAACAGCGGTCTCAACCACTTCAATTATCTTCTGTGTCTCTCTTTAAGGTGGAGACACACACCCTTTTACTTAAAACTAGCCCTCTGTCAGGGCTGAGGCTCCTAGAGCCTTCACTGAGCTGCTTTCTCAGCAAGCTCCCAACATCACACTCAGCTGACTCACACTCAACTGAAGACACTGACTTCAAAACCTCCCAACGTTCTAACTAACTCCCTTGCTGCAGATTCCAATGTGGCTCATGCAGCTGCGATAGTTCTATCGGTGATGTCATCCCTCATTCTCAGCTGAGACTGAGAACAGAGTGAGACAGTGTGAAACCCATTTAACTGGAGTTTCACAAGCTGCCTTCCCTGCCTACCACTAGGTCTTACTGGGATTCTAGTAACCCCGGGTAACAAGGGGGTTACATATGAAATGTGGACGAGAGCTGCGACCTGCTGTTACTGTACTACAGAGGGAACAGACAGAGAAAGCCAGAGCACAGGACCCTTGTGAGAAATGAACTAGGCAGAAGACAATGAATGCAGCATGTTCTGTTGGGAGGGAAGGGAGAGAGACAGAGTCAGGCGAGACAGCGACTGGCAAATTTATGGAAGATCTGTCTCTCTTCAGTGGTTTACAAGTTCATGTGAGGGAGAGACAGACACACAGAAACAGACAGCAAGAGCACCCTCATTCCTCATGCTATTCCCCACAGTATTGTTGAACAGCATATTATAGGAGCAGACCCCCTTGCTTCACCATGTGAAGAGGGAAAGAGAGAGAGAGATGCTCTGCAGGGAGACTGACACAGAGAGCAAGAGGCAGGCATAGGTGTTGGGTTATATGGGCCCATGGGACACAGGCCCTGGCAATATTTTCTAAGCAGACCCATCCCCACCAATAATTTGTAACATTGGGAGCATTTTTTGAAATTTGCTCCGTTTGATCTTTTGTGATGTGGGCACAGGTGCACCCTCTGTGACTTGTGTTCCCCCCAGAGCGAGGTCAAATAGAGTTCCACTTTTTTTTTATGTGTGATTTGCAAAATGAAACAGTTAACGAATTTAGTCTCAGTCCCACTGGGGCAGTCTTAACTGAAAGTGGCCAGGGCACTCTGTGCAGTTCCAGGGATGGACTATGCCAGCTCTCACATGCTGAGGAAATGCAGTGCACTTCTAGGCTTCACGCTTCCTTGCCGCCACTCTGACATCATGTGCTGAGGCTAATGATCTATCAAAGTTATTTAAAAAAGTGTCTGACTACCCTCCTATTGCACCGTGCTTGTGGCTCGGTCTCTGTTCTGTCAGAGTGAGCCTCAACCCTCAGGGCTGAAAATTAATGGAAGTGACTCCAAAAATAGGTACCGACAGCTTAAGGATTTTCCATCCTGTTACCACTGAGTATATTTTGGTTCTTGTGCTGTGGCTCATCTACACTTTTTTTCTTGCTTACTTTTTTCACCAGTAAGGCTCAGTCAAGATTGTATTCTATAAGACACTTTAAGCTCCAAGGGATTCTTGCTTGCCTTGCACTATACATATGAGTGTATGCATCTCACCCTCTTGGCACAGATGAAATCTGCACTGTGTTGGTAGTGCTGGAATATAGCCCTGATCAGATGCAAGTGTATTCTACCTATCCCGTGAGCCAGATTAGAAAAAAAAAAAAAACACTATATCACGTATAAATGCTCACCTTAAACATTGGTGCAACAAGGAGTGGATATACCATGCGAGCATGCTCAGTGCAATCCCCATCCCCCATCTAGCTTCCTGCCTTAATTCCTTTGTCTTTGTTCCCCTCCAGATACCTCCCGTACCTTATAGCTTTCTGCTTCTCCACAGGCTCCAACATTTTACTTCAGCACTCCCAGTGGAGCGTACAGAGCAGCCTGCAGCACGCAGAAACAAGGTATTGGAAAGCAGAGTCCTCAGCACTGTTGAAGCATGTGTATGCCATCTTATTGTGTTAGCTCACCGATACTACACGACTTTCCTGGCCACCCCACCCTGGGTTGGCCTTTGATTTATGCCTCATAGGGGTCATGTGACTGGTCATGTGACTATGTGCCATGCAGAACCTGAGTCCCCACTTTCCCATTAGTTTGTTATACTACATCACCACTTGGAGTCACCGCTGTGCATATTGCTACTGCTTCTGCTCCTGAATGCTCTGACTCATCCTCTAGCCTCTTCTTGCCTCTTGTGTGGCCAGTTCACCTTCCTGGCTACCCCATTTTCTGGAAGTATCCCTTTATCCTTCCACATTCTGTCCTGCCTGGCTTTGAACCTGCAACCCTCTGCACCAAAGATGAGTACCCTAACCACTACACTATCTTGGGGGTACAATTGTGTGTTAGGTTCCTGCAATACTTATCCTAATTCTGGCAACATATAACCCCTTTGCTGCCTTTTGACATATCCATCCCCCCACCACATGGTAAGATATATAGTCAGTGCCTACCCTACATCTGGAACAGACCACGGACAAGTTATGACACTTTATCACTACTTTCTCCTTAGTGCTCTCCTAACACTAATTTTGCTGCTGTCGTCAGACAACACTTTTATACCTACTATAGACCCCTCTCCAACATTCCCAGTTTCTGCAGCATCTTCCACTGTGACCAGTCTACCTGTCTTGTCCCTCAAGCTAGTAAAGTTTATTTCTCACTTTAATTGCTGGCTGTCCCACCAGGCATACTATCTGTCCCTCCATCTCTCTTCTCTAACAACCACTACCTTCATCCCCAAACCCACCAAACACCTGCCCAAGCCCAAATGTGAACTCAACTACATCCTGGTTAGACAGCTCCTGCTACTACTACTGCTGTTGTCAGGTAATGTTCACCCTAACCCAAGGCCCCTACAGCAACCATTTGGTAGCAACAGTAGCACCCGGGGTCTTAAACTTGCCTCCATTTACATTTGAAGCCTTCTGCCCAAGCTAGATCAACTGCAAGTCTGGGTGCTACAGCACAGGCCTGACATCCCCTCCATAGTCGAAACCTGGCTGTCCCCTGAGGTACCAGACTCAGCAGGCTCCCTCAATGGTTACACTTTATACAGAACTGATAGTATTGGTAAACATGATGGTGGCAGCATCCTACACTTCTCATACTCCCTACAAGGCCAGGCTCTACCTACACTGCCCCCCAGGGATGGTGCTTAATCATTAGGGGTTAAAATTATGTTAGTTAAAAAAGGGAAGTCAATTAATATCCTCTCAGTCTACATTCCACCAAAGGAGAATCGCAAAGGCTTCCATTCATTCCTTAACTTCATTGTCAATCTACCTAAAGGCACAGAGGTCATTGCACTAGGGAATTTTAAAATTAACTGGTTGTCTCCTGACTCTAACCCCTGTAAGGATGCAGCCACAGTCATCAGCCTCTTGCCACAGCCATTAACCTCTCCCAGTTGGTCTCTGCTCTTACTAGAATAAACTATAGGACTGGTACTAGCACACTGATCAACCTTATATATTCTAATCACCCTGAGAGGATAACAGTTACCACAGTGTTACCTGACACCCAGAGTGACCACTCCCAAGTCACATTTCTCTGGACCAATAAGGCCCCTGAACGTCTATGCAAAGCATCTTACTAGTGTTTTTTAAGGAAAGGGCATCAGGAACAGTTCCAAGAATATCTCTTCATTTGTGATTGGCCCCAGTCTTCCTTGCTGAAAGTGTTGATGAGGCACTAAACCTCTTCATCACCCTATTCAATGAGGCCTGTGACTTATCTGCTCCTTTCAGGAAATATAGGGTTAAAGGCATCTCTAACCCATGGATTACACCCTCTCTTCTGCACCTTATGGCCAGTCATGACCACCTTTGGCAAGTGGCGCAAGCCACTGGCAAACCGAGAGACTGGCAATGCCATATGGCTACCAGAAATAATTGCACCTGGGCCATTAGGTGGAAAAAGGCCACATACTACAAAAGCATATTTACTAGCTCCTGGGATAATAGTAAAAAATTTTGGAACAATATTAAAAACTGTATAGATAAGCCCAATCAGTCCACTCCCACCTTATTCAACTCTAATGAGGTCACTGTTCAAGACCCAAGTGAAATTGCTAACATTTTCAATATTTCATTCACTGACCTGAGTGGAGTCCCCCCATTTCTTTTCGATGAGCCATCTACTGAAGATATTGACTGTAATAGTACCTCCAAACACTCCCTGAGTTCTACTTCAGGTCAGTCTCCTTCTGCTGCTGGGAAACACCTTGTGAAGGTGCTTGATAAGTCAAGGCACAGCTCTGATACCACTGACCTCAATCTGCTTCTCCTCTTCATTGATGTAGTCCTGGCCCCTCTCATCTGGATCCTAAATCTGTCACTATGCCTTGGTCAATCTCCCTCTTTCTGGAAAGCTGTAGTTGTGACTTCAATCCACAAGAGTGGTGACAGAGCAAACCATGCAAACTACCATCCCATTTCAATGTTACCACCCCTCTCGAAAGCCCTTGAATGTTTAGTGGCCAAGCAGCTAATTGAATATCTATCCACCCACGGCATTCAATGCCCTCAGCAACATGGGTTTAGGAAAGATCATAGCACTGCCACCACCCTCCTCACCAACACAGACTATATCCATAAAGCGCTCAACCATGTTCACCTTCTAGGGTCTATATATATATATAGATCTTACAAAGGCTTTTGATACAGTCAATCACTTCTTACTGCTCCGGACCCTACCCTCTCTAGAACTCTCCAACGATGTTACCCCCGGTTCAGAAGTTATCTAGGTGGCAGAACCCAACACATAAAAATCTTAGACTCACTCTCAAGTAGCCACCCTGTGCCATCTGGTGTTCACAAGGATCAATCATTGGTCCCCTACTATTTAGCCTCTACCTCAATACCCTTCCCTAGCTTGCCCTTGTAACCTTCTCCTGTATGCAGACTATGCTGTGATTTATACCAGCCAGCCTGATCCTACATCCTTTACCAGTGACTTGCAATGTAGCTTTACCTCTGTTGAAGCCTTGTTTGCTGAGCATAGATTCATTATGAACTATAAAAAGACCAAAGCAATGTTTTTTCCTGGGACTCATAACAAGTTTAAAAGAGCCCAACTCCCAAATACCCATCTCTAACAATATTGGTACACAGCTTGAGCAGGTAACTAGTTAGAAATACATGGGCATCACCCTAGACAGTACTCTCTCCTATCAAGAACACATTAAAAGCATCTCCAAAACTGCTAATATTAGGCTAGGCCTCATTTATAGACACTTTCACTATATGACCCAAGATGCACTACTCCTCGCAGTGACTAGCTCCATACTATCTATCATTGATTATGGCATTGTATTTTATGGTGCTGCCACCACCACTGTCCCCTCAGAAGGTTAGGAGTTATTCTTAACAAAGCCTGCAGGTTAGTTACTGGTGCTAGCAGGGACACACATGCCTGTGACCTATATGCTCAGTCCAATTGGCTCAACCTCCAGAGCAGAATCTCCTAGCACACCTGTCTTACTGCCAAAAAGATCTCTTTATGGTTAGCCCCCTTGTCTGCCCAGCAGCTCCTCAACAGAGCCCACACTAACACGCGCTGCAGGAGAAGCACGCCCAACCTAACTTTTTAGGTACCTTTATGCCAGACATCTCAAGGACAAAGAACATTTATGTACAGAGCACCTAGTTTGTTTAACAATCTCCCCACACACCTTCAATCTACTCCCAAAATTGGTCCTTTCAAAAACTATCTTCGACAGCACCTAGCCAACTGCAGCAGCTGTGACTGCCCCGCTTAACCCTGGTAGCCCTCTGCTTATACCTGTCCTGCCATTTTAATGACAACACCCTCTTGGGCTGCTATTCTGTGTCACCACTGAGTCTACGGTCATCTGCAATGTTTCCCACACTATAACCTGGAAAATCACCACTATTATCCCCTGTCTAAAGTCAACCTCTTCGACTGCTCTTTTTTCTTCTTTGCTTCCTCCACCTATTGGCCTGTTATGCCTCATAACTCATTACTGTTCTAGTCTGCTTCTAACTGGCTTTCTCTGCTCATACACCTGCCCTCCACCAACTTCTGGTTATCGTTTTAACTCTAGCACTTAATATCAGTATTATTAGGTATTGTATGTACTAAGTTTATTTTTGAATATCTCCTGGGTTTATTGTACCTCACCCAGCCTGCTTATTTGCATGGTTCAATGGTGGACCTGCCCCCTTGTATTTGAATCCTCCTCTGTTATGGCTTGCCTTATCTTCCTTTTATCATTTGACTTCCCTATTACTGCACCATTGTGTTTGTGTTTATATACTTATTTACATGTATTTATGGTGGATGTTACCTGAACCTGTTCTAACCAGGTCCATCTTGTAAAAGAGCTCTGCTCAATGATGTTCGCCTGGATAAATAAAGATTTTGATTGATTGATTGATTTGTACCAAATGTACTTGTGCCTGTTACTCTCTCCTCTGTATAATTCCTTGTTGATGTGGAGCCTTTGTAAAAGAGCCCCCTGGCTCAAAGATCTTAATTCTGAGATTCAATAAATAAATAAGTAAAAAATAATATTCATAAATCATTAGGCCACCTTTTTTAACAAAACATCATTATACTCTAAGGATGGTTTGCATCTAAACAAGATTGGGGCCAAGAGACTGAGTGATCACTTTAAGAACACATTGGATAATATGAATTTAAACTAAACAGAGGGGGGGAAATATTAGCCCTTCCTGTGACCCAACTACAACTACTTCGTAGGCAAAAATATACAAAAAGCACAACAGGATCACAGGGTTATTATTGAACACACGCAGCCTAAATAATAAGTTTGATGAATTACTTGCAACATGTGAACTAACTCAACCTGATATCATGGCAATAACCCTAAACCTGGAACTGAAACCTGGTGGACAGAACAGGAATCTTGGGGGTTAGAAATTCTGGGTTACGACCTGCATAGCAGTCGTAGGAGTACAAGAAAAGGTGGAGGCATTGCACCCTACATAAACTCAGTTTTTCAGTCTATTGACATGACAAATAAAATAAAGGTCTCTGATCAGACCGAGTCCCTATGAGTTAGATTAAAATCTGATGCATCAGATTCTCCAATTTTTGGTTTATGTTATCGTCCTCCTGACACTCATTCAGAGGTAAATCTAGAAATCTTTAATGAGACAGAAACTGCTACTGAATTTGGTGAGGTCATCCTAATTGGGGATTTTAATTTTAGAGACATTGATTGGTCTCACAAGACAGCTACTTCTACAGTGGGGAAGCACTTCCTGTCCATGACTGAAGAACTCATCATGAGGCAATATGTTGGGACACCACCTAGAAACAATAATATTCTGGATTTAGTACTTGGTACTGAAAATATCAAGATCTGTGACTGTGTAGTTGATATACCCTTGGGAAGCAACAACCATAATATGGTCAGTTTGCAACAGATGTGAACTGTACTGACTTCTGTGGCATAATCCAGGTGTTTCTATACAAAAAAGCTAACCTAGGCACAATTGATATCATCTGATCTGATATTGAGTGGGACAAATTATTTAAAAATTGCAGTGTAGACACAATGTGGGTAACACTAAGGGACACAGTAATAAACATTGCAAACAAATTAATCCCAAAAACCAAAACACATGCTAATAAGAGACACAAACCAAAATGGTTCACTAGACATATCAGAAAACTAATTTTCAGGAAGAAACATCTCTACAAAAAAATTTTACTGCATCAATCACCAGAGAGATAGGATGAGTTCATAAAAATACAAAATCTCTGTAAGACAAAAATTAAAAAGGCCAAATCATCCATGGAACATTCTTTAGCCAGCCAAGCATAAAAAAAAAAAAACAAACAAACAAAAAAAAAAAACAACAGTAAGCTTTTCTATAGTTATGTAAACTCTTTGAAGAAACTGAAATTCAAAGCTGGCCCATTGAGCCAAGGTAGCAATACGATTGGTAACTCAAAGGAAATGGCTGCCATATTTAACAAACACTTCTGTGATATATTTACTAAACATAATGCCAAACTAGTGCCAGCAGATTTCTCTTCTCATCAGGGTATTACTTTTAACAATGGAGATATTGCCAATAAACTTAACTTGATTAAAACTTTTTTATCTCCCAGACCAGACTGTATTTCTGGCCACATGATTGCAATAATGAAACATCATCTGGTCAAACCACTTAAAATGATTTTTGACCTTAGTATAAAGAGTGGTGAGGTACCTTCTGAATGGAAAACAGTTAATGCTATCCCCTCATTTAAAAAAGGTAAAAAAAAGGATATTAATAACTATCACCTTATCAGCCTGACCCCTATCTTGGGCAAGGTCATGGAGGGTTTAATTAAAGACAAAATCCAGGCTGCAGTATGCAACATTGATATCAGCAAACACAACTTCACAAAAGGCAGATTATGTGTAACAAATAGGCTTTGTTTTTATAAAAAAGTTGGCTTCTTTTTTTTATCATGAAAAAGTTTTATTGGTATTAAATTTTTGAACATAGACTACTCTGAAAGCAGTAATACAACCACAACAGGTAACAGTGTAAATGAACATATGATAACTATGGTACCAACAATGCACTAGTAGTGCAGTATGTACCAGCCTGAAAGTTGAAATATAAAACCTTACTTCCTAGTCCTAACTATCCTAGTAATTGCCGTGATTAGACATTTTCTTACCACAATTCTCTAGAAATTCCACCTTATACAAAAAAAATGCAGAACAAAATGTCACTAGCTTTAAATGTGAGCTTTAAACTATTTGCTCACCTCTTTCAAACCTGTCAGGGGTCAGCTAAATTACAAGACAGTAGTCCTCCTGACATAACCTGGGGGATCAGTGGAATAATACAAGTGTTAAAACAATCAAGTAGGGGGGTTGCCAGGCAGAGTGGGGGAACCGAGCAGAGGTGTGAATGCAAATGAGCATCCCATTTTCTACTATACCTGGTCATATGTTTGAGATTAGAGTATGAAAGGCATTCAAATATAGCCAGTCTAGCAATTGCAGTATGCCAAGCCAGGATAGAGGGGGGATGCGGTCGTCTCCATTTCGTGAGGAGTGCTCTTTTGACGTCCATCAGGACTGTCATGACCCAGTTCTTTAAGGGGACAGGGAGTGTATCTAGTGGGGTCATTTCCAGTGCCATCTATATAGGGGCATTAGTGGTTGTGGGTTGGAATTACTTAGTGGCCTGACTCATCCTGTATGCCAGGTAGTATCCATAAAACCAGAGGAGGCCCAACCCTTCTCTAGATCAGTGGTCCTGCAGTCTAGTTCTGTTGAAATGAGAGGCCTTGCCCTCCCAGAGGAAACTTGATGTCAGTTTAACTAGACTTTTGAAAAAACATTGGATGTGGCCTTATTGGAAGGTTATGAAATAGATATGAGATCCTGGGGAGGATGAACATCCTCAATGCTTCCACCTTGCCTTTCAGAGATAGCTTCAGTCTTAGCCATCTCTGTTTGTCTGCAGTGGTCGAGGCCAGCAGAGGATTATAGTTTCCATCTGCTAGGCCTTTCCACAGGGTTGTTACCATTATTCCCAGATATGAGAAGCCCTGCAGTGCCCACTCTATTGTAGCGCCTTGAAGGCAGGCCTTGGAACAGGCTATGTTCAGGGGGGAAAGAGTGTTTTTTTCTCTCACTGATGCATAGCCCTTAGAAATCTACAATTTACTTGAGAGTTGTCAGTACCAGAGGAAGGGATTGAGTGAAATTGGCCAGAGTGAGAAGCAAGTCATCAGCCTAGGAGTTGTCCAGATATTGCTTGCTCTGCATTCAATGCTTTGTACTGCTGGGGAGGATACCAACTTTCTAGCTAGTGAGTCAAGCGCATTGAGAAAGAGTGGGGGGGGGGAGAGAGGGCAACCCTGATGGATACATCTGTGTAGAACAAAGGGGGTGGAGAGGGTCCTATTCGTAAGTTTTTTGGCTGTGGGGGCATTGTAAAGAGTGGCTATCCAAGTTTTAAAGTATGTGCCAAAGCCATACTTTTCCAGTACTGAGTGCAGATAGTTCCATTCAATGGAGTCAAAGGCCTTGGAAAAATCCACTGCCAGGGCAGCTATAGGGGTAGCTGAATGCATAGCTTGCCATTCAAGTTTCAGTACCATGTGGAGATTGTCCACCCCACTCTTACCCTTACTGAATCCAGCTTGGGACGGGTGTATCAATGAGGAGAGCACCTTCTCCAGTCTGTTAGACAGCACCTTGACCATTTTCTTAGTATCAACAGAGATCAGGGAGATGGGGCCAAAGTTGGCTCGGTCCAGTGGGTCTGCAGACTTTATAGTAATCACAGTGATGATGGCCTCATTTAGGTTAGGGGAAAGCTTCCCATTCTGATGCACTTCTTGGAAAGCAGCCAGTAATGGATGGGCTATTTCTTCCACCAACAGTTGGTAAACCTGCACCATCATCCTGTCTGCTCCTGGTGCTTTCCCTTTTGTTAACTGGGAGAACACTGTTTTCAGCTCCTGGAGTGTGACAAGGGCCTCCAGGAGCTGATTGTTTTCTGGAATTAAATGTGGGAGCTGAATGGAGTCCAAAAAATGTTCCATTATGGCCTTTATGTTAGTGTCCCCTATTGTAGTCTTGGAAATGCACAGGTCTCGATAGAATGTTTTCATTGTGCCTTTAATGCGGCTTGGTTCAGAAGCCGTATTCCCAGCCTCATCTCTGAGTGCATGTATCTGGGATGAGGCCTTCTGTTTCCTCAGGTGGTAAGCCAGCAGATTACCCCCTTTATCACCTGCCTCTAAGAAGTTGTGTTTTGCTCTGAGGAGCTGCCACTCTGCTTTACATTGCAGTAGGGTATAGATCCAATATTTCAAACCCATTATTGAGGAGATTAGGGTGTTGGAAGGGCTGGTAGTATGTTTGAATTGTTCTTCCAAGCCAGAGAGTTCATGTTGTAACCCATCCAGTTCTCTCCTTCATTGTTTATTTAGCAATGTGGTGTACGAGATGGTACACCCCCTCAGGTACACCTTGAAGGTCTCCCGCACTGTGCCCTCCCCTACTTCTCCTGTGGTGTTGGACTGGAAGTAATTCTTGGCTTCTGTCTGCAACTGAGCATAGAATACTTTGTCTCTAAGCAGAAGTGGGTTACATCTCCACCTGGGGAAGGAAGGCTGGCTGCCTGGGGGGGAAGTAATACAAGGTGGTGGGGACATGTTCTGATATCAATGTGTTCTCAATTATGGGGCTGTAAATGCCCTGTGCCACTGCTCCATCCACCAACCAAAAGTCTATTTGGCTATGTGTGCCATGGACTGGGGAGAAAAATGTATAGTACCTCCCTGCAGGGTTGTCCCTGCACCAGGGATCATGCAATCCCTATTCCTCCTGTATAACCAGTAGCACCACCTTCATCTTGAGGTGCATGTCAGGGGTTGGGCATGATTTATCTAAAAAAAAGTCTGCTACCATGTTGAAGTCTCCACCAATCACCACTGGGATGTCCTCTTCCCCTGTTTTGACATCTGCAAAAGCTTGGCTAAATTGGGGGAGAAAGCCCTGACTATCCTAATTGGGACCGTATACATTCCCCACTACTAGCTTACCCCCGGGAATGAAAAGCAAGCCACCACTCACCGCCCATGTTGGTCCACCCTGATCCTCTCCTTTATCCAAGAGTAGGCTTTGTGCACCAGAATAGCTACTCCTCTTGCCTTGGAGGAGGCACAGCCTTGTATGATATGACCCACCCATTGTTTCTGAAGCCACTTAACCATCCTGACAGTGGGGTGTGTCTCCTGGAGTAACACCACATCCGCATGTAGAGATTTCAGGTGTTGTAGCACCTTGGTTCTCATTACCAGGTGATTTGGACCATTTACATTCCAGGAGACACACCTCCACCTCTGTTGCATGTTGTTGACCATGTTATCCAACTATTAACACCCGAAACCACTTAACTCTTGGGGACTCCACCTATGGTCAAGCTGTTAGGCCCATCGGGGGATGAGTTGCAGCAATATGGGAAGGAAAATGTCAACTGTTGGGCTGGTGGGGAGAGCTCTGAGGTTCCTCTGGTGGCTTTAGGATGAAGAGAGCTATAATACAAGCAAATATCAATAGAAAATTGTTAATCAACACTGTGAGTAAAAACCTTAAACTGAACAGTGAACGTGGTAGAGATAGCTTATTTAGTTGGCAGAATGAGTACTAAAAAACCCCAATAGTATATTAAACATCATCTGTTACCTAAGACTACAAATTAAGAGTCAATAGACTGCTAAACACAATTAAAAGAAAGAAAGGTCTAATATGGTGAGGGGGATACCTCCTAAGGGGTGGCCAGTAGATCCCTCCCCCCCAGAGCTACGTCCCCACTGTCAGGTGGTACTGCACAGAATAGTAGTGATATCACTAAGGAGGCTGAGGGTATTGCACTGACGAAACAAAGGTGTAGTGATCTAGTGCTTCAGCTGTGCTGCCTCAGCATCTGATGGGGAGGTTAAGGTACCGGTATATAATTGGTATCTGTCCTACCCCAGACCTTGATGAAAAGGTCAAGTGTGTCTTATACAAGACTGTAGAGGTGGGGTGAAATCCAATCCACCTCTTGTAACAACATTTTGATACAAGTGTGGAGTTGATTATAAAACTATACTTTGAGCAATCTTTCCAGCAATATATTCATCCCTGACTCAATGTTGTCCAGGCCTGAGGTGGACTGGACACTCCTCCTAAGCTGATGGGAGGAGGGGAGGAGAGTCAGGAGAATGTTATATAGAAATACCAGCAGAGAGGGTGGCAGATGCATTGTTCTCAGAGTATCCCTGGCAGGGAATTGGTCCCCTGTTGCCTGCCTGGGCTGAGAGGGTGAGGGGGATATTTGGTAGTGTTCAGTGGAGGGGGGACCATGAATTTGGCCATCCACCCACTGATTCCACCTAACAGCTGAGCTAAGTGCTTCCTCCAGCAGTTTCCCCTGCATTCCTGGAACTGAATCCAGACATGGGGGGGGGGGGTGGAAACAGGTCATCATCTAAAACCATACAACCTTTAATATGGGAGGAAAGGAGTTGCCCAATGACAGCTCGACTGGTTTGCAGCCTTACACCAGCTCTGGACACTGTGACAGGGCAAAGAGCAAGCAAACAGAAGAATAGAATACTAATTTAGCGATACATATCCTGAATGTACCGCAGAGTTATGTGTCAGTCCAGCAAATCCACAAAGTCCCCTTCATCCTTCTGAGCTCTCTGGAAGATGTTCCGGATCAATGACAACATTTTCCTTGCTCGCTGCCGCAACCACCTCTGCAAAAGAATGTGTGCCTGGTCTGATTTGGCCTACCCAGAGTTCTGAACTGTCCTTTGCCTCCACACCTACTGCCAGTTCCTTGGAGGCGTCAGCCCTGCTAGTTGGAGAGTTCCTTGGTGAGCAGGATTCCCTGAGCTCAATAGGGGCTGAGTCTTCTTCTTCTTCCACACTGGAGGAGTCCTCCCTGGACAGTTTGGCTGGTGGAGAGAATGGGAAAAGTTCAGTCCTGTGGTTTCTGCTGTTGTGGCTCCTGGACTGGTGCCGCATCCTCTGGACCCTGGGCTGTTTCTTCACCCCTGATTTGTCCCTGGTTCCATGTTGCAGTTCTGGTGCTCAGTTGGAGGGGTGTTTTTTTTCTAATTCCTCGACTGAAGGGCCTGTTCCACTATGATGAACATTTGTAGCAGGAGGACCAGTGTTACCTTGCTCCTTCCCCTTTGCCAACTGGGACTCTTCATTTTCATTCTGCCTTCCATGGGCAGAGCTTGCTGGCACCCAAAGAATCCTGCATGTTGTAGTTTGCATGTTAATATTAGGCCAGTGCTTCTTACTCCATACCACAATGTCATGAGTATTCATGGCTATTATGTCTCTATCTCTTTTAGTAACTCAGAAATTCTCCAGTCCTTTAAATCAGAATTTATAGCCATTCTCCCTTAGCTTTCCTTTGATAGGGCCAAAGGTTTTATGTTTTGTGGCAATATCACGTGAGAAATCCCAATAAAAGGATATATGAGCCCCTCTCCAGTACATGTCTCCCATGTCCTGAGATGCTCTCAGAACCCTTTCTTTCACTGAATATCTGAGAATATAGGCTATGATTGGCCTCGGGGGGGGGGGACCTGGTGGGGCAGCATGTCCCCGCGTGTGGTGCTCCCTTTCTACATCGATGAGCCCTCTCCACCTCTCCCCCTCTCCCCCAGCAGTCTAGATATAAAATCATTTAGAAAGCCCTCCATGTTAGCACCCTCCATCCCTCACTTCCCCCTCAGAGATGTCCAGGATCCGAATGTCATTTTGCCGTCTCCTATTCTCTTGATCCTCTGCTCTATCCAATAACTTTTGCCATTTCTGATCTTGTTCCTCTAACTTTTTCAGAATTTTATGCTGTTGACATTCTAACTCATCTGAGAGCTGCTTGGACACATTCATGCGGTCCTCCAACCTCTGCACATCTTCCACATTACCATTTTATACCATCTACCCTTGATAGCTGTGCTTCTAACATCTACATGATATAGCTAAGGGAGTCTGTTATAGGAGTACCTGTTGCGGTGGCCGCAGATGATGCCATATTGTGGGCCTGGAGCAATCATTATGTGACTGCTGGAAGCATTGAATCTGGCAGTGTAATCCGAGAGAGAGAGAGAGAGAGAGAGAGAGAGAGAGAGAGAGAGAGACATCAGATTAATAATTCATATTGCCTACTATGCCACCAGTTTAGAGTCAATAATCCAGAGCTTGTAAGCTGCAAAAAAAGGGTAGCCATCCATTCAGGACTCCATGCTGTTCCGGGTGGTGCCACCATGTATCATCCCCTCAGGCTGCATAAATCTTACGGCAGTGTGTACTTTGCTCGATGTCCCCCTTGTGGTCAGCCTCAGCTGCAGCTTGTGTTACCCGAGTCCATTACATCCCACATTAGCTCTCCACCTCAAGTTTGAAGTGATATTTAGCACTTCAGGATGTTGTTAGGTGATCCCATCATTTCCAAATAGATATTATATTGGTAGACACTCAGTTTCTGAAGTAATTTTAGTCTGTGATAGGACGACGTGAAGGTTTAAGTGGCCATCTTACGTGGTGGCTTAACCACGCCCCCCTCCATTTAGCTCCTTGCTTGACAGTAAAATTCCCTGGGAAATCATATTTTTAGATTTCAGTAAAGCTTTAGATTCAGTTCCACATTGGGCAATAATTGATAAATTATTCAGGCTTGATATTTCTCCTAGATTCATTACATGGATAACACAATGGCTAGCAGAGTTCAACCAGTACATATTAATGGCCATTATTCAGATTGGGGTCCTGTGTTGAGTGGTGTACCTCAGGGATCAGTGCTTGGTCTCTTGATATTTAACATCTTTATTGCTGACCTGTAATCCCAGCTACGTGGATGGGTTCCGAAATTTGCAGATGACTGCAAAGTAGGGGGGCATGTATTTCCCTAGATGATAGCTCCCGTATACAATCAGATCTTAACATCCTCACAATATGGGCATCAAAATGGGGAATGAAATTCAACCTGAACGTGATGTGATTCATCTTGGCCAGCATAACCCTTTTAACAATTATAGACTGTGTGGTATTATATCTAATAAAGTAAGCTCCATAAAGGACTTAGGAATAATGATTTCTGATGACCTTGCATTTAACAAACATATCTCTGATGCAATCAGCAGTGGAAATAAAGTATGGTAGTAGATACATCACAACATAAAGTCATGTGTTAGATCCGTTATATTACCCCTACAGATCCTATATCCTACCTCATTTAGATTTTTCGTCCCAGTTATTGAACCCCTGTTTCAAAGGTAACATCACACACCTAGAAAGAGTCCAGAGAAAAGTAACAAAGTGTATGGAAAAACCTTACCACTTTGAGTTATGATGCCAGGTTACATGAATTAAATCTCATGTCTCTAAAGAAAAGAAGAATGAGAGTAGACTTAATGATGACGTGGGAAAGCTACCTGATGTCTGAAATTGGGTTGGATTTCAAAAACAAACTAAACTCAAAACTAGGGGCCCTCTACTACAACTGGCTTATAGGTTTAATTCGGTCAAAAGGAGTTATTTTTTGTCACAAAGGGTCATCAAACCCTGGAATTTTCTGCCAACTGTCATAGAAATCAGCAAGTCTAAAATTTCTTTTAAAAATAACCTAGATTTTTTTTGATAAACAAAGACTCTTTTGACTTTTGTGGTTAAACAACAGGAGCTTGAATGGGCCTTGGCCTTCTGCTCCTTTCCCAAAGGCTCAGCGATAATCTGTCTTCTGTTTCATCCTTTGTGTCTTTCTCTGAAATCCTGCATGTGTAGAGGAAAGGCAGCAGCAGGCAAAGATTCAGGGAGAGGGATATCTCAGAGCTAAACAGTTGGCCAATGTGCTGGTGCCAAGAAAAGAGGCACCATTTTGTGAGTAATTGGCAGAACTTCTGGGAGAGGGAGTTCTTCAGATCCGATGGCCTGTACCTCACAAAAGAAGGGACAAGAGCACTAGGCCAAAAGTATGATGTCCCCATCAGTCAGTTAAACTAGTGAACGGGGAGGAGGCAAGACCACCACCAGCATTGCAGGGGTCACCAGTTGGCTCTTCCCCAACATCAAGCAGTTCAAGTTCAGCATATGTACTTTTTACTAAATCCAACATCAAAGGAGGGTCAGCTGGTTGAGATGGATAAAGATAAGGCAGAATTACTGAGTGACTTCTACTGCTCATTCTTAACTATTGAAGACAGTGACAAAGGACCTATGTTAAGTGGCAATGGGCAAAATGCTAATGCATCCAACAAGAGCCCCTTCCCAAAGAAAAGAGTTCTTGAGGAGCTGGGTAAGTTAAAAGTGGATAAGGCAATGGATCCAGATGGTATCCACCCAAGGGTCCTGAAAGAATGCAGGGTACAGATTGCCACATCAGTGGCTGAAATGTTCAATAAGTCGTTAGAAAGTGGTATAGTACTAGATGACTGGAAAAGGGCAACAGTGGTGCCCTTGAACAAGAGTGTAAGCAGACAAGAACCAGGGAACTACCACCCTGTCAGCCTAACCTCAGTGGTGGGTAAAATTATGGAAGTATTGCTTAAGAAGAGGATAATAGACTACATAAAGTAAAACAGAAGACTCAACCCAAAGCAGCAAGGGTTTACAGCTGGGTACATGTGTCTAACGAATATGGTGGATGTCTTTAATTGGGTAACCAGAACAGTGGACCAAGGTGGCACAGTGGACATGATTTACTTAGATTTTAGCAAAGCTTTTGACACTGTTTCCCATAGGACAGTAATTAAAGTGAAGGGAACTCAGCGGGACTAGTCCTCCATTGCCTCCCTCATGGCTCTCATGATGGAAAACTTGGGGGAACTCATGTGCACCCACAAGCCATTTTTTAATATGTAATACTGTCTGGTGGCACTGACCCTTTGAGAGAGCGGAATACTTGATGTGCCCTTTCGCCAGCTGGAAACTCAGATAGGAGAAGACTGAATGTGTTTAGTTTACTTAATCATTCTGAATTCATTCATATTGATCCTCCAACAACTCCTCCTCCTCCTCTGCTGTTGACTTGTGAGGATGGTTGAATGGACTGTGAGAGACATCAGTGGTGCATCCTTAACACAGGTTGTTACCACTGCAACCCACAAGAAAGGACACTCATTGGACTTGGAATTTCACCTGGGGATGGAGACCTCCAATGTGGAGGTGGAACCCGAAGGATGGTCTGACCATCACGTCCTGAGATTCAGTTTCACAGTCCCCCGAAATAGGCCTGCCCCAAGGGAGTTGATACAGCTCCACCCTTTAAGAAGAGTTACCTCAGAAGGCCTAATGGTGGTGCTGGACCTCTTGGGATTTCAGGGAATAGCACTGATCCAGAGCCTCATGTGTCAGCCTATAATAGGGCTGTTACTAAGGCACTGGATATCATTGCTCCTTCTCTTGTTCTCCCTCTTACCTCTCATCCAGGTGCCCCATGGTTTAATGGGGAAATCCATGAATTAAAAAGGTGGGAATGAAGGTTGGAAAGACACTGGCAGAAAACTCACCTGGAGGTGGACAGACTTAGATTGATGAATCATTACAATGTCTATCAATCAGCCATTTCCCGTAAGAAGACAAAGTTCCTGTCCAGGGAAATTGCTACAGTGAAGAACAGACCAGCTCAGCTCACCTCTTCCAGACTGTGGACATACTGTGCAATCCAGCCTGTCTTCACTCTGGTCGAGCATTGTCACAAAAACAGTGTGAGGAGTTTGCACAGTTCTTCTCTGATTAGGTGTCCACCATCAGGAATGAGATCAGCCAGTGCCTTACCATTGGTCCTTGCATTAATCAGTCTAGTAGTAATAATGCCCAGCTGATCTGGTCTACCTTTAGCCAACAAGTAGTCATAGATATAGTGAGGATCATCCAGAGTCTGTGGCCAGTTTACTGTGGTTTGGACCCGGGCCCTGCACGCCTACTAGTAGGGTGTGTAGAAGTTATTGGCCTGGTCCTTGCTGGGATAGTGGAAGTTTCATTGGAGAGAGGGATCTTTCCAGATCCCTTAAAGGAGGCAGTAGTTCACCCCCTTTTAAAAAAACCTCCCTTGACCCCAACTGCCCAGCTAACTACAGACCAATCTTGATCTTGCCCTTTATTGGGAAAGTTATCAAAAAGGTGGTCACACTGCAGCTGGAGGACCATCTGACCAACCACAATACTGTATCTATGATCCTCTCTAGTTTGGCTTCAGGAAAAGGCATAGCACTGAAACGGCCCTGGTGAGGGTACTTAATGACCTTCTGATGGTGAGAGATCGGAGAGCCAGTTCAATCTTCATTCTCCTTGATCTCTCAGCAGCATTTGACACTGTTGACCATGGGGTACTGCTCAAGCACGTGTGGTTTTTTGTGGACTGAGAGAGGTGGTCCACAGTTGGTTTAAGTCCTTCCTCGAGGGTAGGTCTCAGAGAGTGGTGTTGGGAATTCATTCCTTGGCCCTTCCTGGACTATCCTGCGGGGTTCCACAGGGCTTGGTGCTGTCCCCCATGTTATTTTCGGTGTATTTCCTTCCATTAAAGGACATTATAAGGTGGTACGGATTGAGTTTTCATTGCTATGCCTATGATTCTCAACTGTACATGTCCTTTGTACCCGATCAGGAATTACTGTAGATTCCATTACGGTGTTTAATAACTGCCTACTGGAGATTCAGAACTGGATGAGTGCTAGTTGGCTTCAGTTGAACTCAAAAAAAAATGGAGGTATTAGTTGTGGACCCTGGTTACAGGATGATAGAATCATGGGAGGGAAACCATCAGGATGAAATCTTGGTGGGATCCCACTTATTGCCTTTGGCCAGGTGCGAAACCTGGGAGTTGTTTTTGATGAAGGCCTGACTCTGAGGGCACAGGTTTTGGCTGTAGTCAAATCTTCCAATTACCGTCTTAGGAACATAGCCTGGGTGAAGCACCTGGTCCTGCCTGAAGATCTTACGACCTTGGTCCACGCCTTTGTCACCAGCCATCTTGATTATCACAATGCCCTTTACCAAGGGCTACCAGGGATAGATATCCACCGCTTGCAACTAGTGCAGAACGCGATGGCCTGGTTGCTGACTGGAGCTTCTAGATCCAGTCATATTACACCTGTGCTGCGTGAACTGAACTGGTTGCCAGTACAGTGGTGGATTGCCTTCAAGGTCACATTGCTGACCTATGAGGCCCTATATGAGCAGGGTCCCCACTATCTGAAAGAGCTCCTGTGCCCTTACTGTCCCTCCCGCTCACTCCAATCCTCTGGTGAGGGATTGCTAGTGATTACCAGGGTATCCCTTAAAACATCAGGAGGAAGATCTTTCACCTTTATGGCTCCTACTCTGTGGAATGCTATACTTTACCAGATATGAGAAAGCCAGACCATAGAAGGTTTTAAAATTCTGTTGAAGACATATTTATTTAACCAGGCATTCTCAGGAATGTATTGAGTTCTGAATATATATGGATATGTTTTAATATGTTTTATACTTCTTTTATGACATACGGTGAGTTTTTAATGTTATAGTGTAAAGGCGCCCTGAGCATTGGAAGGGTGCCTCATACAAATAAAAATTTGATTTGATTGATCCCGCACCACTGCACCCCCCATGCACTGCCCATTGCTGCAGCTAACAAAGAACTACAACAGAATCTTAGAGAGAGACCACCAGCACTAGGTGACCATCAGTATGGCTGTCATCTGACCAATCTGCTCTGTGATGGAGGGCAGGAAGAGAGGCAGCATCCATCTCAGAAAGGTCTCAAACACATAAATTGCACATGTGCAGATTGATTGCACATGTGCGGTTGACATGTTTGGACCTCTTTCATCAAGGCAGTAGGCTGTTTTGAGAGGAAGAGAATTGCTGCTGTGATCAGTGAGATAGTCCAACTTGAGTGGCAGAATTAAAAATAAAGCTGAAAAAGAGCCAAACAAGGCTGCTATAATTACTATAAGTGTCACTACTAAATGACTGGAGGATTTTTTTCTGTTTAATTTCTGTCTGAGGCAAAAATAAATACTGAAAAAGAACCACCAAAGCTGCTTGACTGGCAGTGACTTGTCTCATTGTCTGAGGGCTGCAGTTTTGCGGGGCTGCTCTCTTAAGCTGAGGGACGGGACCATGGGGAGACAGGGGAGAATATAGGGGTCAACTCCAGTGTTGGAGTGAGGAATTGGGGATAATAATAAGTGAAATTCACTTAACCACTGTGGATTATTAATTGAAAAAATAAACTGCTGCACTGAGCTCTGAGCACTGCAACTTACTGCAGTGGTCTGACTCTGTCTCTGCCTGCTACTCATTCCAGATGGTCAGACCTGGTCCTGTTTACTCTACCTCAGCATTCTGCTGCCTTTTAGTAGACTGTTATGAATCTGCTTCACAGCCTGCTAAAAGCTTCCAAAATGCACCATGTGGCATCTATTTAAAAAAATGTTCAGGGGGCATGCACTTGACCCTCCTACAGAGATTAGGATTTTATACTCCTGGCCCCCCTCTGCTATAGAGTTCCCCATATTCTGCATATTTGCTTTAATCACTGCCATGGAAGATTAGCTGACAAACTAGAGCACACAGGTATAGACCATAAAATAGTTAGCTGGATTAAGACTGGCTTCAGGATAGGTCACAGAGAGTCCTGGTCAATGGGGCATTATTAGAGGAGGGCAGATTAACCAGTGGCATACCACAGGGGTTATTACTTGGTCCAACCCTCTTCAACATATTCATCAGCGACATTGCTGATGGACTTGAGGGAAAGGTCTGTCTGTTCACAGATGATACAAAACTCTGCAACAAGATAGACACAGATGAAGGTGCCTCTGGGATGGAAGCAGATCTCAAGAAATTAGAAGGGTGATCAAGACTATGGAAGTTAAAATTTAACGCAAAGAAGTGTAAGGTAATGCACATGGGCAAACGTAACCTAAGAGAGAGAATTATACACTGAATGGGCATCAACTAGAAGAATCAAAGATGGAACGGGACCTCAGAGTAATTGTTACCGATGATCTAAAAGTGGGGAAACAATCTGAGAAAGCAGCACACAAGGCCAGAGGCATTCTCAGCTGCATATGTAGAGGGATTACGAGCAGGAAGCGTGAGGTAATCATCCCACTGTACAGGTCCTTGGTCAGGCCAGTCCTGGAATACTGCCTGCAGTTCTGGAGGCTCCACCTGAAAAAGAACATTGACCACTTAGAAAGGGCCGCTAAGATGGTGCAGGATCTGCATCAAGAACAGTATGAAACGACACTCAGTGAATTTATTTATTTAGTTTTTGTTGACCGGGTAAATGCACTAGACAAATTCTGCCTATTTTCAGGCATGACCCAGGGGATGGGGATACAGATGAATGTCAACTAACCTTGAACCAGATTAAGCTGTTGGTGGTATTTTTAGTGAATGGGGGGAAATTTGGCCAGGGCACCAGGGAAATTCCCCTACTCTTTCGATAGGGGGCGCCATGCTGGACTGACAGTCTCTGTGTCAGTCTCATTGCAGCAGTGAGTGAGAAAGGACATGTGGGAGACTTGGGAGAGTGCCTTTTCCTCAGTCTTTATTTCTCCAGAGGCCATGGATTGATTAGAATGGAGAAGGAAGTGAGGAAAAGAAACAACAAATGAAAAGTAAAGAAATCAGCAATAGACCAGATGGCGAGATATCTTCCATGGAGACAGAGGATGCTGAAACTTAAAACATGAGTAAAAAGGTTTCTATTCCTGTGGATGCATAAGATAATTCAGTAAATAAAGCAAGAGATGATGAGAAGATATTAAATCAGACGCAGGCAGAGTGAACTTTGGAAAGTGAGAATGACAGGCCTGAAGCCCGTCAGAATCAGCTGCAACAAAATGATGCAACAGCCTCAAAGATGCCGCACCTGCAGGTTCTGAGGAAAGTGCAAATGACAGGAAAACCTTAAAAGGGAAGGCCAGGATGAGTCGGAAACTGCTCGGCCTAAGGAGGAAAGCAGATATTAAAATGGAAAGTAAAGGAAAAACAATAATGGGTGCAAAAATAAAACAGGAGGTCATTGAAAAAGAACTTGGGGGGCCCCCAAATGGAAAAAAAGGAAATAAAGATAAAAAGAAGGAAATAGAAGAGGGCTCGGATGAACACACATTTAAAAATTATAAAGATAATCCTGAGTGGGTTACAGAGGCCCTAATAAGTGCAGGATGGAAAATGAAAGAAGATGGGTCAGGTTGGGACCCAAATAGGCCCAGCACATCAAGAGATGGGTTAAAGGTGCCAGAAAGTCACAAGGTAGAAAAAAAAGGAAAGAAATTAAGAAAATGCAACATAACAGGATCGGGGGAAAAATGACAGAAACAGATGATACTAAAGAAATTCTATTTATAGATGGAACTATTGAAAGCAATGAAACATCAATGGAAGCTGAGCAGAAAACAGTACAAACAGATGAGGAACTAAACAAAAAAGGGGAAAAGCAACAAAAGAAAGAGAAAGAGGAAACCTGGGGAGAGGGAACATGAGAGAAAAGTTGTTCCTAATGAAATCAAACCTCAACAAGCTAAGAGGAGAAATGCAGTGTGTTTAAAATTCAAAGGATCATCAGCTGATGTACCAGATAGGATTTTTATTGGCAGATGTCTTTTAAAAGAAAGCATGAAGTACTATCCATACGAAATATGTGCTCTTATTCATGTTCTAGGTAGTACAGAATATGACATTAGCTTTAAACATCCAGGGGGTCTGGACAGATTTTGGAAACTATACCAGCAGTTAAAACACACGAGTTATGGAAAAATGTTATCGCAATAGCCCTCACAAAACCAGCCTTTAAAACAGCAACAGTCATTTTTTTGGAACAAAGGGGTTAATGTAATGGATATAAATTTTGGGATGACACAGTGATGTACAGTACATGGTCCACCTGAACCAATCCTAGATGATGAGTGCTTATGGACAGGAGGTTGGAAGTATGAGATAACATTGAAACAGGTGGAGGGAGAAATGCAGCATTCACCAAACTGTTTTTTTTCTAGGACAAGATCGTGGTATTGTGTTTTACGCGGGACAACCCAGAGCTTGTTATAAGTGTGGGGAGAAAGTGCACTTATGTAATGCGTGTGAAAAGGTAAAATGTGGCCTGTGCAGAGTACTGGGACATTTTGGTGCTGAGTGTAAAAATAAACTAAAATGCAGCCTGTGGGAGGAAGAAGGGCATATATTTTCAAGGTGTCCATGGGCATCGCATAATAGCCCAGACACAGGGAAAAGAGCAGAGCAAGATGTTCACCTGGTACTGGCACAGAAAGAAAATGGTAAAGAAAACAACGTTGTGTTAGAAGCATTACATGAGGATGAAGCAAAACAACAGAAAAAAGGGAGGAGGAGGAGGAAGTAGGAAAATAGGTCCAGAATGCTACAGAAAAAGAGAAAGAAGGAAAACAGAGACAGGAAGAAGGCACTGTGCACACAGAGGTAGAAAAAACTGAAACAGGACAAACGGAAAATAAATTTACTATGGTAACTAGATCCAGAAACAAGGATTAAAGCCAAATGAAGCAGAAAATATTTGTGGAAAAGGATAGAGAAGGGGAGGAACTCACCAACAGATATACTCTTTTACAAGATAAAGAATGGACAACAATGGACGAAGAATCAGAGAGCTCTAGCACTGATTCATCTCACAGGGAAGAGGCAACGGATGAAGGGACGTCAGATACCCAGGCATCAGAAAGAAGGAAAACATTAAGGGACACAGGATGAAACCGATTTAAAGGTCTTTACTCTCTAACTCTCAAAATGAAAAATTTAAAATACTTAAATAATGTTACTAGCATTAAAAACAGAAGGACATAGTTAACTACTTTTAAAATATTAAGTGATTTAAAAATGATATAGTGATATTGCAAGACACTAGGCTGCACACAATAGAAGAATTGCAACAGGCACAGAAAGACTGGCCCTGGGGACCCTCCCTATGGTCTATTGGGGAAGAGAGATGTTCAGGGTTGGGGGTAGCATTCATGACACAAGATGTTAAAGTTCTTAAGATAATAGAACCATTTCCAGGAAGGGCTTTTATAGTAGATTGTATACTGAAAAGAATTACAATACGGATAACAGTTATTTACAATTCACAGATCAAAACAGAAAGGAATAAATTAATGGGAGTAATTGAACCATATTTGCATACCTCAACATTAGTACTGGGGGGGGATTTTAATTGTGGCTTGACAAGAGCTGATTGGGGGAGAGTAACAGGGAAAGTATATTGTGATACAAATTTTTTTTTAAGAAAATCATTGTAAATGCAGGGTTAGAAGATGCATATAAAATAAAAGGGAAAAAAGGTGAACACACATATTTGAAAGGCGTACGATCTACGAGAATATATTTTTGGATGTTCCAAAGGAAACAGTATTGGAGTAAGTAAGAAGTATCCCGATTGAGACAACAGATCACATGGCAGTGGACATAAATATAGACCTAGGAAAAAAATGGTATTTGGGGAAAGGTTTTTGGAAGATGAATGTAGTAAAAGTAGAAAATATGTGTATGGAAAATATGAAAGATTTATTAGAAGCAAGGGTTGCTATAAAATAAATTTATGATAAAAAATAGAATGGTGGGAGGACACTAAAACTGACATTAAACAATTACTGATAGAGGAAGGGAAAAGGGCAGAAGCTACAAAATACGAAAAGCACTTGAGTTTAAGAGCAATTATATAAATTAATTACAAGACAGACAAAATATAACGTAAATGAAGAACAACAAATGCAGTATTTCACTGTTTAGAAGCCATGGCTTCTATTACATTTTTCTCTTTTCAGCTGCTGCTTCTAAATGGGGGTGGCTATTAAATGAGGGTGGCTTCAATCAATAAGCCACAACCAGCGCTACCAAAACTAGGACCTGAACATAACATGAGTGCAACTACATTTATGAGGGTAGACAGGTGAAAAAAAAGAGAGAAAAGAGCATCCCCTAAAATAAGAAGACCTCCAGCAATGAAGAACAGAGGCACCGTCTGTATACATCAATAAACTGAGTCTGTAAGCCCCAACACAATAACTCCCGTAGGAACATCTCGTCCACTTTGATCCTAAAGTCCTCTTTGAGCAAGGGAACAAGAAAACCTTAGAAAATACTCAAAACAACACAGTTCTGATCCTTGGCAGGAAAAAGTGGAAGTGTTAGTTCGTTTCTTTTGATGTGGATGATCAGAGACTTATTCCCTTTATCATAATGGAACAAAATAACGTATTGGGCCAGAGTGTTGTAATCTCCTGTTACTGCAATTCTATAGCTGAATCCATTAACATTTCCTTCTCCTGCTCCCCATTCTGGCTCTCCTTCCTCCTGTGGCTACAGTTTCCAGAACAAAGTCATAGGAGCGTACTCCTTGTCTATGCCTGCAGTGCACAGCTGAAGACTCAGATTCACCAGTACATTCCTGAATTTAGTCCCATTTACCATTCAATACAGAGGGATTGCAACCCTACGCAGCTACAAATCAGGGGCAGCTTCTATTAATAATCTAATAATAACTTCTTTTTAGGTGCGGCTACAATTTGAGGGCAGCTTCTAAATGGGGGCGGCTTCAAAACAGTGAAATACGGTATTTGACATTAAGCAAGCAATAGGAAAATACCAGTATAGTAGAATCAAATCTCTTATAATGGAACAGAAAAGCAGGATGCATGGAACGAAACATCAAATGAATCCTTTTGACAGTAATAAGGATAGGTTTAAAGAGAGAGTAATGTATGAATTAAAAGATAAACAAGGTAAGGTGCATACAGATATAGGAAATATAAAATGCATAGTGCAAGAATTCCTGAAGGAAAAATACCAAAAATAAAGGTGTAAGGAGAAGAATAATTTTTTTACTACTATTAATATGATTCAATTAAGGAAAGAAGAAACAGAGTTAATTAATAAAGAAATTAAGGAAGAAGAAATAAGAGAAGCAATCAAAACATTATCAAATAACACAGCAACAGGAATAGATGGAATACCTACCATTTTTTATAAAGTCTTTAAAGAACAACTTACTCTTATGCTAGCCCAACTCTATAATGATATTTTTCAAAGTGGTGAACTTTCTGAAAGTATGAAACAAAGTATAACTATATTTCTTTTTAAAAAAGGGGAGAGAACACAAATCAAAAACTGGAGACCTATAAGCCTCTTAACAGCCGATTATAAAATACTGGCCAAAATAATAAATAATCGTTTAAGAGTTTTTGCAGAACAATTAGTTTTACAGACACAAACATGTGTAATACCGGGGAGGAAAATACAGCAAAATTTAACCTATATAAGAGAAATTATAAATAAAAGGCAAGAAAAAGAAATAGAGGGGTGTCTGTATGCTCTGGATCAAGAGACGGCTTTTGACATTATACAACATATATATATATATATGGGACACATTAAAAGAATATAATATACCAGATGAAATGATTAACCTGATCAAAGCCCTGTACAAGGGGGCACAAATTTGCCCAATGATAAATGGACACTTAGGAATACATATGTTCATTAAAAATGGGGTATGACAAGGCTGCCAATTAAGCCCCTTGTTATATGTGTTATGCTTGGATCCCCTTTTAAGGAAAATAGAAGAGGAAAGGGACATCCAGAATATAATGTGGCAAGGGGGAAGACTGGCCCAAACTAGTGTGCACACAGATGATTGTATAATACTAGTGAAAGATCAGGTGGCAGGGGATAGGATGCTGGACTTGGTGGAAAGCAATAGTCAGTACACAGGGATTAAGATAAATAAAAGTAAAAGTAAAATATACCCATTAGGGGATGTAAGACTAGGAAAACCTGGAGAATTAGAATTTGTACAAGGAGAGATAAGGATCTTGGGGATATTGTATGGAGAGCAAAAGGTTATCCAACAAAATTGGGAAGAAAACTATGATATTGCGCAAAGGAAAATCAATAAATAGAAACAATGGAATATGACAAAGGAAAAAAGAATGTATTTATTAAAATCATTCATTTTGCCTATTTTTCTATACCTAGCATATGTATATCCTGTACCACAGCAAATGCAGACTAATATACTATCTATTTTCTTTCAGATGTTATGGGGAAGCAAACTAAATCCAATCAAGAGAATAATAACATACAGGGAAGTAAAGGATGGTGGGTTAAACATGATACAACCAATTGTATTCTTAGTGGGTGTTCTTATTACTTTTAACATAGTACCCTTGATAAAAAGGGGAAACTCATGGATGGTTAAAGTTTGCGCATAAGTGGGGTGACTCTATGATTAAAAATATAGGAAAAAAAGGGAACATAAGGTGGGGTGGGAAGGATGAAAAGGGACTTGGTAAGGTTGAAGGAATGGTCAAATGTATGGCAACTTAGAGTCAATGCAAAGAAGTGCAAAGTAATGCACCTGGGAAACAAAAACCCAGGGCAAGAGTACATGGTGGAGGGTGAGATACTGACAACAACAAAAATGGAAAGGGACCTGGGGGTAGTCATTTCAGACGACCTAAAGGTGGGCCAGCAATGTGAGAAGGCAGTAAGGGGGGCTGGGGGGATACTGGGATGTATAGGGAGAGGCATCACCAGTAGAAAACAAAAAGTTGTTGGCCCTCTGTACAGACAGTTGGTAAGACCACATCTGGGAGTACTGTGTACAGTTCTGGAGACCCATCTCCGCAAAGACATAGACAGGGTGGAGACTATCCAGAGGAGGGCAATCAAAATGGTGCAGGGTCTGCACCAGAAGACATATGAAGAGAGACTAAAGGAGCTTAAGATGTATAGCCTCGAGGAAAGGAGGGAGAGGAGGGACATGATAGAAACTTTCAAATACCTCAAGGGAATCAGCAAAGTCCAAGAGGGTGGCATCTTTCAAAAGAAAGAGATGTGCAAGAACAAGGGGGCACAATTTGAAGATAGAGGGGGATGGCTCAGAGGTAATGTGAGGAAGTATTTCTTCACAGAGAGGGTTGTAGATGCATGGAACAGCCTTCCTGAGGAGGTCACAGAGTCAAAAACAGTGGGGGAATTCAAGAATGCATGGGACAGACATAAGGCAGTTCTAGTGGGGGGGGGGTAGGAGGAAGGTAGGGAAATGGGCAGACTAGGTGGGCCAAGCGGTCCTTATCTGCTGTCAAATTCTATGTTTCATAAAAGGTGGGCAAATATGGCTGGTATATATGGAAACTTGCAGGAGTTATCTCACCCAATGGGGGCTAAAAATAGATTCCTTAATTAGGAAAAATAGGAAACAGCTATATAAAGAAATAAAGGAAGGACATTTCTATGAGGAGAAAGTTTTTAAAGTAAAAGAGGGTATAGTAATAAAAGAATTGCTGGCAAGCCAGCTCGGTGGTGCTGAGGGTTGATGCACTGGACGCTACACCTCATGCCACATTGGCGACCTGGGTTCGGGAACGAGCGCGGGTCATCGGGGCTGGCAGGGGAGGACTGGGATCGAGCATCTGTTGACTGCTCTCCTAGTCCTGGGGTGGGTAGGGGAACAACCATCACATGGCAGCAACCCCTGGGGATGCCTGGAGGTACTACCATGCATGGTGGCAGTTGGGGGGGGGAGTGCAGCAGATGTGGGCGCACAGAGCCTGACATCATTGCACGTCTGTGTTCCCGTGGGTGAAAAATCAGAGGAAAAAGGCTGGCAGCGACCGTGCAGCTTGATGTCTGCACCCTCCGCTGCCTGGAGGACTTGCAAAAAGTCCTGTCACAGAGGATCTGGGGCTCTTCTGACTGGGAGTGGCAGAGGGGACCCTCCAGCAGGATGGCATGACGGCCGTCCCGGACCCTCTTTGGCGTGGTATGAGCCACCTAGCTGTCCGGGTGGGCAGGGCCGGTGGCTGGATGCCCCAAGCCGGTCACGCTGCAGAAAAAAAAAAAGAGTTGCTGGCAGCAACCTTAGACAAAAGAATCCCCCAAAAAGTCTGGATGTGTAGTCATGACAAATTGAATGTGAGAAGCAATCATAAGCACAAAAAAATGGAAGAGAGGATGTGTGGAGAAATAAGTTGTGGTTTGCAAGAAGAAAGTATGTTGCATATGTTTTTTGAGTGTTCATATATCAAACCCTTCTGGAGAATGTTGGCAAAATTCTGGGGGGATGAAATGTTTCAGGCATATGACTTATGACGTTTTACTATATGGGCACTTATCTAAAGAATGGGATAAACTTAACAAAAGTACAGTATATGTTATCCTAGCAGTTTTGAAATGGGTGTTATGACAAAATAGATGTCAAAGAATATTACAGAAAAATGAAGAATCTTTGCAGGATCTTTTATTTAAAGTACAGTTTGAAATTGACAAAATTTATTAAAAAGAATACAAACTTTTTGGGGAAGAAAGAGCAAGGAAAATGTGGAAGAATATTACTGGCATTGGTTGAAAAGAGACATTTGTAAGATAATGTAACTATGTTTATGATAATTGTATGTTTTTGTTTTTAATAAAAAAAAATTCTCCTAATCTTTTCGAGAAGTGCATGGGATCTTTAATATCCACCTGAACTACCACCAGAACAGGCAGATGGGACCTCAGTTTAATGTCTCATCTGAAATACAGCACCTCAGGACTGCAGCACGCCCTTCAATCTGCACTACAGTGTCAGTGTTGGGATTTAACCCAAGTGCCTCGTGTGGGGATAAAACCCACAGCCTTTTGATCTTCTTGCCTCAGAGACGAGTGTGCTACCTGTTGAGCTACTGCCACTGACTTAAATTAAGCTTATACTCTCTAGAGCAAAGAAGAAACAGAGGGGACATGATAGAAACAGTCAAATACATAAAGGGAATCAACACAGCCGAGACAGGAAACCTATTCCAGGAAAACAAAACAACGTGTACAATGGGGCACAAACTGCACCTAGTGGGAGACAGATTTTAGAACCAATATAAGGAAATATTTTTTCACAGACAGGGTGATAGAACCATGGGACAGCCTGCCCTCAGAGGCGGTAGCATCAAAGACAGTACAGGAATTCAAACTAACATGGGACAGGCAATGCAGGCACCTGAAGGGAGGTAGAAATTTTTGAGTAGATTAGATGGATCATGCGGTCCCCATCTGCTGGCTACTTCTTATGTTCTAAACCTTAGTGAACTTTAGTGAAGTGTGGTATATGCAGCACCCCAACCACTGACATCTCTGCATCCTTGGTGGTTCTATAGTCTCAGTTTCCAAGTGTAACAGTCCTATATTCCCTGGTGATATAGTGCACCCCCCCCCCACAGTGAAACTTCACTTGTGCTGCTCGCAGTCCTACCTTGGCCAAAAAAAGAACCCCCTGTTTTCTGACCAGCATACAGGCCTGCCTATATGCACAAGTGTGTGGTGCCATGGAGGGAAGACTTAAATTGAGGTGGTGCAAGGGCTGATGAGGCAAACAATAGGGAGGAGTGACCACGAAGGGTGTGAGGAGGCAGTGCTGAAAAGAAGAAGTTGAAGAAGGTGAAGGGACTGGTACCAACCGGACATCCCTCTGACTAGACTCCAAGGTGACCAGGTCCAGCGATGCAGCACAAGACTAGTCTCGAACCGAGGGAGCCAAGAGCGGCAGAGAGGTTGTGCAGCAGGCTCCGTAGTTGGTGTAAGCTGCGAGTGACCAGGCGGGTCCTGTGTTGGTCTGGTTGTCGTGTGGGCCAGGGAGGCCAGGCAGCAAGCTGCTGAAGAGGATGGAGCGGAGGAGCCAAAGCCAGAGCCTGTCCAGCAGAGCCAGAAGAGAAGAGCAGCATCGCAGTGTAGTTGGGTGGTAATTGGTAATGCTGGTAATGTATACCCCCCCCCCCAAGAACTGACAGTTCAGAGAACAGTAGCCAGGTAAGGTGGGGATGCAAGGGAAAGCTGAGCTAGGCCCAACCGGCGTGAGTGAGAGCTGCTCAGCCGATCAGTGCACATTAGCCAGAGAGCAAATTGGTAATCCTTCTGGCATTAAATTGTGGCAAGGGGTATAGGTAGTACTGTTGTTTCCAGGGACTAGGCATCCTATGTTATATCAACTTGTGCCCCTCCCCCATAACCACATTTTCACTGTAGTAGTGGTGAATGGGTTGAAAATCTTCTTTATGCATATCTGACTCAGTGTAGAACTGTGTAGATGAGAAAAAAGCTGTTTCCCTAAACAGCCTTCCCCCCAAGATAACCCACACAGCTGGGTGGAGAGGGGGGCATATACCTCCTCCACCTCCACAGTTCCAGATGCAGCAGCACTGAAAAGTTTAGGCAAAGAGAGGGCTGTGTTCCCAACAGTGCACTTACTGTTAGCTTTCACCACGCATTCAAGTTTCACAAACAGTTTTCTTTTTGGGAGAATGGTGCAACATTGGTAGTTGAAGCCAATACAGAACAGTTAAGTGTTAGTATTTATGTATAATTAATTGAATATTTGTTGACAGCTAACGATAAGTGCAAAAAGAAGTGATCCACTAGATAAAACAAGAAGTCTTTTCGCCTGTTGGACACCATGGGATGGTACTGCTAACCGAAGCCTAAACCCAAAAATGAGCCCTTAGGGTTTTTTTTTTTTTAAATCTTTGGTAACTGGGTCATGCCCATTAGGTACAATGCCTGTTTCCAGGTGCAGATGTGAACCAGGAGCACTGAAGGTGTAGCAGACTAGCTGGACCGCTGGTCTCTTTCTGCCTCCTGGTCTATGCTTCTGTATTTCTCTATTTGACCCTGTCCCCTTCCCCACTCAGTGACAGGCCAACAGCCATTAGCCCACCACAGTCACCTCACCCTCCAGCCATGGTGACTGAGTGACTCCCCTTCTCATCTTTTTTTTCTCTCAACTATTAAACTAAACTCAAAACTTCTCTCTGAAAGTACCCACTATGCTACTGTTTTTGCATCTGGTATGACAAAATATTATATTACTAAATCACTCAAAAATTGCTTTCAAATGGACACCCTTAAACAAGCCAGAAAATACAATGCAGCATATAGTAGGGCCAACAAAATGTTGGGTTGCATAGGGAGAGGATTTGATAGTAGGCATAGGGAGGTGATACTTCCACTATACAGATCCTTCGTGAGACTCCCCCTGGAATACTGCGTACAGTTTTGGAGACCACACCTAAAAAAGAATAGGGACAGGATGGAAACCATTTAGAGAAGGGCAACCAAAATGATATTGGGGCTCCAGGGACGGCTACATGAAAGGCGGCTGGAAGCGTTAAACGTACTCGATTGAAACTACGAGGGGAAAGGGGAGATATAATGGAAACCTCTAAGTACGAGGGGAATAAATTCAGTGCACTACACTGAACTATTCACCAGGGCTCCCAGCTCAAACACGAGAGGGCATGGATGGAAGCTGAGGGTGGGGAAATTCAAGAGAGATCTCAGAAAACACTATTTCTCAGAAAGGATAGTCGAGCCATGGAACAGACTACCTGCTGATGTGTTAGGAGCTAGGACTATGTCCACATTCAAAAAGGGTTGGGTTAAAGTTAAAGAGTACACTAGAAGAAACTCCACAAGGAAAAATACCATTTAGGACCTGGGATCACCTAGGATCTCAGAATCTCAAGGACAGACTTGATGGACCTTTGGTCTCCTTCTGCTGTCACCTTTCTGTGTTTCTAAGGTAACATGACTTGCTCAGGGTCACACAGTAGAGGTTTTGGGAATCAAACCCAGGTCTTCTGGATGTACCAAACTCATTCACGGGTCATTACTGTAACCTCTAGGCTATATTGCAAGCCAGTTGAGGGCACTGCTGTTTGTCAGGATTGCCTGTGGGTGCTGGGCATTAATAAATATGAAGTTGTATTTGCTGTTATCTTTTAACTGAGTCTCTCTAAATCTGTCTATTGCTGGGCTGAAGGCAGGCATCCCACTGTGCTCAGTAAGAGAGGACTGTATCGCTGAGTAGCTGCAACCTTGTTTTAAGTGAGTGTGCCACACAGTGCCCCCTGACCTACCAGAGCAGTACATCAAGACTGTGCAGTCCGAGATATCTAAACCAGAACTTCGGACAGTGATTCCACTTACATTTGTTTAAAAAATTCTAAACTTCAATGCAGAATTCCTGTTGGGAGGTTTTCCCTAACAAATTCTGTTGAAACTGTTTGAAAATTCATCTCCCTTGGACCTGTAATAGTTAATTTATGTGGAGGTCGAGGTTGTGTGTGGAAGGCGTATTCTGAGTCTTCTGATTTACTCCATATAAATTAATGAATACAACTCCACAGGGATGAATTTTTTACGTTTGCAACTTAATTTGTTAGGGAAAATCCTCCTGAAATGAATTCTGCTATGATGTTTAGAACTTGTTAAACAAATCTAAGTAGAATCACCATCCAAAAGTCTGGTTTAGCTGTCTTAGACTGCATGGACTTGACATGGAGCTGACCAACTAGTCCACCGCCCTTCACTGCAGTCCAAAGGGATCCCTTTTGTACACCTGAGCACCCTGGCCCTGGAATACCTTTACCATCAATGTGGGGGCCAGAGTGACATGTTTTCTAAGAACTACAAAATGGATTATTAGAACTGATGCAAATAAAAAGTACTCTAACCTTTTTATTTGACTAACATACTTATTACACAAGCTTTCTAAATTAATTATGTCTCTGATAATCAAATAAAAGGTATTACCACCTGTAACCCCTAGGCAGCACTACTTCTAGACTTACACCCCTGCCTACTTCTTATAAGTTAGGCTGAGGGGTTTGGGTTTGTTAACTTATATCAAGTCTAAAAACATTGCGCAGTGTCTCCATCCAGATTATACTTTTACGTGGGCTAGCTGTTACCTGGCATAACCCCCTGAGATGTTATTCCACCCACAAATACCATTATCCACCCCCAAACATGACCCAATAGACATTTCCCCACATTTCAGGCATTTTGAAATTAGTGACTCTCTCTAATAGTGTGCTCACACAAAGATTTTCAAAAACAATAACAAGATTTATTTGGGGGACATACTGTAGGAGTTAGGATGGGGAACAGGAGGAATAGGGGCTATGCTGATCTCTATTTACAAAATGTACAATGATTTTGGTTTGTGCTGGTGAACCCTCCAGCTTAGTGGCTACTAGATTACAGAAAAGGTGATCTCAATTTAAATGACCAAACATGATACCCGGAGCCCTGGCTATCTAAGCTGCTGACTAAATCAGATGTCACACAATAATTATTCCCACTCATACCAGTCCCAGATACCGCTGAAACCCTGCAATCTCACACTACTCTGGGTACCCAGATACCAGAGTCCTGGATGTTGCAGGCCTGGTGGATGTGGCAGCTGGTCGAGCTGACCGGCTTTGATTTGAAGGGAGGGGCAAACTTGGAAAAAACTTTCAACAATAGCTGTCAAACTTTCTTGAGGATGCAGGGATTGCCCTGCTTTTGGCAGAGTAGCAGGAGTTGCCCCACTTGTTACAGAAAGGCAGGGCTTGCCCTGCTTGTCACAGAACTGAACATTCCAGAAAAAGCAACTTGGCTAGATCTTGGATTCATAAATGCTGAACAATCAGCACAATGCAGATTGTAGTCACATCCAGTACTTTTATATACCAATACTTTTCTCAAGCATCTCTAGTCATGGACATAATTTGGCAAGGTAGAAATAAGTGATTTCCAGATGTAAACTCAGTCATAACAAACTTTAGGGCCTCATGTCCTTTGAAGTGGCAACGCGACTATGGCTGGCAGCTCCAACAGGGCAATCTTGACCAATAGAGGGTACAGATAAACATCAGCACATTTATATGATTCACAGGGTTGCAAACTGTCCTGGGTTCTCTTGGGTACCCCAGCAATTTCTGCAGTCCGCACAATACAGTCTCTAAATACATCCTCACTGGGCCAGTTGGGCAGCAGGCAAGGCGCAACAGAACAACTTCTAGATGACACAATCTCTTAAGGGCAAAGCAGCCCAGACTGATTACTGTTACAGTTTCTCTCACTCCAAAAGATAGGAGGTAGTCGGCCCCAAGGTTACTTAATTCCTCTTTCTTGGCACAGAACAACTACAAGGGCTGACAGGCCCATAAGTCAGCTTGCAAGATATTTTTTCCTTGTAGCGGGGGGCACAAGGGTACTCTTGCAGGTCCTCCACAGGTGGTCATCTGCAATAGATGGCAATCCTCTCACGACTGAGGTTCTGGTCAGCGCTCTCACTGCTGCTTGGTGACATCTGGTCTTTGGTCCGCATCTTTCCCTGATGTGGGAGGGAGGGCTAGTTCTTGGAGGACAAATCTGGCAACCCTCAGACTAGCTGGTGAACAGAATTTAACTAGGTTACTTTAATCCATAATTTAAATAAAACAACAAACGCCCCCTTCTGGATGGAGGGGCTTAGCTGGATTGCCCAGACCCAGAAGCATAGCTGGGGCCTGAACCCCCACCGCTGTGGTTCCTGCTTGAATATCCTTGAATCTATCTCAGTCTGGCAAAATGCTGGCTTACACTGTCTCTTATAGGGCTTTCCTGAGGTTCCTGATTGACTGAAGAGAAGGGGTGATTGGCCTCCGATTGGCTGAAGGACCTGTCAATCACAGAAATGAATAATGCATGCACCTCACTCGATGCCCTGTTGGCCTGGTGTTTTGACACCTAGAATTAGGTCCCTGTAAGTCCCCATGAGCACTTGGCATTTACCTATGAGCTTTTGTAGAAGTCCTACAAGTCCTGGCTTTGTTTCCTTGGCTCTTTAATTGGCTGTGACTGCTAGCAATGGCTGCTTAACCCACTGTCCCTTTAGCAGAACAAACACAGTCCTGAATAAAAGTTCTGGTGCAGCCAAGGATAAAAATATATTTGCACCAATGCCCCACAGTTCTATAGCCCAGGTTATGTACTTGCTGTCGCTGTACAGAGTGGCTGAATTGCTCAGTTCGTCTTTCTGTCACTGCTGCCAATGTTTAAGCTCCCTGACATACAGCAGCACGCAGGCTGACATGTTCTTTGAGTCCCAATAAAAGTTCTGGTTCAGCCATGAAGAAGCATTTATTTTATTTAAATACTTTTCCCCCTTTTGCACAGTAAATCCCCACTATGCAGCAGTTACAATATTTGTTTGTAAACACTTTTTCTTTTGTCGGCCACAGCCAAAAACAGCTGCCCCGAGGGCAGACAGGCACTAATGAATATTTAAATAGGATCAGGGCTCCAGCTCATGCATATGCAAATGAGCCCCGATCGAACCTCCATAGTGGATCTCCTTTACTTTTAAGGAGATCGGCCTCTCAGCAGCCTGTCCATGGTCACTGGGTCCCAATTGGGTGAAAGGGATCCCGATACTGCCAGAACACTCCCTGAAATTACCGCAAAACAGCACAGTTGGAGATCAAAGGTGCTGCTCACCATTATGCAATCCCCACTTCCCTGAGGTCAGAATAACAAGCGGTGAATCGCGGTGGATGTCTCGAGCCCCACAGGGCTGGATTAAGGACTTGGGCAGCAGACTGGGGCACCAGAGGGGCAGGACAAGACTTGGAGCTATAAAAAAAATTACAGACTGGTCTTGGAGACGTTCAGGAGAGCAAGAGGAAATAGAACCACAGGTTGGCAGGTAAGCTCAGGCAAACACTTCTGGAACACCTATTTGTAAGGGGGGTTACACAACCTATTCTTTTTATGTTGGCGTGCTTGCACAGCCAACATCTTGAGGTAGTGCAGATTTGGAGGGCGGTCACTGTTGGGCGAATGCAGGGCACACACTGGTAGGTGCATCCTGCATTCCCCAATCAGCCAGCAGCAGGGGCCGACACTCTGCCTAAGTAATGAGGCCACGACATCTAAGAAAAGGTCCACTGCAATGAGAGCAAAGATCTCATGCAGTGTGACCACAACACACCTCCCCCTACATGCAGGCAACATGGCGGCAATGACTGCCACTGTTGCCTGTCAACATCCCGTTTATTGTGTGCCGATGGGGGTGCCCAATCCCCATTGACATCTTGTATCCCCCCTCTTTTTTGATTGCCGGTGCCCAATCCCCTCGGCATCATCGTGCCTAACAGTTTCTCTTTGCCGCGGGGTGCCCAATCCCCATCAACATGTATCCCTCACTCCTCTTGAATTTTGCTGACAGGGCCCACTTCCCATTTCGTAATGTGGTCCCCTTCCATTTTTGCTTGCCGAGGGGGTGCCCAATCCCCCTCGGCTCTTGCGGCTACCCCCCCTTTCCTTATTTGCCGATGGGGGTGCCCAATCCCCATCAGCTAAAGCACCCACACACCCATACACACTCAGGTGGCACACTGGGAGACCACCCCAGCATGCCAAAGCACCTATTAAAAATGAAAACGGTCCACTGATGTCTTTTATTTTTCTTTCTCCCCTGTAAAGAAGGAAACGGTTCCTCGGCGGTCACCCTGGCCCCCCTTCCACAACCCGCACCCACCCACTGTGCACCCTGCCTCCCCACACCCCCTCTCTCCCCATACTTACCTCTAGAGCTTGGCGCGATAATCTGCGGTGGACCGGGAACACATCTGCACTCTTCAAAGCCGACCACGAACTGAGGAAATACTGGTAAGCTGTATAATGGACTGAATAATTTTTTTCAAACTTTAATGCATATCTCGGGCATTTTTTGGAATTTTGGCACCAAATTTTCAAAATGGGGTTTTTGGGACCCCTCCTTATGAATTCTATCACTGCCATTGCATTAATAGGCCTCAAAAGGTGATTTCTAAGTCACTGTGTGGAATCACCTTTAGGGACTGATTAATGAAACGACAGTGCCACTGTTCATGAAGTGGCCTCTCAAAAAGCCTACAGTGGCGTGAAAAAGTATTTGCCCCCTTCCTGATTTTCTCTATTATTGCATATTTGTCACACTGGATGTTTTCAGGTCTTTAGAGAAAATGTAATATTAGATAAAGGGAACCTGAGTGAACAAATAACACTTGTTTTTTTTTTTTATTTCACTTATTTAATGAAAAAAGTTAACCAACACCAACTGGCACTGTGTGAAAAGTAATTGCCCCTTACACTTAATAACTGGTTATGCCACATTTAGCTGCAATGACTGCAACCAAACACTTCCTATAATTCAATATCAGTCTTTCACATCGCTGTGGAGGAATTTTAACCCACTCTTCCTTCAGAACTGCTTTAATTCAGTAACATTTGGTAGGTTTTCGAGCATGAACTGCTCGTTTCAGAATCCTACCACAGCATCTCTATTGGGTTTAAGTCTGGACTTTGACTAGGCCACTCCAAAACTTTAATTTTACTTCTTTTAACCATTCTGATGTGGACTTGCTTTTGCGTTTTGGATCATTGTCTTGCTGCATTAACTTCACGCTTCAGCTTCAGCTGACGGAAGGATGACTGGACATTCTCCTTAAGAATTTTCTGGTACAGAGCAGAATTCATGGTTCTTTTAATTATGGCAAGTCATCCAGGTCCTTAGGCAGCAAAGCATCCCCACCATCACACTACCACCACCATGTTTGACTGTTGGTATGGTGTTCTTACTGTGGAATGCTGTGTTTGCTTTACGAGACATTATGGGATCCATGTTGTCCAAAAAGTTCCACTTTGGACTCATCTATCCATAGAACATTTTCCCAAAAGGCTTGTGGATCATCCAGGTGCTTCTTGGCAAATGAAAGACGAGCATTTATGTTCTTCTTGGTTAGCAGTGGTTTCCGCCTTGCTACTCTCACATGAAGCCCATTTTTGCCCAGTCTCTTTCTGATTGTGGAGTCATGAACACTGACTTTAGCTGAGGCAAGAGAAGCCTGCAGTTCTTTGAATGTTGTTTTAGGATCCTTTGAGACTTCTTGGATGATTTTACACTGCGCCCTTGGAGTAATTTTGGCAGGCCACCCACTCCTGGGAAGGTTCACTACTGTTCCAAGTGTTCTCCATTTGGAGATTATGGCTCTCACTGTGGTTCGATGGAGTCCCAGAGCCTTAGAAATAGCTTTGTAACCCTTTCCAGACTGATAGAGGGCAACACATTTTTCTGATCTTTTCAGGAACTTCCTTTGATCATGGCATAATGTGCTTGTTGAATCTTTGTGCTGGCAATGTGACTCTGATGGTAAGGGCCAAAATAAGTGAGGTTTATATTGAGCAGGGCTGGCTGTAATCAAGCCTGGCTGTGTTCAATCAGCTGACTCTAATTATCCCTTTAATTGGGTTGATTTAACTAGGGGCAATTACTTTTTCACACAGTGCCAGTTGGTGTTGGTTAACTTTTTTCATTAAATAAATGAAATAAGTAAAAAAAAAAAAGTGTTATTTGTTCACTCAGGTTCCCTTTATCTAATATTATATTTTGTCTAAAGACCTGAAAACATCCAGTGTGACAAATATGCAATAATAGAGAAAATCAGGAAGGGGGCAAATACTTTTTCACGCCACTGTATGTTGCAAATTTAGTGGAAAAAATCCAAACAATTACTGTTTCACAAGCGTCCGTTTTACAGTTGCTACACAGGCTTGTAACTTTGTGAATTTGCAATATTTTCACACCAGATTTTCAACATTGTCATTTTTGTACACCTCCTTGTGAACAGTACAGCTGTCATTTTCCACATGCTGCCCAAAATGTGTTTCCGCACTTCTGGTGCACAATAGTGCGATCACTGTGGTAAATCAGTGTTCAGACCAGATTATGAAAATGACAGTGACACAGTTCATGAGCAGAGGTCCTAAAATGCCTATGTTGAAAATTTGGTGACGATACTCCATTAAATGACTGTGTTACGAGCGTGCGATGGCAGATTGCACACACGCTGGTAATGTCATGCATTTGTAATATTTTCACTCTGGATTTTCACCATTGGCATTTTCCCACACCTCTTGATGAACAGTACAGATGTCATTTCAAATATCCTGCCCAAAATGTGTTTTACCGTACTTCAGCGCAGAATGGCTACATTAAGCTGTCTTGAAATCACTTTTTTAGGACAGTTTGAGGAAATAACAGTGACACTGTACATAAGCAGGGGTGCTAAAATGCCTATGTTGAAAATGTTGGTGCCGAACATCCATAAAATGACTGTGTTACAAGCGTGCGTTGTGCATTTCCCACGCACCCTTGTAACTCCGCAAATTTGTCATATTTACATGCCACATTTTCAACACTGGCATTTTTTTTTACACCTCCTTATACAGCTGTCATTTTTCACATCCTGCCCAAAATGGTTTTCCGCACTGCACTACCAAAGCTAATGCCAGCGCGACAATATTTGGCATTGACAAATGCTTGTTTTATCAGTTCTGCTGTCTGGTTAACACAGAATTACAACTCTTTATAATGGACTAAGACTAAGACTCTTGACCTAGTGAGGCCTGAAGTCACAGGCACTAGGCTTTACAGCCCCTAGAAGTGTGGCAGTCTCAGCTTAACCCACATTCTGGAGTGTCTAATTTCACTTGTAAAATGGGAAACTAGGAAAATTATGGAAAAAACATTTCCAAAATCAATAAATAAATAAATAAATATCAATAATAAAAGGGTGTGATCTTTAAAGGAGAACTACCCTAAACCTGAAAGTATTGTTTTTTGTTGAAACTATGTTTTTTTTAATTACAGTTCCAGTTCTTTTGTTTCACATTGACTGTTTTTTTTTAAGTAATCTCAAATGGTGGTAATTGATTTACTCACTGGGGATGAGTAGTAGGCCTTGAGGGTATGGCAAATGAGTGTGCGAGGAACATTTACAGAGCAAGCTGCTTCATGAAAACCTTCAATTAAAAACTGGTGATCCACTTAGCGTGGCATGATTTAGCAGTCTCCGCAGCATGCTAGAGGGGCATCTTCTCAAGCTGAATATTATGAGCTCCATTTGAAAGTAATTTTTGAGTGATTTAGTACAACATTTTCTCACACTAGAAGCAAAAACAGTAGCATAGTGGGAACTTTCAGAGACAAGTTTTACGCTTAGTTTAACAGTTGAGAGAGAAAACAAAAGATGAGGAGGGGAGTCAGTCAGTCACCATGGCTGGAGGGTGAGATGACCGTGATGGGCCAATGGCTGTTGGCCTGTCACTGAGTGGGGAAGGGGATAGGGGTCAAACAGAGGAATATATAAACATAGACCAGGAGGCAGAAAAAGACCAGAGGTCAAGCTAGTCTGCCACACCTCTTAACCTTTTGTCTCTGAAATGAGGTTCGTGGTCCATGGACACTCAAAATGCGGGGTAGGGACACTGACCCTCATAATAAGGGACACATCCTCAAGGTTCAAACGTGGAGAAAGAAGGTCACTGCGACCCAGGGTTTTCATTTCAGATACAAAGAAAAAAAGTATTTCATATCAGCTGAACAATGAATGGGGATGGGGCTGTTGTTTGTTCACAGAAGTCATGGGGCCTGTTCAGCTGGCCTGACCACTTCAACAATGTCCTATGGCTATGAGAGCAGAGACCATACCTTTACAAAAAGAGATAGGATAGAGGTTGCCTAACCTAGCAAAAGGAAGGATGTGCCAGGAGAGAAAATAATGTACTATTTTATTCAAAACCTGAAAGAGCAATGTTGTTTTCTTTCTGATAATTTGTAGGTTTAACGAATGGGTGATGTTACGGTTTGCTGAAATGTCTCCAATATTATTTACATATGAATATATAAAACTGCCAGTGGAAACAGGCCATGACAGCCTATCGAGTCTGCTCGAGTGTGCAGCTTGGTTACATACCATGATTATGCTCCAGGTGTGGCCTCACCACTGACCTGTACAGTGGGAGAATAACTTCCTTCCTTCTAGAGGTAATTCCCCAGGCGATGCAGTCCAGCATTTTATTTGCTTTGGCTGCTGCCTTTTGGCACTGTGCAGTGTGCTTCTTGTCCCCCCTGACCATTACCCCCAGGTCCATTTCTTCCTCTAATACTGCCACCTTAATTCCCCCCAGCCAGTAACTGGTCTTCAGGTTTCTGGTTCCCATGTGCATCACCTTGCACTTCTTGGCATTAAAACCCAACTGCAATATGCCTGACCATTTCTCCAGCTTAGCTAGGTCCTCCCTTAAATCCTGTATATCCTCCTCCATGTCCACCCTCCCACAGAGCTTAGTATTATCTGTGAACTGGCAGATTTTACTCCTGACCCCTCTGCTACATCTCCAATAAACCCATTGAACAGCACTGGTCCCAGTACTAAGCCCTGTGGGACACCACTAGTTACAGTCCTTGGTTTGGATAGCTCCTCTCCCACTCTGGTTCCTGTCCCTTAGCCAGCTCTTGACCCACCCCAGCAGTTTCTTCCCTAATCCCAGGTCTCTCAGCTTGCTGATCAGTCTGCCATGTGGCACTGAATCAAATGTCTTGCTGAAGTCCAGGTATAGCACATCCATCGCCTGCCACTTGTCCAAGGTCTTTGTAACTCAATTGGCTGCGTCTACCACCCACCATAATCAGCCCTCAAATCCCTTGAAGCCATCACAAACGATACGGCTACTAAGGTAACAATGGAGCAACTAATCCTGGGCGACTTCAACATTAACTGGGCCCAGGACCCTGGTCATGCCTCAAAGTCACTTACCCATGAAGCAGGTCTGACGCAGGTCATCTCTGAACTTACCAGACTTAATTACAAAACTGGGAACCACACCACCCTTGACTGGGCTCTAGTGTCTAACCCCACTAATATACAGAGTGCGGGCACAGTGGCAGACTCCCTGAGTGGCCATTCCCCAATCTTCTGTATATGGAAAAACAAACCACTCAAGGTCCAACCTAGAATTCTCACCGCCCGTGACTTCTCCAAGTTCTCTGTACTACAATACATTCGCTACCTAGGTAGTCTGGACTGGAACCCCATAAATCTTCTCCCTACTCTTACTGAGGCTGTGCAATACTTCCAGGATGAACAAACCACAGCGGCCAACCTCTTTGCTTCAATGAAGAGAATGAGGGCTAAAGGCAGCTGCTACAAGTGGATCTCTCCCTCCCTCAAAGCCCTAATGGCTACTTGAGAAAAAGCCTGGAAAAAGTTTAGTCTCTCCTCCCTCCCGGCAGATCTCACTGAATACAAAGCCCTGAGGAACAAAGCCAAGAGAACCATAAAACTCGCTAAGAGAGATTACTTAACACATCTCCAGAAAACCAGCCTGGGCAACCCCAAGCAGTTCTGGAATCATATCAATGACCTGATCAAGGGCAGCAAAAAGCCTGAGTCCTGTCCCATGGAGACTAACGGTCAGCTCACAACTGACCCTTCTCAAATATCGGCTGCCCTTAACAGGCACTTCTCAGACCTCGAGGCCTACAAGACCTGCCTGTCTCCCCAGACTCTCCCCCCTACCTCAGATGAACCACCTCACAAGGAAAGACCCCCATTTCACCTGAGACTGGCTAAAAGCACTGAAGTACTAAACCTCCTAAGGAACCTGAAACCAAAAGGGTCAGGGAGACCCGACGGTATCAACCCTTGGCTACTCAAGGCAGGAGCTACCTCCTTAGCCTGGCCTATAACCATGCTCCTCAATCGATCACTGAGGGAAGGAGCAGTCCCTGACCCATGGAAACATGCCAATGCTTCCCTATTCACAAAAGGGGGCTCAGGGAAAAGCTCAACAACTACAGGCCCGACTCCCTCCTCTGCTCACTTGCTAAGGTGCAAGAAAGAGTCATCTACAATCAACTCAGGGACTACCTGGAAGCTCATCAGCTCCTTGCCCCCTCCCAACATGGATTTAGAACAAACCATGGTACTGACACTGCCCTCATTAACTTCACGGATGAAGTTCTCAGGGCAATAGACAAAGGTATACCCACTGGTGCAGTCTTTATAGACTTATCCAAGATGTTCGACCTCGTCGACCACAACTTGCTGCTACAGAAGCTGCAAAATATAGGCCTAGACAATCATGCCCTGAAGTGGTTTAGGAGCTACTTATCAGGCAGGGCACAGAGGTCTCATGGAACGGGACCATGTCTGACCCACTACCCCTAAACCAGGGTGTACCTCAGGGCTCAATTCTAGGCCCCCTCCTGTTTTCCTTGTTTACCAATGACCTGTGTACCCACTGCGGGGAGAGCTCGGTTGTGCAGTACGCTGATGATACTGTCATCTTCCGACCCCTGCGTGACATGGTTGCCCTAGGCCCTCTACTCCAAAAGGATCTCACTTCACTAGAGACTTGGCTATGTAAGAACAGAATGGTACTAAATGCTGGCAAGACCAAGGCAATGCTATTCGGGCCAAGATCCCTGGGATTTGACAGGTCCTCATCCCTCTCCTTAACCTCACTCTCTGGTAAAGCCATTAATGTAGTCCCCTCCCTTAAATACTTAGGCCTCATGTTGAATCAGAATATCACATACAAGGAACACATGGACCAGGTCACCAGGACCCTACATCGGAAACTTGGCACCCTGTATCGACTCAGGGACCAACTCATCCCTGAAGCCAGGCTCTCCATAGCTACCAGCATCCTTCAACCCAACCTGACCTTTGCAGCCCCTATTATACAGGGCATGGCTAAACAAGAGATTACCAGGATGCAAACCTATATAATAAAATAGCTTGTTGTGACATTAGACCACCGAGGCGTCACCACTGTGGCGCTTTGGTAATCTTGGTTGGCCCACATTGGTCACCACCTCCAACACCCCTTGCTTGTCCAGGCCTACAAGCTTCTCAAACCCCATGCTCTAATGCCATTGCCGGGACCATAACCTCAAACACAACTCAAGGAACCTAAGGACCTCAGATAGAATGCTATTAGAAGTCCCTAGGTAAGGACAAATGCTGGCGGAAGATCCTTTCCTCCCAAGCAGCCTGCCAATGGAACAAGCTCCCTCCCAGGCCTGGGCCTCCTCCTCACTCATGAACCTCCGCACCAGGCTTAGAGTCCCATCTGCTGACGTCAAGTGCATGCCACTGTCATGGCACATAAAGCTCCCTAAGTACTCCCTCCTCTCCAACTCCATCTCCTAGCTTAACCTTCCTAGTACCTGCCTGATGACAGACTGCTCACCAGAGGCCAGCATGTAAACCCTGAATAAACTATATGCAAAGTATCACCAGCTGCTTACATGTCATGATGATAAGCTGCCTGTACCCATGCCTGCATCCACTGCTTTTCTTTACCATGCCTGTAAGCCATGCCTGTATCCACTGCTTTTCTTTTACCATGCCTGTATCCACTATTTTTCTTTACTGTAACCACCTCATGATGTAACTCACAGTGCCTCAAATGTTCCTTATGTTCTTGTTCATTCTTATAACTTGCATTGTTATCCTGGGTCGCCCCTGAAAAAGGGACCTTCAGGGCTCAGTGGGCCTACCCGGTCACCAAAATTTAATAAATAAATAAATGTTGGTTTGACATGACCTCCCCCTAACAAACCATGCTCTCTTTTGTCCTGGAGACCATTTTTTACTGAAGAAAGGACACCAGCCTTTCCTTTAGAATGGTCTCCATTGACTTACCTACTATGGAGCTAACTGGCTTGTAATTACTTGGTTCATCCTTGGGACCACTCTTATGGAGAGGTACCACATGAGCTTCCCTCCAGTCCTGAGGTACACACCCTGTCTCCAGCAAGGTGTTAAATAGGTCTGTCAGTGGTGCCGCCAATATCTCCACCAGTTCCCTCAGGACCTTCAGGTGTATCCCATCGGGGCCAGGTCCCTTGTCCACCTGCAGTTCCCTTAGTCCTCTTAATACTCTATCTACATCTATCTCCCCCTCATACTCCCCCCCCATGGGGCACCCCAGTCCTCCTCTGTGGCATAGGCCTGCTAGCCACCCTGGTGAGACAGATTAAAGTACTCATTTAGTGCCTCAGCTTGCTCATCACTGTTTCTTCCACCCACCCTCCCTCCCTTTTCAACTAACTATCCATCCCTTCTCCTTCTCTCCTTAATGTATCGGAAGAAGTCCTTCTCTCTTTCCTTAATCCCCTGTGCCAGCCTAACTTCTTTCTCTGCCTTGGCTGCCCAGAACTCTTTCTCTGCCTCCCTAGATTTCAGAGATTAAGCCTCTCTGTCTTCCTCCTTCGAGGTACGCTTATACTTAAGGAAGGCTGCCCTCTTCTCCTTACCTTTTCAGCCACTTTTCTTCCAAACCAGCTAGGCCTCTTGGTTCTGGAATGTTTTTTTTCGATTCCTTGTACTTGTGTCGGTAGCCTCTATTATCCCCATCTTAATGATGGTCCATTTCTGGTCTGCATCCATCTCTGGGTGAAGCTCTGCCAGGTGCTCCTGAACTATTCTCCACATCTTGCTGAAGTCAGCCATCTTAAAATACAACACCTTTATTTTAGTCATGGCTGCTTCCTTCCCCATGCAGACTGAAACCCAGACAGTGCGGTGGTCACTGCCTGCAAGGGGTTCCCTCACTTCCACCTCCTGGACATGTTCCCCATTAGATAGCACTAGGTCGAGAATGGACCCTCCCTTGTTGGTTCCGTGACTCCCTTGTCAGGAAACAGTCCTGGAAAGCATCCAGGAGGACCTGTTCTCTACTGCTGGTGGTAGCTGGGTTGTTTAAGTCTGTTCCGGTTAGATTGAAATCGCCTAGATATACAGTGTTTCCTCTTCCCTCTATCCTCCAGATCTGTTCTCCTAGCTCCCTATCCAACTCCATTACCTGTGAAGGTGGTCTATATACCACCCGGACATGAACCCTTTTCCCAGTGGAGTTCTGGAGTATCACCCATAGTGCTTCAACTGTGCCTTCCTCTCCCTCCTCCCTGCTGTACTTTATCCCTTCTCTAACATACAATGCCACTCCACCCCCTTCCCCTTGCTCTGTCCTTTCTACAACGTTGGTATCCTGGGACCTTGAGGTCCCATTCATGAAACTGAGTTGCTCATGTTTCCATGATGGCAGTTTCGCCCACATCCCCCTCTGGCATCAGCACCTGAAAGTCCATTGTCTCATTAGCCAGGCTCCTAGCATTCAAAGACACCACCTTCCAGTGTGACATCTATACACCCTTGTGCCTGTTCTTATTGCGACACTTGTCAGCCCTTGCCCCACCATCTCCTCCCCTTTCTGCCCTCCCTCCTTTATTGCTCTTCCTGGAGGGAGGTCTGGGTGCCCCCCATACCTGAAGCCGAGTGACTTTCCCTCTGCTGACACCCCCTCCTCAGTTTAAATGTAATTTGTCCTGCAAGTAGCTCTCCTGTTTGCCTTTCAGGACCCTTTTGATCTCCTTGCTTAGGTGAAGCCTGACCAGTGAATGAAGTTCCTTATCCTTCCACGCCCTACCTCAGTTGCCCACCAGTCCATACCCATTTTCATTACACCATCCCCTCAGCTATTGGTTGAACTCCTCAATCCTCAGCTTTCTAACTGCTCTTGCTCTTGGTACTAGAAATACCTCAGAGAAGGCAACTGTTTGTCCCAACCCTTTACAGATCTGTCCTAGCTCAATGAACCTTTTCTGCACCCTATTTGCTTCACAGCCTACCAGATCATTGGTGCCTAAATGCACAACAATGTGTCGCTTCCACTTCCCCACACACTTTGGTATTATTACACACACTCTCCCTGCCATCATGCTTGGCATGCACTCTACCCTCTTGTTACCTTTCCCTCATCAAATATCTTTCAAGATGGAGTCCACTATTATTATAACTTGCTCCTCCTGTCTCTGCTTCCTGTTTGACTGCCAATTCTGCTGACCTTTGTTCCCGAATTTGTCCCTGTTATGGTTACCCCGGGAGCTTTTCTTGTTTTCCATCTTTCCTACTCCCCATGGCCTCTACTCAGCTGCCCCCCCCACTGGATTGGACTTATCTCCCCCTGTGGACTCTTTCCCTTGGAATGCCCTCCCCCTGTCCATGCCTCTTTCCTCTGCAACCCCATATACATGCTTTTCTTGTCCTTTGCTCCACATGACTTTCCCATTTCCCCATCCCTTTTTCCCTTCCCATCTATTTTCCCCTCTGCCCCTTTACTAGGTTCCTTCTGTGTCTCCCCCTGCTTCATGAGCTCCACACCTTCCTTTTGGTGCTCCCCTCTACCTTTCTTTCCTGTCTCCCTGTCCCAGATGTCCCTCTTGCCCTGAGTCTCCCCTTTCTCCCCCTGACCCCCATTATCGGATTCTGACTGATTCTCTCCCTGCCTCCTTAGCACTCTACCCTCCTTTTTGTCTTCCAGATCTCGTAGCACAGTGAACCTGTTAGAGGTTTTTATCCTCTTGCCCTTAGTGCTGTCTGGAACTTTATTCTGTCCTCTCTTTCTCCCGTTTTGTCCTGTCTCATTCCCTCCTCTACCCCCTCTCCCCACCTCAATCCAAGTACCCCATTCTTTCCCCCACATCCTAGTGTCCTGCCTTGGACTATTTCCTGCCCTATCAGTCTGGCAGAACCTGAAGACTCCCCTTCCCTGCTCCTCTGCCCAACCACCTCCCCTCCTAATTTCCAAAACCCACCTTAGCCATTCTATTTCCTCCTTCAGTGCCCAAGTTATCTACAGGCTAGACACCCCGCTGTATTCCACATTGTTCCCAAGAAGATGTCCACACTGCTACCATCACATCTGATGATCCTCCCACTTGCCTCCATCTTTTCCTCCATCTATCTTCACCAGTCCACCTCCAACCCCCATACTGTACCTCTGACCCCCCTTGCCCTTTAGCCTGACACATGTTGGTTGGTCTAGATATCCCACCTTCCCCTACTGTTCTGGTCCCTTCTTTTTTCTGGCTTGTTTGGCGATTGTATAGAATATCAGACCACTGCTATTAGTGTAGTGGAAGCTACAGAGAATACAGTGTCATTTTGTTGCACACTTGCTGTGCTATATTGTAGCTGCGCTAGGCTCCTTTCATTATGTGCTTGCTGCTGAGTTAGGATTTGTCAGTTTATTTGAGTTGGAGGCTCTACCTCCCATATCACCCTTGTTTTTTTAACACAGGGGTGTGGGGGGTGAAGCTCACAACTCAAATAAACTAATGAGAAATAACCAACATGCTGACGTGGCATAGAGCGTGTTGTAAGTTGGCAAGTAGCATAACTTGTGTGCTGCATTAATAGCAGAGGTCGAGTAGTGGTCTGGCATAACCCCCTACACCCACATATGGGGGCTGTGCTCCCATAGAACCCGGCTGGGGGCTTTGATCCCTGACCCCTGGGCCTCAACAAATAATTTGCAAACCCTGCTTCTATGGCCTTTGAAGCAAAACAGCAGATCCTCTTGACATAGAGTTTGATAATCCACTATCTCTCTCAGACTGGACAAATGACATGTTCAAACTAGTTGAATTTATGAGAAACTGACCCACATGGCCACAAAGAAGCAACACGGGGTCATCTCACCACGAGCAAAAACCACGCGGCAATGAATGTAGCAAGCATAAGGGCATGCACTGAAATAACGTTGGGTAAAACACTGATGACCACAGAAACAGTGCACGCCTTACAAAACATGGGCTTCCTTCTTTTTTGCCTGGGGCTTCACTCCCGCACCCCAGGATGTGGGGGGCTTTGACCCCCTTACACCCTGGAATTTAGATAACAAACTCCGGGGAGAGGGGGGTGGACTTCAGGGATGGGGAGAAACTCGGGCACTGGGAAAACTTTTTTTTTAGAGCCGAAACATTTGTAGCATGGGGAGACCTGGGGGGGCAAACCACAGTCCCAGATCTCCCATTCTGCTATTTGCTGGAGCCTTAGCCACTCCAGCATGGGCAGCTCAACCAGGCACCCAGCACATGGCAACTTGATCCTTTGCAAGAGAAGCATAAAGCAACGGGTAGTGGTTATTCCTTACCACTGTTATACCCCTGTCACTGTAAATCCATGCTCTCTCTAAACAGCACGGCAAATACCGCGCTGTCTTTCTTATGCAGTATTGACCTGGTACCCAAACAAGCTACCCAGATACTAGACAATATGGAGCACTTCCTAGAACAATGAGCCAGATCACTAGAACGTCAAGTTAGAAAATTGCCATTGATTGCACCTTAGTGCATTATAGTTTGAACCTCCTAGAACTGAAACCCACTCTGAGAAATCCTTAATTTGTAATAATAGTATTACTAGTTAGATAGACATAGTACTGTTTCAGAATTGCTGCAATAAATATTATTCCATGCAGTAAAGTAACATACTCCTTTTTTAGACTAAATGTATAAAATGTACAAAATGAAGGAGTATGAACCTACACTATTGTGGTGTCAGTTTTGTGTTATTATAAATCTTTTTAAAAGAAAAAGATATTTCCTCATGTAACAACATTAAACACCTAGGAATGATAAACACCAAGCACTTTATCCTTTTATTTTCTATAGCAGTCTCGGAATGGATGTTAGTTTCCCCATCTACTATGTTTCATTCACCATGCCCCACCATTCTTGCCTGATTGGAAGGAGGACTTATAAACCACTTTCTAATGATGCATTTTGTTTGCTACAATGACCAGACTAAAACATAGATATTTCTATATTTTGGACAGTTTATCTTGTGCAATGGTCTGAAGCTAAGTATTCTCTGGCAGAGATTGGATAAGTGCGGAAAATCTGCACAGCAATTAATTCACAAATTTCATGGAATTCATGAAGTGTGAATTCGTGACATTCATGAAATTCTTAGATCGTGAAGTGAGGAGATTCAGCGTGAAGTGCAGAATTTTGCCCACAAATTCCGCACTTCATGGCAAAAAATTCACACTTCACGGCAAAAACTTTGCGATGTCGGGTGAAGTAGAAGTTTCCCAGGTGTAGAAGCTTCGCTACAGGCTCCACCAAGTGCAAATGTTTGGCACTTTACTTGAACTTCCGCCGCAAAGTTTTACTTCACAACATCTCTAGTCTCTGGTACATTGTTTATTTCGGTTCCTAAAATCTCCCCTAATCTTTACACCTGCTCTTCACAAAAGTTTTCCAACTTGCAATATGCCCATCATATGTGTGATGTTCAGCATCTTCATACCTTATCTCTCACTCACCCACCGTTGAAAAGTAGACTTTTAAATGGTTATTTTTTTACAGTTTATTTACCCAGATACCCCAGCTGAGATGCACCATCTCATATCCAGCTAGGTCCTGCTGCTACCTATTTCCAAAGCAGGGCAGACTGGAGCAAAGGTAGGTTAAATCACTTGCCAAAAGTTACACAGTGAGTATTTGGCTCTAGTGAAGTTTTAAGCTCAAACTCCTGTTTCATAAGTTGGAGTGCTAACCACTAGGCCATACTACCTCCAATGTTAGCACAGATACTTTGATCTAAATTTATAGTTTTAAGCCCAGATAGCACCCATTCACTCTCAGATGACATCAAATCCCAACCTGATGGTCATAACAACTAAATTTGGAATTATTTATACAATGCTAAACACTGCAGTTTTGATGCAAACAATCAGCCCAGACCATAGCTGAACAAGGCAGCCAAACAGCCCACAATAACAGCTCTTCCAGAAAGACTTGAATCACTCTAGTACTGTAGATTCTGATTATAGTTGGCTTCCAAATGAGAGGGTATACGCAGTTTAGATTCCTAATCATCCCTGACCAAAAACAATGACTCAAAGAACCAAAAACACTAAACTCAAATTGTCAATTTGCATGTGCTCTCTTGCATGCACAAAGCAATTTGCCATTTCTAAAAATGCCAGACTAGCAGCTGAGAAAGCTTTTAGTAAAAACAAAATGTAGGCTCTTGTCATAATGCTTGTCGTAAAAACAAACCTCCCCATGATCATTTTCTATCCCCTCCACTCATTTTTTAAATTCATAATTTTTTTTGTTTCATATACCAATTAACCTAATGAAGTATAGGCCAGCAGTATTGGTTGCTACTTTACTAGCAATCACCAGCACCAGTATTCTCCAACTGGTCATTTTTACTGGTAGGCTAATTAGAGTCAGTTGCATGAGTTTCAAAGTTTGGCTGCCCAGCCTGTATGTCAGTGCCTACAGTGGCCGCCCACATCTTTTCAAAGAACATGGAATACATTTGAAGCTGCTTTGAGATGGTCAGTGCCCTAAGGAGGCATGTTGCTAATCAGGAATGGCAACTGGAGAAGAGGGAGTTGGGCTAGAATCCAAGGAAGACTCTAAGAATGGATGGATGAGTGGCTAGAGTCCAGGACCATGAGAGAAAAGAACACCTGATACACTGTCAGGGCTGTGTCATGCACATCATCCTGCCTATGTAAGGCAGGAGGATACATCTGTGGCCACAGCAGTGATCAGTGCTCACAAGAGGTGCATTGCCAGGATTTAGTGGCAGTTTTAGGCATTGCAGAGGAGCAGGTAGCTTAGAAGGATGAGGAGAGGAGGCTAGAGACAATCACTGGGGTGATGGCAGTTGTCAAGGACAGATAGATAGGGGGAGCATGGCAGGGACTGCCATCTCTGGAGGCAGAGATAGGGAACTGATCCATGTGGGGGGGTAGCTGCCATGGTCATAAGGGAGCACAACTGCAAGTGGACACCATCAGCATTTGGTTGGCCAGGCTGATTGGGATTTAAAGGCAACTAAGACTGTTGTTAACAGTCCGGGTACTGGGACACAAAACCAGTCAAAGAGGAAGAAGGGAAAGGCTGTGTGGAAGAGCAGGAAAGTAGTATTAATTAGGGACCCCATAGTTTGGCCAGTCGTGGGATATAGGGTATTACTGGACTAGAATGGTAGCTTAGGTGAGGTGGTTTGCTTCACTGGAGCCCAGTTCACACTAATGCTATCCATGGCAAATCAATGCAGTGGGGGGGGGGGTACATGGTGGATGTCTTTGTTGGGGCAAATGACATACTGTAGGGAGTACCAGTCACAAAGACATGAAGAGCTTATTCATAGGACTAGAAGGGAAATATATCCAGGGTGATCTTTTCCATGATCCTACTTGTCCTGGTCCTGGCAAAGGACCATTAGGCAGGTTAATCTTTAACTAAGGATGGGGTGCAAGAGGAAGGGTTTTCATTTTCTGGCCAACTGGAGGAATTTCTGGGGCAAGGATGAATACATTCCCAGGATGGACTGCACCTGCACCACTTTGTAAAGGTGATATTGGCAAGCTGAATCAACTAGGCAGCCAGAGGATTAAGTTCAAGAATTAGAGAAGGCACTGTACAGGGGATCACCAAGAGCAGGAGGTAGATGCAGGAGATAACTTAGTGAAGAACAGCAGAGAAGGGGAGCACTAGATGAAAAACCCTCCTGGGGGTGAGGAGGTGTAAAATAACATCTCACTTGCATGCAGGCCAATATGAGACACATGCCCAGAAAAATGTGGGGGCCTGATGCAGTTCAAAGGGCATGATGTACTGGCATTCACACAGATTTGGTGAGGAGAGGAAAATTACTGTGACACCGGAATAGAGGGCTACAGACAATTTCAAAGGTGTGTCTCTTTTGGGAGGAAGAGTCACTTTGGTGAACAAGGAGGCTGTCGGGGGGTCAAACAGTGCCCCAGAGTCCATCTTGGTAGAGCTGGGGGAAAAGGGGGACAAAAAAGCTACCCTGAGCTGTGATTCAGACCACCAAATAGCTCAGCAAAGCTTCATACCTAGCAGGTCGGGGAAGTTTTGAGAGCAGCCAATCAGGTGCACAGGTAATCTTGGAAGAATTTTATCTGCCAGGCATTGACTGGCATTATGAGAGGGCTAACAGTAGAGCTGGGACCAAGTTCCAGTCTATCTTGGAGGACTGCTTCCTAGAACAGCATGCCAAACAGAATACTAGACTTGAGGCCATGCTTTACCTTGTTCTCAGCAGTGGGTATGGGATCATATCCTGTGCGAACATCAAGAAAGCAGTGAAAGGCATTCACCACATCTGGTGACCTTCTCCCTGGTAAAAGATAAGAGTAGCTGGGCCGCCACCCCAAGACCTGGAACTTCAGAAAGTCAGATTTTGCCATGATGAAGGCTCCATGTCGTTTCAGCGAGACAATAATAGCGCTTGACAATTTCAGCAACTACATTGCAGCACACCACATTTCAGTAACTGTATTTTTTAGAGCATGCCAATATCAGTGAGATACTGCAGACAATGATGTGGGTGTCCACATTCACCTTTACATACCGTGCCACAATGATGCAGAGTACAGCATGGCGAGATACCAGAGCAAACAGTGGGCATGAGAGCTACATGCTTATGTTACCCAGTCCTGTTGTTGTCAGCCGGTACCTTCAGGGAGAGCAAGCTGGTAACTGTACAGATAGTATGTTTTCAATCAAACAGTGTGCTGCATTCGGGGGGGAGGGGGGCGCACAATGTCACTGTCCTGATAACTAAGGAGTCAGTGAGAAAGTGACAAGTTGTTGTGATGTGCGCAGGGCAGCTGTGCCCCTCAGACCCCCCCATATTTAGGATACCAACTCTGAGGTGCACTTGGACACAGGGGGTATTTAGCAAGGTTGTTCTTGCTAAATACTTCAATCACTGAAATTACTGGGTCACTGTAATGTGGCAATCACTGTAAATGTATGCACTATTATTCATTCCCTGAAATTACCTCATTGTAATTGCATCGCCGAATTGATGTGCTACTAAGATGAAGGATCTAGTAACCAAGGGACTGGAACAGCTCCATGAGGCTGTTAATGCAGAGCACATGTGAGTTTTGCTAAACAATATGCTTGAATCTGCTGCCTAGATCTGCATGCCATTCACTAAAATACCACCAACACTCTAATTTGGTTCATTTTCAGTTGGTTTGCATCTGTATCTGGATGAGGCTAAAAACAGGCAGTACTGCCTAGACCTTCTTCCTGATCAACAAGAATTTAACAAATAAATGAACAATAAGGAAGAAAAGGCCCAGAAATACCATCTTAATCAACATGGTTTCAAGGCAATTTATCCTCAGTAGAAATGAGGTATATGACTGCTTGAAAGAGATGGGTCGTAGCCAAACCAGTGAGAAGAAAAGAGCAGCACTAATGGACTGCAAGGCTAGCATTAAGAAAAACAAGGAAAGACTGGGATTGAACATATCTAGGTGCTGCGAAGAACACCAAAGCCTTCTTCCAGTATATAAACTGAAAGAAGGAGAAGGAGTGGATTGGGCCCCTAACAACAGTTGAAGGCAGTGAGAGATTTGGGGTTGAAGGCTGAAATGCTGAATGAATATTTATTTTCTGTCTTCACTGAAGGGTTCCTGAGGGGAAAGGAGGGTGCTCATTTTCAGGACTTAAAATATACGGTGCAGCCACAATGTAGCCTGTGGACGTCACACCCACATCAGTAGCTGACTACCTGGTGATAACCAAGCCAGATAAGTCCCAAGTGGAAGACAGAATACACCCCAAGTTGTAGTGGTGTTGGATGGAATAGTGGCAGGGCTACTTGCTGTAGGTTTCATGAGTCTGTCTGGATAAGTGTGATGTCAGAAGAATGGAATGTCCCCAATGTAGTCCCTATCTCCATGAAAGGGATGAAGTCAGACCCAAATACATGTAGTCCTTTCTGTCATCAGTGCTCTTCAAGTCCTAGAATAATTTATTTTTATGTTTGCTTGCACGCATGTGCAAGAAACATAGTGCCATCATCCGAGTTTTCGTAGGTGTGGCACCCGTCTTCCAATGCAGTCAGTATGTTTGCAGGCACGGCCACAGTTCACCAATGAATGCTGCAGCTGTCTATGACAGCAGTTGAAAATGCAGTGCTGTACAGTTGAAAGGCAGAGCTCCGCTTCAGTGAGCAGCGAGAAGCTACTGCCTGCGCATGCGCTTCTCCCCCACACACACACGCATGCATGCATATTGTGTGCTAATGCGCTCCCCCCCCATACACTGTATGGCTGATGGGGGTGCCCAATCCCCCGTCGGCTCCAATGTTCCCCTCTCCCAACAGACAACCGGGTGCCACGATGGAACCCACCCCAGCATGGCAACAGTCCTATAGCCGAAGGGGTGCCCAATCCCCATCAGCTCCACTGCCCCCCACCCCAAACAGCCTTCCAGCTGCCATGCTGGGAGCCCACCCCAGCATGGCGCAAGTCCCGTGTCATCCAAGAAAAAAAAAAGAAACCTGAAAGAGAAAACCTTCCCTGGCTGACTGTCCTGACTCCTGCTCCACCACCCGCGCCCATCCTCTGCGCACCCTACCTTCCCACACACACCCTCACCCCATATTTACCTCCAGAGAATGGCGCGACGATCCTCGGTGGACTGGGAACACGTCTGCACTCCTCAAAGCCGACCGCGAACTGAAGAAATGCCGGTAAGCTGTATAATGTAATAAATAGGGTTTTTCTCAACTTTGATGCATATCTCAGGCATTTTTGGGAATCTTTCCTCCAAATTTTCAACATGGGGTTTTTGGAACCCACCTCATAATTCTGTCACTGTCATTTTGTTAATCGGCCCCGAAGGTGATTTCGTGGTCACTCGTGGAACCACCTTTTGGGACCAGTTTGTAAATGACAGTGTCCTGAATTCATGGTGAAGCCCAAAACCCTATGTTGAAAATTTAATGAAAAATTCACCAAATTACTGTTTTACCAGCATGCGCTATGCTTGTTCCTATGCACGCCATAAGTTCACGAATTTTCAATATTTTCACTCCAGATTTTCAACATTGTCATTTTACCACATCTCCTTATGAGCAGTATAGCTGTCATTTTTCACATTTTGCCCAAAATGTGTTTCCACTCATGTAGCGCACAATGGCGCAGTCGGTGTGCGAAATCAATGTTCGGGACAGATTAAGAAAATCACAGTGACACTGTTCATGAGCAGAGGTGTTACAATGGCTATGTTAAACATTTGGTGAAAACAGTCCATAAAATGACTGTGTTACGAGCGACCATTGCGCAGTTTCCACGCACCCTTGTAAGTTCATCGATTTCTAATATTTTCAGTCCAGATTTTCACCACTGGCATTTTTCCACACTTCCTTATGAACAGTACAGCTGTCATTTTTCACACCATGGCCGAAATGTGTTTTTGCACTTCCAGCGCAGAAATGCGTGGTCGCTGTGGGAAATCACTGTTTGGGACAGATTAAGAAAATCACAGTGACACTGTTCATGAGCGGAGGTTCCAAAATGCCTATGTTGACAATCTGCTGTATAAAATCCCCAAACTAATTGCATTATGAGTGTGCATTGCGCAGTTTCTACACACGCTCATGACTTCACCAGTTTTTTTAATATTTTCACTGCAGATTTTCAACATTGCTATTTTTTACATCTCCCTATGAACAGTACAGCTGTCATTTTTCTCATCCTATTCGAAATGTGGTGCCAAATGGCATAGTCGCTGTGCAAAACCAGCTTTCAGCTAACAAAATGATATTGCCACTGTTCATAAGGTGGGGGTCACAAAAAAACCATGTTGAAAATTTGAAGTAAAAATGCCAACAAACGCCTGAGGTGTTAGGGTTTTCGACCATAACGCACCACCCTGTAGAGATTGACAGGCATCGGGGTGTGACTTGGGATTCTCGCCTGTAATGCTCATACTATTCCACACCCTGCAGCCAGTGAGAGGCATCAAGGTGTGCCTTGGACTCTTTGGCTCCAAAGTTTACCCCATTCTCCTATACAGCACCCATCTCACTGTATTTCCTGATGGAATGGGGTGAGCATAAGGGCCAAAGACCCCAAGGCACACCGTGACACTTGTCGGTGTCTGCAGGGTAGGGTGTGGTGAAATGGCGCAGCCGTTATGCCTGACGACCCAAAGGCACACCCCAATGCCTGTCACTATCTGCAGGGTGGTGGCGGGGTTGGCTTCAGTTCAATACTTCACTGCCATTCCTATTATGCAGCTCTGTAACTCCTACACTACCAATGCCAATGCCAGCAAGCAAGCATTCCGCATTGACAAATGCTTGTTTCAGATGCTTTTCCAGTGCAAGATGGCCACCATGCAGGGCATGCCATTTGTGTGACTTGTATAAGAGTCAGCATTTTTTAACAGTTTATACTTTTTAATTGCTTTTTTTAAGGCACAATAGTCATCATTATCCAGCCTATATAACTAATTGAGCTCTGCTTCCCTTTTTTCAGGTTTGTTTTGTACTTTTATGAAGTGGGTAGGGGTGCTCAGTTTTGGAGTGTGCGCAGTGGTAAAGTCACTGGGTGAGATGGCTTAAGATCGGGTTGAGATCGGGTTGTGAGTCAGAGCAGCGGGGTGAATCCATTTGCTTTTTGCTTTGATTTGCCAGTGCGTCTGGTGGTATATTCACTGTGCTTTTCTCTGCTGAGAGAGCTTAAAGGGAGTAAAGACAACAGCAGCTGGCCTACACCAGACAAGATATTTCTATGTAATTTAATACTTAAAGTTGTAGTGTGAGTGACAAGCAGAAGTAAGTGTTTGTGTAAGAACGAGGGGGCACAATTTGAAGATAGAGGAGGGGACGGTGCAGAGGTTATGTTAGAAAGTATTTTTTCACAGAAGGGTTGTGGATGCATGGAACAGCCTTCCTGAGGAGGTTGTGGAGTCAGGAATAGTGGGAGAATTCAAGAATGCATGGGACAGACATAAGGCAATTCTAGTGGGGGGGTAGGAGGAAGTAAACTGTTGATTAACTAGAATCTGCACCTTATCCATCAGGTAGGGAAATGGGCAGACTAGGTGGGCCAAGCGGTCCTTATTTGCCATCAAATTCTGTTTCTACGGATCAGTGTTTTCGTGCTTATCTTTAATTTTCTTTAATTTTTTATAAGTCATGAAAGGGAAACTAGCTGAGTGAATATTGCAGTCTCTAGTAAACAGGTGTCTGATTTGGGAGGGGCTACAGCAGGTTTAGAGGGGACAGGAAATTTAAGCCCCATGCCTACAAACATTGCTGTGAGTGAGCGTCCTGCAGTGTGAGTGCCACAGGGTAGGAGTACAGTGCCAGCATCTGCAGAGTGCCCACGGGGGGCCACGATTCTGCAGGGTGCCAGCAAAACAGTCTAGGGAGGTCAAATCATGGAAAGTCATGTGTGCAAATGCCAGGAGCCTTAGCAACAAGATGGAAGATCTGGAGGCTGTCATGGTGCAGTCAGACCTGAACATTGTGGCCATCACTGAAACCTGGTGTAATGATAACCACGACTGGGAGTTGGCCATACCTGGCTACAACATATTCAGAAGAGACAGGGCAGGCAGGAAGGGAGGAGGAGTGGCACTGTATGTGAAAAATGACATAAGGGCCACAGAGATCCAGGAGGAACAAAATGGTGAGAGATACTGTGGGTTAAGCTGGAAAGGAAAATGGGGCCAGCCATCCGCACAGGTGTGGTCTACAGACCACCAGCCCAGGAGGAAGAAACAGATAGGAGCTGATGCTAGCCATCCAGAGGATGGCAGACAAGGTGAGTAGTACTGGTTGGAGACTTCAATATTCAGACGTGGACTGAAGCATCCCAGCAGCAGCATCAACTAAGGAGCAGATTTATCCTGGACTCCTTCAGTGTGCCTTCCTCAAGCAACTGGTCATGGAATCAACTCGCAGAAGGCAATACTGGACCTTGTGCTCACAAACAGGGACAGTGTGATGGGGTAGAGTGGGGAGCACCTGGGGAACAGTGACCACCAGTCACTGTGGTTTGAAATCATAGAAAGAGCAGAACCAAACCACACAAAACACGTATCCTGGATTTTAGGGGGCAAACTTTGAGAAAATGGGAGATACTTGAAAGAGGCATTAAGGGAATGGGCGAGGAATCAGGGTTGAGGAACAGTGGGAAGTATTTAAAATGGGGATTACAAGAGCAACAGAATTATGTATTAAGCTAGGTTAGCAAGAGGAAAAGTAAGAGGAGACCATTATGGTTTTCCAAAGAGGTAGCAAAAAGTGAAAAGCCAAAAAGATTGCATTCAGGCAATACAAAAAGACACAGGCAGAAGGGATAGGGAGAAGTACCAGGATAAGCAAAGGGAGGCAGGGAGGTCAGTAAGGGAAGCCAAAGTTCAGACAGAAGAACACATTGCAAAATCAGTGGGTGGGGGACAAAACCTTTTACAGGTACATAAGTGAAAAAGAAAGGCAAAGGAGGGATAGTGAGACTGAAGGGAGGATGGGGCTGTGTGGAGGATGACAACAGTAAAGCTGACATATTGAACAGGTATTTCTGCTCAGTCTTTACTGAGGAAGAGGAGGGTAATGGGTCTGAATGGAGTATAAGGGTGAGAATGGTGCAGAAATGGACACAAGTCCCTTTACGAGAAAGGGTCCTGAAGGAACTGGAAGTAATAAGAGTTGATAAAGCAATGGGGCCAGATGGGTGCCCACAGGTCCTTAAAGAACTAAGAGAGGTGGTGGCTGAACCTCTTGCTATCCTGTTTAGCCGATCACTAGAAACAGGAGAGGTACCCAAAGACTGGAGGATAGCAGATGTAGTCCCCTTATACAAAAGTGGAAACAAAGAGAAGCGGGGAACTACAGACCAGTCAGCCTCACCTCGGTAGTGGGAAAGATCATGGAAGCACTACTGAAGGAGATTGGTGGAACATCTGGTTGTCAATGGACTACAGGACCCAAGGCAGCATGGTTTCACCAGGGAAGGTCATGTCAGACCAACCTCATTGAATTTTTGACTGGGTGACTAGGGAGGTGGATCAGGGGAAGGCAGTGGACATGGCCTATCTGAGACTTCATCAAGGCCTTTGACACTGTGCCACATAGAAGACTATTGCACAAACTGGGAATATGGGTGTAGGCAGGACAGTAGTGCGGTGGGTAGGTAACTGGCTGGGCAGCAGGACACAGAGGGTGGTGGTAAATGGCTGTCACTCCACAGAGGAAAGAGTGACCAGTGGGGTACCACAGGGATCAGTGCTGGGACCGGTACTATTCAATATCTTCATCAGTGACATTGCACAGGACCTAGAAGGCAGAATTTCACTGCTCGCTGATGACACAAAGCTCTGCAACAGAGTAGACACACCAGAGGGTGTAGACAGAATGAAGGGACCTGCAGAAACTTGAAGAATGGTCAGGGTTTGGCAGTTGAAATTCAATGCAAGGAGTGCAAGATAATGCATATGGGGCACAAAACCCTGGCACAATATATCAGTTGGGGGAGGATATAGCATGCACCAAGCAGGAATGGGATCTTGGAGTTATCATCTCTGATGACCTCAAGGCAGGGAAACTGTGTGACAAGGCAGCGGGTAAAGCAAATAGGATGCTGGGATGCTTAGGCAGGGGCATCACCAGCAGGAAAAGGGAGGTCATAATTCCACTATACAAGACACTAGTTAGGCCGCACCTGGAGTACACTGTGCAGTTCTGGAGACCTTACTTACGTAAGGACATAGACAGGGTAGAGAAGGTTCAGATAAGGGCAACAAAGATGGTGCATGGATTGCATCACAAGTCCTATGAGGACAGGTTGAAGGCACTGAACATGTACTCCCTGGAGGAGAGGAGGGAGAGAGGGGATATGATAGAGACATACAAGTATCTCACAGGGAGGAACAGGGTGCAGGAATACACTATTTTTAAGTGAAAAAGATGTTCCAGGACTAGAGGGCATGGGATGTAGTTGGAGGGAGGACGATTCAGAGGAAACGTGAGGAAGTGTTTCTTCACAGAACGGGTTGTGAACAAGTGGAACACCCTGCCAGAGGAAGTGGTGGGGGCTGAAACAATCACGGGATTTAAGAATGCATGGGATAGACATAAGGGAATTCTGGAGGTCAGGGGTAAGGGGCAACAGACTTCCTGGAAAACATAAACTGAACTTACAAACTTAAATGGGCAGACTGGGTGGGCCATAGGCCCTTATCTGCCAACACTGTCTATGTATCTATGTATGTATCAGCAGGGTGTCCACAGGTATGCCGAGATTCTGCAGGGAACCCTGCATAAGGTAGAGTAAGAGCACAGGTAGGGCATAAGCCTTATCTAAATGGAGAAGATGTCCTTAGAGGACCATGAAAGTGAAAACAGGAGGGTGTCAAGTGTGGGTAACAGAGGTTAAAAAGCGAAAAGGTTGGAAGACAAAGGGGTAGCTAGTAGGTAATGAAGGGCCCACAGAAGCAGTCAAATTAGTAAGGATAGTAGTAGTGGTCAGGAATCCAGGTGGCATAAGTAATCATAGAAAAATCATATTTGAGATAAAAGGGCCCAAGACCAAGGGAGCAGATTAGAAAGAAACAAGCATTTGTCAATGCTGAACGTCCGCTTGCAGGTATTTGCAGTGGTGTTTGGCACGTATGGTGCTTTACCCTAATGCCCTGTGCAATTGCTGGTATTTGCACAATGAATTTTCAGCATGACCTTTTTGTTACCCCCACCTCATAAAAGCATTTGAGACCTCTGCTGATGAACAGTCCCACTGTTATTTTGTTAATCTGTCCTGAGCGTTGATTTCCCACAGTGACCACACCGTTGTGCACCACATGTGCAAAAACACAGTTCGGGCAGGATGTGAAAAATGACAGCTGTAGCATTCATAGGGAGGTGTGAAGGGATGGCAATGTTGAACATCTGGAGTGAAAATACTATAATTTCTCGAACTTACGAGCGTACATGGAAACTGCGCAATGAACGCTCATGACACAGTCATTTTGTGGACTTTTGTCACCAAATTATCAACATAGGCATTGTGGGGTCTCTGCCCATGAACAGTGTCACTGTGATTTTCATAATCTGTCCTGAGCATTGATTTCTCACTGTGACCACACCATTGTGCACTGGATGTGCAAAAACACATTCAGCCAGGGTGTGAAAAATGTCAGCTGTACTGTTCATAAGAAGGTTTGAAAAAATGCCAGTGTTGAAAATCTGGAGTGAAAATATTTCAAATTCTAGAAGTTATGAGTGTGCATGGAAACTGCGCAACGCACGCTCGTAACACAGTCATTTTTTGACATTTTTTCACCAAATTTGCAACATAGGATTTTGGAAGCCCACCTCATTACCAGTGACACTGTTGTTTAGTTAATCAATCCCAAAAGGTGATTTTGTGCAGTGACCATGAAATCACCTTTGGGGACCAAATAACTCACATGACAGTAACTGAATTCATGAGGAGGTGTCCCAAGAACCCCCTGTAAACAATGTGGTGCCAAAATTTGCAAAAATGCCCGAGATAGCCACCTAAGTTGGAAAAAAAAAACATTTATGCCATTATACAGCTTACCGTCATTTCTTCAGTTTGTGTTCTGCTTTAAAGTGTGCAGACGTGTTCCCACTCCAATGAAGATCATTACACCAGGCTCCGGAGGTAAGTATGGGGCGAGGGGCAGGTGGGCTATGCAGAGGGTGGGTGTGGGTTCAGGGAGGGGGCACAAGACACAGCGAGGGACGGTTTTCTGTTTTCACAGGTTTTAAAAAAACAAAAGATGTTGCTGGACAGTTTTCCCATTTACAGGGACAATGGGCATGCTGGGGTGGGCTCCCAGCATGTCACCTGGGTGTTTGTTGGGGGGGCCTGGAGACAATGGGGACTGTGCACTCCATCTGCACATACAATGTGTTCGGTGGGGGCAATAACAAGGGAGCAGGGTGAAGCGGCAACAGAGGGAGGAAGTGGGAGAGATTTTATTAGCAGCCAAGGGAAAAGGGTGGCGTCAATATGCTAAATACACACCGTTACCACCGCTAATTGCAGTGGTGCTTTTCTTTAACTGAAGACCACTGCAGCCAAACTGCTGTCATAGACAGCTCATGCATCCATTGGTGCAGTAGGGTTGCTACGTTACACTGAGCACTGCATTGGACAGGAGGGTCACACACCTTCAAAAGTTGTACTGTCCCAAAACGTTCCTTGCACATGCATGCAAGCGAATGCAAAATTAAACAAGCATTTGTCAATGCCGAATGTTGCTTGCTTCTATGTGCTGTTTAGGTATATGGAAGTCATTGAGTGCAAATATTGAAATTAGCAATTCACAGTGTGCGTAGGAACTGCAGATAATGCGCTCGATAAAACAGTCATTTTAGAATTTTTCACCAAATTTTCAACACAGCCATTTAAGATCTCTGCTCATGAACAGTGTCACTGTGATTTTCTTAATGTGTCCCATACATTGAGTTCGCACACCGACTGCGCCATTGTGCGCTACATGGGCGGAAACATGTTTTGGGCAGGATGTGAAAAATGACAGCTGTACTGCTCATGAGGAGGTGTGTTAAAATGGCAATGTTGAAAATCTGGAGTGAAAATATTGAAAATTCGCAAACTTACGAGCGTGCGTAGGAACTGCGCAATGCAGACTCGTAAAACAGTCATTTTTAGGAATTTTTTCACCAAATTTTCAACACAGCCATTTTAAGACCTCTGCTCATGATCCAGTATCACTGTGATTTTCTTAAAGTGTCCCATACATTGAGTTCACTACCGACTGCGCCATTATGCGCTACATGGAAGGAAACATGTTTTGGGCAGGATGTGAAAATGACAGCTATACTGCTCATGAGGAGTGTGGTAAAATGCCAATGTTGAAAATCTGGAGTGAAATATTGAAAATTCGCAAACCCACGAGCATGCAGGAACTGTGCAGAACACACTCAGAAAACAGTCATTTTAGGAATTTTTTCACCAAATTTTCAACATTGCCATTTAAAACCTCTGCTAATGAACAGTGTCACTGTGATTTTCTTACTGTGTCCCATACATTGATTTCACACACTGACTGCATGCCATTGCACTACATGAAGACTGCGTTTGGGCAGGATGTGAAAATGACAGCTATACTGCTCATGGAGGTGTGGTAAAATGGCAGTGTTGAAAATCTGGGAAAATATAAAAATTGTGCAAACTTACGCAGCGTGCGAGGAACTGCACAATACGCACTGTGAAACAGTTATTTTAGGAATCTTTTCACCAAATTTTCAACATAGCCATTTTAAGATCTCTGCTCATGAACAGTGACACTGTGATTTTCTTAATGTGTCCCATACACTGAGTTCGCACACCGACTGTGCCATTGTGCGCTACATGGGCGGAAACACATTTTGGTTAAGATGTGAAAAATGACAGCTGCACTGCTCATAAGGAGGTGTGGTAAAATGGCAATGTTGAAAATCTGGAGAGAAAATATTGAAAATTCGCAAACTTACAAGCGTGCATAGGAACTGCGTAATGAACACTCGTAAAACAGTCATTTTTAGGAATTTTTTCACCAAATTTTCAACACAGCCATTTTAAGGCCTCTGCTCATGAACAGTATCACTGTGATTTTCTTAATGTGTCCCATATATTGAGTTCGCACACCGACTGTGCCATTATGCGCTACATGGGCAGAAACATGTTTTGGGCTGGATCTGAAAAATGACAGCTGCACTGCTCATGAGGAGGTGTGGTAAAATGGCAATGTTGAAAATCTGGAGAGAAAATATTGAAAATTCGCAAACCTACGCGCGTGTGTAGGAACTGCGCAACGCAGACTCGTAAAACAGTCATTTTTAGGAATTTTTTCACCAAATTTTCAACACAGCCATTTTAAGACCTCTGCTCATGATCAGTGTCATGGTGATTTTCTTAATGTGTCCCATACATTGAGTTCGCACACTGACTGCACCATTGTGCGCTACATGGGTGGAAACACGTTTTGGGTGAGATGTGAAAAATGACAGCTATACTACTCATAAGAAGGTGTGGTAAAATGGCAATGTTGAAAATCTGGAGTGGAAATATTGAAAATTCACAAACCTACAGCGTGCGTAGGAACTGCGCAATGCACACTTGTAAAACAGTCATTTGTAGGAATTTTTTCACCAAATTTTCAACATAGACATTTTAAGACCTTTGCTAATGAACAGTGTTGCTGTGATTTTCTTAATGTGTCCCATACATTGATTTCACACACCGACTGCGCCATTGTGTGCTACATGGACAGAAACATGTTTTGGGCAGGATGTGAAAAATGACAGCTGTACTGCTCATAAGAAGGTGTGGTAAAATGGCAACGTTGAAAATCTGGAGTGAAAATATTGAAAATTCGCAAACTTACGAGCCTGCGTAGGAACTGCGCAATGCACGCTCATAAAACAGTCATTTTTAGGAATTTTTTCACCAAATTTTCAACATAGGGTATTTGGGACCCCTTCTCATGAATGATGTCACTGTCATGGTGTTATTCAGGCCCAAAGGGTGATTTCACACAGTGACTGCGCATTGACTGCGAAATCACCCTTCGGGCCCAAATAACGCCATGACAGTGACATCATTCATGAGAAGGGGTCCCAAAAATCCCATGTTGAAAATTTGGTGCAAAAATTCCAAAAAATGCCTGAGATATGCAATAAAGTTGAAAACCCCCTATCTAGCCCATTATACAGCTTACCGGCATTTCCTCAGTTCGCGGTCGGCTTTTGAAGAGTGCAGGCGTGTTTCCCAGTCCACCAAGATCGTCGCGGCTGAGCTCGGAGTAGTATGGGGTGTGGGGGTGTGGGGAGGCAGAGGTCGCCAGTGGGTGGTAGGGTTGTGGAAGGGTTCAGGGATAAGAACCGTGGGACCGTTTTATTTCTAGGTAACAAAAAAAAAAGATGATCGCGAGACATTTTCCATGCTGGGGTGGGCTCCCAGCATAGCACTACTTTGGGGTATTTGGGGATGTGGAGCCGGCAGAGGGTTAGGCACCCCGTCGGCAGATGACATCGGATGTTTGCCACGATGGGGTGGGCTCCCAGTGTGGCACCAAAACTTTGGGGGCAGTGAAGCCGACAGAGGATTAGGTACCCCCGTCGGCAGAAAGCGCAGGCGTTTGCCACACTGGGGTGGGCTCCCAGCGTGGCACCAAAGCTTGGGGGCGTGAGGCCTACCAGTGCTGTGTATGACAGTGGTGTTTTTCTTTGAAGCGAAGACCACCGCTGTCATACACAGTTCCCACACCCATTGATGCAGGACCACCACGCCTGCTCAACGGAGCAGTGGACTGAACAGGAGAGGCACACCTCCAAAGTGTGCTACTCTCCCAAAACGTTCCTTGCGCATGCACGCAAGCGAACGTAAAAAGGAGTACTAGAAGGGGGGCCTACAGCCAAGTCTTATAAAACAGTATTAATGAAAGTAGAAAATGGGATGTGGGGAACTGAGGGAGGACAGGGTAGGAAAGGATAGGGTATGAAAGGCTGAAGCATCTGTGGTACAGGCATCTTCAGGACACTTCTCTGGAGGAGACATTGTTGCCAAGTGTGTAGCAGGTTTGCTGCACTCCCTGAGGAGCTTGCTATGATGAAGACAGAACTGAGCCTGAAGCAGGTGTCAGTGGTTGCAGCCTAGATTGCAGAGTGGACAGTTATCAGTGAGGGGGAAGGGAAGGGAAGGAGGGTCCGGAGGGTGGATCCTGTGGTGGTAACTGTGAACAGATTTCCACCCGTGTGTGAGTCACTCACTTCAATCTCTCAAGTGCAGAGACAAGGGTCTGTAGCACCACTGGCCACCACGGCTGTAAAGAACAAGATACCTGAATTGTGATGAAAGTCAAAGGGAAAAATGAGGACCAGAAAGTTACTTGTCTTAGAGGACTTCATGTTAGTGGGGATGGAAGAGAAGCACACAAAGAGGACCTGCACTCAGGAGTATTGTGAAAATGTCAAAATGTATTTAGAACATTCAAAAAAAAGTGTAGCGATGCCATAGTGCAGACTCGCCAACTAAAGCCCCGTGCACATTCAGAGCCACATGTTGCTTCACAATAAAAAAATGATATTACATACGGTAGAGCAGCACATACAACAATGAATATAATAAATCTATCGGACAAACATAAATATCAATTCTCACTGCTTGTACGGGACAAGAAAAAAAACAACAGCACCAAACAAAAGTAGAAGAAAAAAAGGGAAAGTGTATAAAATAAAAACAAAAAATAAAAAAGGAAGAGAAGAGTATGTAAAGGTGGTGGGGGAGGAAGGGGGGTGGGAGGACATTCTACAGGTAGCAGGTATATAGCAGTACCACACATAAGGAGACCCTATGATGCCCACATATATATAATGTAATGGATGCAAATTATGACGTACCTCAAAATCAATATCATCAAGCTAGACAGGCAAAAAACATATTGTGATAGAACAAAGTACAGTATTATAAGAACATGGGTAGTGTACCATTAAAACATTAGTTGGTGGCTATAACTGGTGCAATACCTCTGACATACTTGTTGGAGGCAAAAACTATAATAATGCAGCTACCATTACTAACACCTTCAATAACCAGTTCTCTTGACCTGTCTGCTTACATCACCCAGTTTACCACTGCTCACACCCCAATTGCCCCTACAGTTCCCTCACTATTGAAGCCACCTTCTGCCCCACCCCTTCTGTCTTATATCTGTCTCAGTAAGGGAGTCTTGTAAACTCCTTACTGGCCTCTCATCTTTCTCTAGCCCAGGTCATGATAATCTTGAGCCTAAACTCCTAAAACTAGAGGCTCCCTTCCTTGCGCTTCCAATCTCCCATATTATTAACCTGTCCCTTACCTCATGTGTGGTCCCTTCAATCTGGAAGGTAGCTAGGGTGGTGCCTGTTTTCAAGCAGGGTGACCGCAAATGTACCAAAAATTACCGGCCCATAGCCATCTTGTTAGCTGTTAGCAAGCTGTTGGAGAAAGATGTGGAGGTGCAGCTCTCTGAGTACCTGCTCAAATATAACTTACTGACCCCAACGCAACACGGTTTCCATAAGTGACACAGTACTGGAACAGCCCTTGCTAAGGTCACATCCAACATTAGGATTTCAACTATCCTAGGCATGTACACAGTTGTGATCTTTGTTGATCTCTCCAAGGTTTTTGATTTAGTCAATCACCCCCTTTTTTGTGCAAAACTTTGCTCGTTTGGCATCTCTAACCTGGCTCTAGCCTGATTCTCCAATTACCTTGTTGACAGACAACAGCTAGTAAAATATAACTATGTCCTCTCTAAACCTATTCCTGTAAAGGTTGGGGCTCTGCAGGGGTCCGTCTCAGGCCCTATCCTTTTCTCCCTGCTTATAAATGACTTCTTTCTGGTCCCTACCCACAGCAGCACGACCCTCTTTGCAGACAACTTGGTTCTCCTGTGTAGTTTGTGCGACATCAACACCATAACCTGTCATCTTCAAGCTGCCTTCCATAAGCTACAAGCCTGACTTCTCTTAAACAAGTTTGTTCTTAACCTAAAGATAACTCAGTCCATACTCTTTGGGTCCTCCGGCAGGCTTAATATGAATTATACCCCTCTGTTTATTATGAGCACAGATGGATCCCCTTTTGCCTCTACTTCCTCCATCAAACACCTAGCAGTTACACTTGAAGTTGAGGTTTATTGTTCTAGGAATTAATACCTTTGAACCAAGGATCTTTTACAAAGGTTCCATGTCATTAAGTACAAAAACATAGTAGACAGTGTTACAAACAATCAGTAAGCCGTTTACCAGGCCACAACTTAAACAGTAACATTTATGTACAGAAAAGAAAAAGGAACTCAGAGGCAGTGTCAAGGGCAAGAAATAAGGATTGGAGCACTTGAGAGGGAAGAGAGGGAGAAATAAGAAGTTTAGGAGCAGACAGAACCAGGTTAGTGGTACTCAGGTTGTCTTTGTCAAAGAGGAGACAATGGTGGTTGAGTGAAACAAATGTAAGTGCACTCAGTGGGATGAGACTTTAGTCAAAGCAGTCACAGGAGCTGGAGGCTGTGAGGTGAGCGTAAAGTATGGATTTGAAAGCTCCCAATGTCGTGGAGGATAGGGAGGGCAGGTTAAGGGCATTGTACCAGGTAGGGGCACGGTATATAAAAGATCTTTGTCCCTGAGCAGTCCGGCATCTAGGGACAAGGAAAGGTTGGTGGTCAGATCTTCTGGTAATGCAGTGCCATTGTTCAGGCAGAGCAGGTCCGGATACATGGAGGTGAGTCCCAAGATTGATTTTTTGCCATCATGCAGGTGAGATACATGAGGTGATTGGAAAGATGCAACCAACCGGTTTCCGTGTAGAGGTCACAAGTGTGGGTCTGTCTCTGTGCTCCAGTGAGGAGTCGACAGGTTTTGTTTAGTGCTGTTGAGATGTGCTTTAGTGCAGTGGTAGTAGCTGAGCCACAGACAATTAGACCATAATCTATGATTGAGATGATGGGGCTTGAACAGCAATCCTCAAGGCAGCTTGGTTGAAAATTAGCGGTTCCAGTACAAAATTCCAATGCGTTGGTGCACTGTTTTGCAGTGTTATCGATATAGGCCGAAAAAGTAAGACATTCGTCAAAAGTGATACCAAGGTATTTGAATGTGTTCACTTGTTCTAGTGTATTTCCAAGAGAAGTTTTTATGACGAGTGGAGTATGCCTATTTCTGTTTTGATGACTGGCGAAAAGCATGACTTTTGCTTTTTTTTTTTATTTAGGACCAGTTTGTGCTCAAGGAACCACTTTTCAACACATGAGAAAGCAAGCTGCACTTGACCCTCAGTTAGACCTCTCCTCACATATCCAAAATGTTTGTAAGGCTACAAACATCAAAATGGACCTAGCCTATAGGGCCAGGTGGAACCTAACCGTAGCTGAGTGTCTTGCCCTTTATTTTTAATTTATTAATTTGACTCAACAGATTACATTTGAGCTAGGAGTACTTGTACAAAGGTTCCACATCAATAGACAAAGAGACAGTTACAATGTTTACAATTCTCAAAGACAGAGGTACAGGTTACATACATAGGAATATTTTAATAATCAGAACAAGCACTAAGCTGTTGAATTACAAGCAGCTGCAAATGTTACAAAATAACTGCCTAGTGACCAGGTATTGTCACTCATTACAGGTCCTAAATTATTCAACATGATTTCAAAAGAGAAGGGGGAGATGGGGTGTGAGTGCGAAGGATCAGCAGGCTCTATCCTGAATTAGGGAAATAGGGACTTGGAGTGCAGCAGGTGAAGAAGAGGTGAGACAGAGGTAAGAAAGGGAGGGGATAGAAATATAGTTAGGAAAAGGGTAAGAGTTACTGGTATGGAAGAATAAGGAATCAGTGCAAAGGGCTTGCAGAGAAAGGGGCTGGAGGGAACACTGGCTTGTAATAGGAGCTAGCCTATGGGGCATTATTATTATCACAGGTATAGTATTAAAGTCTGAATTCCATAGAAGAAAAGAATTCTCCTTCCTACTCTTGGCTATGGACTCACCACTTTTCCCTTTGCTAAGTGGGATGTAACCTATAATAATGTCTGTCGCTTTGCCCTCGCCACCCCCCACCTTAACCACCATTGTGAAGTGTACAGCAAACTACATTGGTTGTCCCCATGTAATTACTGATCCTTCACCCTTGGTAACTTCCTTGACAAAATGTCTGTACCACCCCTCCCCGAGCTGTCCAAACCATTTAAACCTACCTAGCCATCATACACGTACCTACTCAGGTCCACCAACTCACAGTCCTTTCTAGTCCCTTAGACCCGTTCTCTGTCAGGAGATCAAGCCTTGCAGTATGTGCCCCTAGATTCTGGAACTCCCTCCAAGTGCTTACTAAGTGTACCACTTCCCATCTCTCATTTAAGAGATCCCTTATGGGCACACCTGAAATCAGCCTTTGATGGTCACTGTCCTTAGTGTGCCTGGTGTGCCATACCCCTGCATGGTTCCCTTGGCCCTCATTCATGCAAATGAATACGTCCTACACACTTACAATTTTATTGTGTGTATATACACTGTATATACCACTGTATCATGACTTGTTTTAACAATCACTACTCTATTGAATTGTACCATGGCTTGTCCTAATACTTATTCCTCTATGTAATGTACTTACCCAACATTGTATTATTGTCTCTATTAATTCTATTCATGGTTCTTTGTTTGCTGCCTGTATATCTCTGTACCGTCATTTTGCTCTGTATTTCTGTTGTTCTGTATATTTACCTTTGTAACCTCCTGGGTCATACCTGAAAATAGACATTTTTGCTAGTGTGCTTACCAGTAAACAAAAGGTATATAAATAAAGACTGAAAGGGAGAACATTCAGGACAACACTAGGAAGTTCTTCTTCACTGAGAGGGTGGTGTATGCCTGGAACAGCCTACCCTTCCTGTGGCACAAAAATGGTTGATGGGTTCAAGAGAGCTTGGGACAGGCACAAAGGTATCATTCACCAGAGGGGCAAATGGAGGGGGGTAGGAAATATTTACTTGGCCAAACTAGATGGACCTTGTGGTCCCCTTCTGTCATCATCTTCTATGTTTCTATGAAAGCATAAAAGCTTCTGAAATGGAAGACATGGGGCACAGCAAACACACAGAAACAACATGGGTGCAGGTAGTTACAGAAGGAGGAAGAAATATCAGAATATGGGGTGATTCATAGACCAACATCTCAGAAGGAGTAAGTGGATGGTGAATTAGGGAAAGAGATCAGAAGCACAGCAGGGCCTGGTGAGATGTTGCTACCAGAGGACTTCAACATGCCGGATGTAGAGTGGAGGATCCTATCAGCATTGCTTCTCATAATCCTCCACTGACTTAGGTTCCACAGCTAAAAATACTGACAAAATGCAATATATTAGCCCTTATCTACCTTGTTATCTGGGTGTCTCATCTTTAAGTACAAAATCATCCCATGTGGGGCTTTTTCAAGGTGTACTAACTGTGTAGGTACCAAAAACGTGTACCTCTTCAACATATCCTTGGCACAACATGCCCCAAACCTGCTACTGTATCACCGCATGTTCAAGGGATTCAAATTACATTTAGCAGTCTATGGATTTGGGGCTTTACTGTCAGTTTCTGTGGTAAAGGAACATAAATTTGGTAAAACTGTAACCAGTACTCTCGTTAGAATCCACAAAAGGGGTGCTCATATACCTACATCTTTTATATATAGACATCTGGTTTGTTTCAATGTGACAGTTATGCAAATTTTCATTATTTCTCATAGTCCTACCAAAACCAGTATTTTGTACAGATTAAGAAAATAAATACCTTTTTATGGTACCATGGTATCCTGAATGGCTATAGCCCAAATAATCAATACTGTACATTTTCCATTAAGGGCCCAAGTTTCCCTTTAAAATACACTTATCACTCCACGTGTTTCAAGCCTATTTCAAACAAACCCTTAGAAACAGACTTTGTCAGCAGATAAGGACCTCTTCACCTACCTAGTCTGCCCTATTTTACCTACCTACAGTGCCACCATGACCCTACTTGGTCTCCAGTTTGCACCCTCACACCCACCTTACTTCTAAGATCCCCTTGTGTCTATCCCATGCCTTCTTGAATCCTGTAAAACCCTTGTGGTAAAGGTACATAAATGTGGTATCATCATAACTGGTACTCTCAGTAGAATCCACAAATGTGGTACTTGTGTACCTCTAGCCTATGCTACATAGAAATTTGGTTTCATAAAGTATTGAAATTATGTGAATTTACATTATTTTTTATTGTTCTACATAGAAACACAGAAGTTGACGGCAGATAAGGACCACGTGGCCTACCCAGTTTGCCTATTTTGCCTACCTGCTTGAACCACAGATCCTAGTTGATCTGCAGATCCTCTTTTTTCCTGTCTCAAGGGTACAATTATGTCTATACCATGAACTCTTGAATTCCCTGTTTTTGCCCCCACCACCTCCTTTGGGAGTCCGTTCAAGCATCCACCACTCTTTTAGTGAAAAAGCACTTTCTCATGTTGCTCCTGAACCTCCCTCCCCAATTTCATTTCATGACCCTTTGTTCTTGCACATCTTCTTTTTGAAAGATGCTGCCCTATTGTACCTTGTTTGCCCTGAAGTACTTAAATGTTTCTGTCATACCCCCCCTTCCAGAGAATATATATTGAGTTACCCCAGCCTCTCTTCAAAATGTTTTTCATGCAAGCCCTGCACCATCTTTGTAGCCCCACTCTGGACTGCCTCCAGTCTGTCTATGTCCTTCCAGAGATGTGATCTCCAAAACTGGACACAGTACTCCAGCTCAGGTCTCAACAGTAATCTGTACAATGGCATAACTACCGCCTTCTTTCTGCTGGTGGTACACCCCAGTATCCTACTGTCTTTCCCCACAGCCTTCTCACATTGTTTGGTTGCTTTTAAGTCATCTGGTTTAAGTATCCCCAGGTCCTGTTCCTGCCTGGTGGCTGCCAGTACTCCCTCATTTTGTATACCTCACCAGAATTTTTGTTCCCTAAGTACATGACTTTGCACTTCTTGGCATTGAATCAAAGCTGACACACTTCTGGCCACTCCTCCAACCTGCCCATGTCCTTTCTCATTTTTTCTATCCCCTCTGGAGTGTCAACCCTGTTGCAGATCTTAGTGTCTTCTGCAAAAACACATACTTTCCCTTCCAGCCCCTCCGCAATGTTACTTATAAAGACATTGACTAGGATTGGTCCCAGGACAGATCCCTGAAGCACTGCGCTGGTCACCTCCCTTTCCTCAGAGTGAACACCATTCATTTTCCAGCACCCTCTGTGTCCTGTCCTTCAACCAATTTCTGAACCAGTTTAGCAGCTTGGGGCCCACCCCCATGCTGCCTAACTTGTTTGCCAACCTTCTATGTGGGACAGTATCAAAGGCCTTGCTGAAGTCTAAGTAGGCCACATCCACCGCCCTTCCCTGCTCTTCCTCCCTGGTCGCCTAGTCAAAGAAATCTATTAGATTTGTTTGGCATGACTGTCCCACTGTTAATCCATCCTGTCTTACAGCATGTGCTCCACTAGCTTCAAGGAATGACACAGTCCTCTCCTTTACCAGTGCTTCCATTAGCTTCCCCAACACTGAGGTTAGGCCAACTAGTCTGTAGTTGCCAGCCTCTTCTCGGCTCCCATTTTCATGGAGAGGGACCACATCTGTCCTCCGCCAGTCTTCTGGGACTTCCCCTGTCTCCAGTGATCTGCTGAATAGAGTGGTCAGTGGGGCCACCAGCACCTCTCTGAGCTCTTTTAATATTCTGGGGTGAATCCCATCTGGCTCAATTGCCTTATCTGTTTTCAGGTTAATGAGTTCCTCCAGGACTCTCTCTACTGTGAATACCTAATTTTCTATCCACTTCCCTCGAGAACCAACGCGGTTGTTTCTTTCACTTACTCTTACCAAATATAAAGGAGGATTATGGGTAGCAAACATTTGAATAGCAGGTAATGTTACACATTTTTAAAAACAGAATTTTGTGCTGTTTCAGAAAATATATAGTCTTTCTATGGTACTATGGTGTTCTGAATGGCTACAGGCTAAATAATTAATACTGTGCATTTTCCATTATGATCTCATTTTTTTCCTCTTAAAAATACACTTATCACCCTATATGTTTTGAGTCTATTTCTACCATACCTTTGTGGTAAAGGTACATAAATGTGGTACAGGTGTAAACAGTACTCACAGTAGGATCCAAAAATGGAGTGTTTGTGTGCTTGCAGCCTATATTACATAGATGGTTGGTTTGCTGAAATGTGTACTCTATGTGAATTTCCATTATTTTTCATTGTTCTACCAAAGGTACAGGAGGATTATGGATAGAAAACACTTTGATAGTGGGCAATGCTACTCATTTCTAAAATGAGTATTTTGTGCAGTTTCAGAAAATATATACATTTTTATGGTACTGTAGCATCCTGAATGTCTACAGGCCAGACAAGCAATGTTGTGCACTTACCCTTATGAGCCCAGAGGAGCTGGGGGGGGGGGAGCACACCTGTCTCCCAAAGGTGCTGCTGTGCAATGGATCAAACAAGAGAAAAAACAGCACATATACCAGGTTATAAGAAAATAACAAATTTATTGGTGCAAATGCAGAACCGTGAATCGGACTGCCCCATATGTATCACAATAGGACATGGCTTCCTCAGGTGGGTCTGACTGCAAACACTTCCATCTTTTATACCTCATGTGAAAGATTAAACAATAAATCAATTAATTTCCATGTACAAACATTGTTGCAAAAGTGTTTGATAAGTGCAGGTAATGTTATTGTGCAAGAAGTGATCTTAGTACATTAGAGAAGTTGACTAAAAATCCAGCAACAATGAAGAATAGTAAAATAGTAAAATGTGAAAGGCAACATAGCCACATAATCAAGGTCCCCAGTGTGTGGTCACAGCAACTGCATAAAATACTACTAGAGGGAGGGGTACAAGAGAGCAAAGGGTGACATACACAGTGTTGTAATAAGAGGAAACCCAATTTAAATTTGTCACTGCCTCACACAGTCAGTGACCTGAAACATATTTTATAAGTGTGGCCTGTTAACATACACTTTTTCTCACTGTATTAATCCTCATGTCCTTTGTTCTTATTACTACAGTTTGTATTACAGAAAAAATCTCTGAGTGAGACATGCTGCAACCATGCATACTAACAGTGTATCACATAGCAATAGAAAAACAGCCATATTAATTTTAACATACATTAGTATTTGAATATTGCCCATAGGCTACACCTAAAACAATGCAAATGAACTGTTCTATTCAAATCATAACACTGTAAGATTCCCATGCAGAAACCATTGTAAAAAAAAAATACCGCCAGTACCTAACGGCATTATAAAAGTAATAACTGCTTAGAAATAATTACTGAATTTAAATATGCATCTCGCCCCATACTGGTAATGTATCAATAGGCATAGAATATATAAGCTGACTATAGTATACGGTTGGCCTTTGTTCTGTATAAAAATCAGCCTGCTCAAAAACCTTGTTGTGCACATTCTAAACTATAAGGTATGGGGGGCCCTTATTATTAACTGAAATCAAGCAGATTATAACCTTGTTATACCATCATTATGACATCACTCTGTTGTTAACCATTCTTGAGTATGTCATATCAATGAGTATAACTAAATGGAATCCTCACAACAGTCAGTGTTTCACTTTGAAAAATGTTTAAAATATTGGTATTAAATTAATTGATTTGAGCCAGGCTGTACCAATGAATAATGTTACGAAGAACACACAATAAACACTGTTGAAGAATCTTCCTGCATGTTTTTACAGCTGCTTAAGGTAAGACAAGGGAAAGGCAAGGCAAATTTTATTTTTATGGCACCCAGTCCTGGAGGCTCTGGGCACCCAACAATAAAAACAATACAAATAATAATATTAAAAGAGTAAAAATGCAAGATACACATATTATACAGATTTAAGATACTAAAAGTTCATTATCAGAAGCATAGGTTATTAATACTTTCAGTCAGCAGTCAGGCGGATCAGGTAATCTCCTCTTGTTAAGCCAGATGGAAAAGGTGGGCTTTTAGCCTCCACTCGAATATCTCAATGGAAGGGGCCTCCTGGACTGCAGATGGTACCAAGTTCCAAATTACTCAGAAAAGTAATTCAGTCTGTGATTTCACAATCTTGGTAGTCCGTACACTGTAAAATATAATGTATGGTCTTTGGTTAATAACCACACTGAAAACACTTCTCAAGGTTGCCATGACATCTGAAAACCTCTCGAGCTGCACTCTCGAGGTTCACAATGATGTCATGGCAACCCCTTGTAGTGTTTACAGCATGGTTATTAACCAAAGACCATACATTATCCTCTATGTTGTACTCATTCTAGGGTGCTGTTGTGCGCATTGCGAGCAGTTGTTCAGCACAGTTCAAAGGTCATAACATTTTAAATTCCTCATTCACCCAGCACCCAGCTGATTACTAATCTCCCAATGCCTAAATTTGTACCTTTTAACTTGTAAAGGCTATACATTTAATTTTAATCATAAAACAGAACACAGAAATGGCATGTTGTTTGTGTTTTCTTTGTTTTTATTTAGGAGGTAACACTTCTGTGATTTCTGTGTACAAAATCATATACTATATAAAATAAAATATGGGCAGGTCCATATGCTGTCATCTCCACCCCTTGATGGAAACACAGCCTTGTTGTATATGGCTGCCCATACATTATTCTCTATATAATAGCTCGTATAGTAATACCCAGTGTGTATAACATAGGTGAAACAGTGACTGTCAGTTACACACAAAACAGAAAAGACAAACAGTCATAAAGCTGGCATTTACAGTTAATCCTAGTCCTTATTAAAGATAGAATGACAAAAATATTAATACACAGTATCATCTCATAATAAAAAGAAAGAGACTGTGTAACTAACACCATACAAGTCAAAAAAAAATTCCCCATTCTCCGTTGTTTGTTAAACATGGGAACCTTCAACATATCAATGCATGATCGGAGAAATGGTTTGTAGTCAAGCTGGTGATTAAGCTCATCAGGCTGGAAGGGCTCGAGACAGAGCTCCATTTTGTCTCCCACTGTAAGAGGATCCTCAGACAATCCCATCCTCTTATGGGAACTAAGACATGCTGCAAGGCTGTAAATGTTAACCCTTGAGTTCTGCTTTGGTGGGTCTCCATGAAGTGTGAACCCAGGGCATTATTAAGATTCCTATTGATAATTGCTTGCATATGCTTCTGGATGTGACACTTTAAGAGGTGCACTGTGCAGCCAATATAAATTAGCCGGCATGGACACCAGCACACAGGCGCAAAGTTGGTTTGACAATCAAAGTACTACTGTAACTATAACTCCTACTAGTTCTTGGGTGTTCATACTTTTCCCTAGTTACAGCATACAGGTAAGTACATACATTACAGTGCCTGCACCTATTAAAACCATGCCAGTTGGATAGCCCTTTGTTCTGTTTTTCTACAAAATGACTACTCACCATGTGATTGACTAAGCTAGTACCCTAGTGAAAGGTAATTCTCAGTGCCTGACCCACCACATTTCTAAGCTCCTGATCTGCTTTTAACACTGAGCATCTCTCCCTAATTATCTGCCCAATTTCCATGGTCATGGTACTATAGTTGGTGACAAATGTTATAACTGGTTCTTGATTTCCCATTCTTCTGTTCCTTCTATTTTCCCAGTTTGCTGCAAAAGTCTGTCCCTTTGTAAACCTTTGATCTTATTGTATGTAGACTCTGCTACACTGTAGGAGTAGCCCCACTCTCTAAATCCAAGAGCTGTATTCTTGGCTTCCTCCTCAGATATTGTATTTGATGTGCAATTCTGTTGGATCCTCAAAAAGTCTCTGTACCAAATGTTATCCACTAGAAGCTTGTGGTGTAAATTGTCTGCCCTTAGAACACTATTCACTGCAGTGGATTTTCTAAAAGGGACAGAACATACTTTTATGTCTTCTGATATCATGAACATCACATCTAGAAAGTCAATAGGTGGGCTATCTATTCTGTCTGTGCCTGTGCATGTGACTGCCGCTAATTTCAAGCACTGCCTCTCTGTTTTTTGACAGATGTTACCCTGGTCCTGCCACCTGTTGCTTACTTATGCTGACAATGAACACTCCCTGTCTGGCCTGATCCTTATATGTATTCAAGTAACTTCCTGCACCTGGCAGGTGTACCGACCTGCTGTGTCTGTGTCGGCCAAGTGTCCTGTTGTTACTGTGTATCTGATGATGCAATCACTATACTTTGTATATCTCTCACTGTTATGCTCTGTTTTCCTGTAACTATTTGATGAGATACTGTTTATTGTACCTGCTCCTTATTGTATCTGTATTTGTCCAGCTGTCATTACTGTCTTTGTTGTCTCTGTATTTCTGACGTGGAACCTTTGTAAGGAGTCTATGACTCAAAGGTATGTTATCCGATATTATCAATAAATAAAATAAATAAATAAATAAATACATTTCAAATTCTACTCATTGGTGCTGAGCCAGTGATAAAATTATGTTGTTGACTCCTCCCCCACCCTAGACACATATGATATTGTCAATATAATGATACCAGTGAAGGACGGTGTCTGAGGTGGGATTCATGTAAACAAACAACACTTGCCTTTCCCAGTTGAACATAAACAAATTTGCATATGAGGGTGCAAGTGTACCCCCATAGCAGCTCACCCTTTGTTGAAAATAATAGCAGTTCTTAAGATGAAATATTTATGCTTTAAAACATACTCCAGTAGTTGCATAATAAAGTTATTTGGCACATTATTGAATTCTTGTTCTGAATCAAGATAGTAGACTGCCAGCATCCCCTCTCACATATAATACTTGTATACAAAGAGGTTATATCAATAGCTATCAAGAACAAACCCTTGTACCAAATAATTCATTCTAGTTTTGTAGATTATCAGTCAAGTCTCTAAGATATGTAGGTCTCTGGGACACCAACTGCTTCAAAGTGATCCACAAATCTGGAGGGAGACTCACTGAACGACCCAATACCAGAGACTATGGATCACCCAGGAGAGTCCCTCATAGACTTGTGGATTTTTCAAGGTATAGAATGTGGGGCAAACAAGGAAGTCTTGACATAGAAAATCACTCTCATGTTTATATATCCAGCCTGCTTATAAAGCTGAATTAACTAAATTGTACATAATGTTATTGAACGGGACTCTAAGGTCAAAGATCAGTTTATTGAAACATTCCTTATCTAACAACTGCCTTTCAATTTCATGACATATGTGGTCATGTCCTGTACCATCACAATATCACCTTTGCCGGCTAGCTTGATGATACTATCATTCCCTTTCTTAAACTCTCTGAGCATTGCCAGTCCTTGGCTGACACATTGTGATGCTTTGTGGTGAGGGAGTGTTTTCTAGTATTGCAATATCATGTTGTATCAGGCTTACAATTATCTTTGTCTTACTATGCCTTGATGTATTGGAGCAGAAAGTACTTTTACCTTTTAACCCTGTGCACCCCCTTTGTTCTGCATGAGTTATTGTTACTTTCTTCATTATCCACTCCACTGTCAGTCAAACTGTTAGCTATTTTACTAAGAAAGTCAGTATCGTCCCATTCCCAGAACCATTGCATCTAACAGTGTTCATAAGGTGTGAAATCAACACTGATGTTATCATTTGCATTAGTCTCAAACATCTCAACACTCAGTGCCTCTATTTCGGGCATAAAGAAAACCACATGTATACTTTGCTCTTAAAGAAGACCTTCAGGCTGTATGTTGAACAAGTCTGATTCTGATGTTGGAACATAGAAAAAGCCTCTTGAAGGAAGTGTAGTTTGCTGTGCAGAAAGGGCTATCAAGGAAACATTAACCACCTGAAGTTGATTCACAAGTTGAGTGCTAATATCCCCAGTCCTGCTTGTTCTCCATTCATGTTTTTGAACTCACTTTGTCCACCTCTTCTTTGAACTTTTCTGTCTGTTCTTGTTTGCTGGTTGGGTTCCATATCATCTGCTTGATGACTGACTTTTAAAAAAGACACCTGTCATTATTATCAGTATGTTTCCCTGCAGAGGGACTTCTGCTGCCACCAGAGTTCTTGCTGTATGTTCAACTTCTTAGGTGGTCCCTGCTATGGGAATGATACTTCCAGTCCCAGTGGATCACATTGCCTCCTCATAATCTCTCCTATCCCATTTAGATTTGTTTTCTTTGCAATTCTCCACTTCACCCTCTAATTTACAAATTTTGTTTTTCAGGTTAGTGTCTACCTCTTTGAACCCTTATGTATAAGATGATCTTTTCATTTGTCCATGAATCACATTACATTTTGCTTTAACAGTTTTATAATTGTATTTGTCTTGCTCAGTCAAGATCATGACCAGTTTTTTTTAACAGATTTCTGGTAATTTCTCACATCTGTCTTTTAATTTGGGGTTGAGAGTGCTAGAAGATGGTGCTTAAAATACTCTTAGTCCCCTCAGGACATGTTTCACATAAGAATACTGTTGAAGTGTTACTTTATCACAAGGACACTATTTTTTGGTTTTGAAGAAATGAAATTCCATTTTCAAGATCTGAGATACTGAGATTGCGCTGATAATTTCAAGTTTAATTTCCAGGTTTTACTGGGATTCTACTATTCAGAATAAAAGAAGGTTAAGTATACATCTAATTAAATAAAGCAAAATGAATATAGTACAGGCAATAATTTATAGAAAAATAAAAGCTCTGAAAACTCACTGATCTGGTAAATAAAATGGCAAATTTAGTGAAATGCTTTGTTTTACTGGTGTTTAGAAAGTCTAAATTCTGGAATTTCACCAGATTTTCCAGTAAAAACTGAAAATCAATGTCCCTATTTATCACACAAATGTTCACTTCTTGTGTGGACAATTTTCTAGTTTTCTGAACAGCTCTTTATATTCTGAGCTTGTGATACTCCACTCCGCTTCATTAAACAAATGCCCTAATGTCCTGTCTTCCAGCACTTAACTCTGAGTTCCATAAGCAAAATGCACCTTATTCCTTGGAAGCCTCAGAATTGCAAACCTCCTCATTCTCTGAATCTTACAAAAAGTCCCTGCTTGTAGCCATTGGTGCAGGATGTACTGGCTTGTACATACAATGTCCAATTCACATGAGGAATTTTGTGTTGAGCTCTCTGTAGCTGGGTGTCAACTATTGGGTGCTTCAGTAAGAAGTTAATGAAGGAGCTGGAAGAGGGAGAGCACACCTGTCTCCCAAAGGTGCTACTTTTGCAGTGACTACTAAACAAGTGAAGAAAAGAGCACATATTGTACCTGTACACCAGTTGGTGCAAGTGCAGGAATGTATGTGTGGCCTCCTTGTGGGGGGTGGGCTGACTGCAAATACTTCCATCTTGTTATCCCCATGTGAATAATAAACAGTAAATTAATCCGTAATTGAAAGCATTGTCATGAAAGTGTTCGATAAGTGGAGGTATTCCCATTGTGTAAGAAGTGATCATAGTACTGTAGAGAAGTTCACTAAAAGCTCCAACAACAATGAAGAACAGCTAATATTTTTCCTAGTCAAACTATCTCTTGTTGGAAGCTGCAATACTGAACATAGGATTTGCAAGAAAGCGAGTTGTGCTCACAACAGTGGGAGGGGAACCTTTCAATTGTCTTTGCTTTGTAGCAGATATACTGCAGGTGGAGGCTGCTTCTAACTGAAAGGTGAAATAAGGAATTTACAATTATCAGGAAAAGACAGTCTTGTTACAGTTCTTAAGATTTTCAGTGCAGGAAGATTTTAAACTCTGGGTGAAACATTTGTCACAAATCCTGAAATAAGTGCAGGTACAGGTTGTGTATTTGACCCAGACAGTAAACTGTTTTCTGTGTTTATCTTTGCTTGCCTTAAAAGGCAATTCCAAACTTTCTCAGGAAGTGATTACATCACAGAGACTTAATCAGCCAATAGCTTGGGTAACAGACCTGAGAACAGTATTATGAGCAAGTGTTTATAGCAAACTCATCAGAACAGCTAATATTTTTCCTAGTCAAACTATCTCTTGTTGGGAGCTGCAATACTGAACATAGGATTTGCAAGAAAGCGAGTTGTGCTCACAACAGAGGGAGGGGAACCTTTCAATTGTCTTTGCTTTGTAGCAGATATACTGCAGGTGGAGGCTGCTTCTAACTGAAAGGTGAAATAAGGAATTTACAATTATCAGGAAAAGACAGTCTTGTTACAGTTCTTAAGATTTTCAGTGTAGGAAGAGTTCAAAGCACAGCTGACTTATTTTGGGGCTGACTGCTTTCAGAGCACAAACCACCAGGCTGTTTTGGGGCTGGGGAGGTTTACCTGTGTCTGACTTGGATGTCTGGATTTTTCTCTGTTTGATTAGCAGGGGATTTTCTCTGTCAAATTGTTGTGGATAGTATCTTGCAGACAGGAAGGCACTCATCGCTGAGGTGGGTCAGAGCTCTTAGCTGATTGTTTTGTGAGGGCACAGTTTTGGCCCAACCACTTCTCACACCTCACCCCACCCACCCCTGGAAATAGTTACTTTATACCTGGGGTTCTAACATAATTTCCTCAAGAGGGCAAGGTGCATATCAATGTCATATCCTCTCTAGCACACAGCACTGAAAATATACGCATACACATTGTATAATATATATATATTTCTATATAACAAACCAATCACTCACACAAGCACACACACACACACACACACAAAAAAAAGTACATAGTCATGTGGGGAGTAGTGCAATGTAATGGCTGTGGGGCAGCAGTCTTCCGGGAGGCTTTCTGGAGGCTGAGATGCTGCCCTATTTGCAGACAACTCTCTGCCCTGAGGGAGGAAGTTGCCCGTCTTCAGGCCACACTGGAAAGCAGTAAGAAAACCTTCCCCCAGGCCAGACTGGATGGTAGGAAGGGAACCCCCCCATCCAGGGAGCACCACAGCCACCACCACTACCTCAGAGGTTGCAAAGAAAGCACAGCAGTTGGACCACAGTGGGCTCAGGGAGGGTGAGGAGGGTGGAACAGAGGCACACCCAGTCATTTGTTCCACTCCACAATCCATACACCATTCTGGAGGAGCGCAGCTCTCCTATGGATGCACCCATGGAGGAGATTAAGGAGGCTGAGGACACCTGTCACAAGGGAGGCCCACAGGAAGGAGGCAGAGGATGCCACAAGGAAAGGAAGCAGCTCCTGTTGGGGACTCAATTATTAGGGGGATAGAACTGGGGGGAGCAGGGAAAACTGAAGTAAAGTGCCTGCCTGGTGCCATGGCTTGTAGGGACAGGAAGCGCATCCTCAGGATCACGAGAACAGCTGCACAGGAGTCTGAGCTGGATGTCATTGTCCACCTAGGGACAAATGACTTGGCTGTACATGAGCTTAGAGCAGTGCAGAAGGACTTTGTAGAACTGGGGAGAGGCCTAAGACAAGTAGCACACACAGTATCCTTCTCAGAGGTGCTGCCTGTAAATGGCATGAGTGAGGCAAGGGTAATTTGCACCATGCAGTTTAATGAGTGGTTGAAAAAATGGTGTGGAGCACAGGGGTTTGGCTTCATTGGGGACTGGGGTTCCACTTGGAGGAACACCAGCCTATACTGGCAGGAGGGTCTGCATCTGTCCAGGAAGGGAACAAGTCTTTTGAGCAATCGGTTTAAATGCTTCATTGGCAAGCTTTTAAACTAGTCAAGGGGGGAGGCACTGATAAGCAGCAGAAAAATCCCAGCCTCTCCCTACAAAACAGGGTACTAAATGGGAAAAAGATCGAGGTAGAAAGGTCAGTGGGGGATGCTGCAACAGAAAGTAAAGCCATTAAAAAATGGAGAGCAATGAGTACCAATGCCCGTAGTCTGAGTAACAAGCTTCCTGAATTAGTGGCCTTGATGGAGGAGGAACATCTGGATATCGTGGCAGTCACAGAAACATGGTACACACAAAACCATGACTGGGATGTAAACATACCAGGATACACTATCTACAGGAGGGACAGGGAGGGTAAAAGAGGAGGAGGAGTAGCTCTTTACATAAGGGAAGGAATCAAAGCAACAGAACAAAAGGGTAAACAGGGAGGAGAAGAAGCACTGTGGGTCAATTTGGAGACTGGCAATGGCACCACAATCCGCACAGGGGTTGTATACAGACCCCCTTCTCAGGGGGAGGAAATGGACAAGGAAATGATAGAAAGTATACTTAGTATGGCAGAAAAAGGGGAGATATTGCTGATGGGTGATCTGAATATGCCAGATGTTAACTGGAGTGCAGTTGCAGCAGCCACTTCGAAGAGTGGGGTTATTCTAGATGCCCTACAGGGGCATGCTTAGACAACTAGTACTGGAGCCCACGGAGAGGAACAATCTTAGACCTGGTTCTCTCAAATGGAGAAGAGAGGATCACAGATGTAGAAGTGGGTAGCCATCTGGGAACTAGTGACCATCGAACAGTATGGTTCACAATAAACACAGCAATAGAGTCAAGCCATACAAAGACAAAGTACTGGATTTTAGGAGGGCTGACTTTGTCAAAATGGGTGAGTGCCTAAGGAATGCACTAGCAAATGGGCAGGAAGGAGGGTGGAAGAACAATGGGAATAATAAAACTGCCATCACAGAGGTAACAAGCCTTTGTGTAAAGCAAATAAACAAAACGAACGAGGTAAGAAACCACTATGGTTCTCAAAGGAAGTGGCAGTGAAGGTTCAAGAGAAAAGAAAGCATTCAGGAAATACAAGGAATCACAGAAGGAACAGGACAGAGGACTGTATCAGTTAAAGCAAAGGAAGCTGGGAAAGCAGTCAGAACAGCAAAGGCCCAAACCGAGGAAAAGATAGCCAACTCAGTTAAGAAGGGGATAAAACCTTTTATAGGTACATCAGGGGCAAGTAAGACCAGGGAGGGATAGTGAGGCTTAATAAAGGGAGGGAGGGTGGGCAGAGGGTGACTGTGAAAGAGCAGAGATACTAAACAAATATTTTTGCTCAGTATTTACAAAGGAAGAGGGAAGTACCTAAAACAAACAGTAGAAACACTCTGGATACAGAAGTTGATACCCCATTTACAGAAGAAAGGGTTCTGAAGAACTCTTAAAACTGAAGGTGGACAAAGCAATGGGGCCTGATGGATTCATCCCAGAATTCTAAAAGAACTAAGGGTAGAACTAGTGACACCACTGACTACCCTCTTTAACAAATCATGGGAGGATGGGGTGGTACCCAAGGACTGGAGGAGGGCAGATGTGATTCCTCTTCACAAAAGTGGGAGCAAGGCAGAAGCAGGAAACTACAGACCTGTTAGTTTAACCTCAGTGGTAGGGAAAATGATGGAATCACTTCTGAAGGAAAAAATTGTTGAGTATCTAGAGGCCAGAGGGGCACAGGACCCAAGGCAGCATGGATTCACAGTGGGAAGGTCATGCCAGACAAATCTGATAGATTTCTTTGACTGGGTGACCAAAGTAGTTGATCAGGGAGGGGCTGTGGACACTGGCCTACCTAGACTTTAGCAAGGCATTTGACACAGTCCACACAAGATTAATATACAAGTTAGCCAGCCTGGGGTAGGTCCCAAGATGACAGCCTGGGTAAAGAATTGGCTAGAATAGGACACAGAGGTAATAGTAAATGGAGTCCACTCTGAAAAAAAGAGGTTAGTAGGGGCACCGCAGGGTTCAGTATTAGACTGGTCCTCTTCAATGTCTTTATAAGCGCTACATTGCAGAGGGACTGGAAGGAAAAGTATGTCTCTTGCAGATGACACAAAGATCTGCAACAGAGTTGATGCACAAGGTGGAGTGGAAAGGATGAGAAGGACTTGGCAAGGTTAGAGGAATGGTCAAATGTATGGCAGCTTAGATTCAATGCTAAGAAGTGCAAGGTAATGCACCTGGGAAACAAAAACCCAGGGGACGAGTACACAATGGGGGGTGAGATACTAACAACAATAAAATGGAAAGGGACCTGGGGGTAGTCATATCAGATGACCTAAAGGTGGGCAAGCAATGTGAGAGGGCAGCAAGGAGGGCTGGGGGGATACTGGGATGCATAGGAAGAGGCATCACCAGTAGAACACAGGAAGTTATTATCCCTCTGTACAGACAGCTGGTGAGACCCCATCTGGAGTACTGCGTGGAGACCCAATCTCCGCAAAGACATAGACAGGATGGAAGCTGTCCAGAGGAGGGCAACTAAAATGGTGCGGGGTCTGCACCGGAAGACATATGAAGAGAGACTTAAGGAGCTTAATATGTATAGCCTCGAGGAAAGGAGGGAGAGGGGAGACATGATAGAAACTTTCAAGTACCTCAAGGGAATCAACAAAGTCCAAGAGGGTAGCATCTTTCAAAAAAAGAGGTGTGCAAGAACAAGGGGGCACAATTTGAAGATAGAAGGGGGGCGGCTCAGAGGTAATTTAAGGAAGTATTTTTTCACAGAGAGGGTTGTGGATGTATGGAACAGCCTTCCACAGGAGGTTGTGGAGTCAAAAACAGTAGTGGAATTCAAGCATGCATGGGACAGTCATAAGGCAATTCTAGGGGGGTGGGGGTAGGAAGAAGTAGGCTGCTGGTTAACTAGGATCTGCAGCTTATCCATCAGGTAAGGAAATGGGCAGACTGGGTGGGCCAAGCGGTCCTTATCTGCCATCAAATTCTATGTTTCTATGTTTCTATAGTAAACTGTGAAAGGCAGCATAGTCACATACTGTAATCAAGGTCCTGAGTGTAGTCACAGCAATTCCATATAATATTACTAGAATGGGGGGGGGTGCAATAGAGCAAAGGGGGCTGATACACAAAGCATTGTAATAAGAGGTAAAACCCAATTTAAGTGTGTCACCATCTCTCACCCTGATTCAGTGATCTGAAACATTATTTAATAAATTTCGCCTCAATACACACTTTTTTTTCTCACTGTATTATCTTCCCTTCTCTCATTCTAATTACTATATGGTTTGCATTACAGAAAATATCTCCAGTTGAGACGTGCTGTGACCATGCACACTAACAGTGCATCATATGACAATAGAAAATCAGCCATATTCACATTAAGCATATACAATAATATTGCCTGTAGGCTACACCTAAGAAAGTGCAAATGAACTGTAATATTCGAATCATAACACTGTAAGAAGAGTCACATCCAGGAGCATATCCTAGCAATTATCAATAAAAATCTTAATAATGTCCAGGGTGCACATTTCAAGGAGACCCACCAAAGTAGAGCCCAGGGGTTCAAATTTAAAGACTTAGAACATGCCCCAGTCCTACAAGATGAGTGATCATCTGACAAACCTCTTGCAGAGGGACACAACATGGATTTTTGTCCTCAAGGCCCTCCAGTCAAGTTGACATAATAACTAGCTTGACTACAAGCTGTTTCTCTGATCATGTATTGATATACTGAAGGTTCCCATATTTGACAACTCAGAATGGGGAATTTTCCTTTGACACGTATGTTGTTAGTTTTGCAGCCTCTTTCTTTTTTATTATGATATGATACTGAGTATTAATAGGTTTGTCTTGCTGTCTTTTAATAAGGACTAGGAATGACTTTTACTTTGTACTCTCCTGGATCGTGTCTGAAAATAGGCATGTTTTAATGTCTGGTGCACTTACCCGGTTATAAAAAACAATTACACAGTGGCAGGAACATTTCCTAAGTACTGATTGGTCAGTGTGTCCCTGGAACAGTGAGGTTATCTGAGCACAACCTCACTGTATGAACTCCAGGCACACACATGACCACAGCACATAAACTAGTGCTAGATGCATAGTGAAGTTCAATAATTATTTTGATACACAATAATTACTTTTATAATGCAGTTAGATCCTGGAGATTTTTTATTTTTATTTTTTTTACAATGGGTTTTGTGTGGAAGTCTTACAGTGTTATGATTTGAAAATTACAGTTCATTTGCGTTTTTTTGGTGTAGCCAATGGCATTATTTAAATATTAATGTTCAGTAAATGCCTAATGGGCTAATTCTCACAAAGGTGCAATTTATGCATAGATCACATGTAATTCACCTTCGCATCCACATGGCTATGGACAGGAGTAGGGTGTGCAGATTCATGACCCACAGCACCTGCAGGGCACCTGTCCATGGCCATGCCTCCCTAGCATACTGCAAAATGGGGGTGCACAAGGGTGGGGTGCATGGGAGGCAGGCAGAAATCCAATCAGATTCCCAGCCAGTGTCCCAGAGTAGATCCCCTGTGCCATTGGTGCAGGGGTGTGTGGGATGGTGCCAGTCTAGGTGCAGGAATTTATGGGACATCTGCCCAAATGGCCACACAAACCCACCCTGGAAGCCCTCTGGTCGATGTATGCAGGAGTTACCCTGTTGCTACTGCCCCTGCCGATGACTGTTGGTGGCACACATACACACTTATGACTGGGTCCCCAGAGTGTAGCACATCTGGACCCATCCCAGTACTCCTCACCTTTGTGAATAGTGCCGGTGTGCAGGCACGCCACCTCGCACACACCCAGCCTGGCCCAGGTGCTGAGTTGGATGAACAGCATGGGGGATCTGGTATGGTACTGGTGGGTGCATCAATGGTGCATGCCACTGTGCCCCCATGGTGTGGGTATTTCTCATAGGGTTGCCTCCCTGCTGCAGATAAGCAGTGCATAGGCACTATGCCCTTTTGAGAATAAGCTCCTTTGTGAATGTGGCTGTTTTTCTATTGTCATATGATACACTGTTAGTATGTCTGGTTGCAGCATGTTTCAATCGGAGATATTTTCTGTAATACAAACTGTATAGAGAATAAAACAAAGGAGGGGGCGATTAGCACAGTGAGAAAAAAAGTATATCTTAACAGGGCAAATTTATAAAATAATGTTTCAGGTCACTGGGTTACCTGAGGGAGCTTCTGCATCCCTACACCCCAAGATGCTCTCTCCAGCCAGTGGGGGAAGGCCTCCTGGAAGTCCCCAGAGTGAGGATGAAGTCTTCAGGGGATTGGGCTTTTGAGGTGGCCACACAGATCCTTTGGAACTTACTGTCTGGGAACCTGAGGGAGGCCCCCTTCCTAGAAATAGTTAAAAGAAAGTTGAAGTCATTTCTTTTTCAACAAGATTTTGGGGACTAAGTAATGATAAGCAGTCTTGCTGTTTTAGAATGTAGGGATATGTTATTCATTAGATCTTGTTATTTTATATTTGTTTGATATTGGATGTATCATTATATTATAATATGTCATTTGTTATTTATGTTCTGTAAAGGAACCCTGACCCTTTGAGGAAGGGCGCCTCATAGAAATAAAATCTACTACTACTATTACTACTACTACTACTACTGAATCGGTGTGAGAGATGGTGTCACACTTGAACTGGGATTTACCTCTTATTACAATGCTTTGTGTATCACCCCCTTTTGCTCTCTCGCGCCCCCTCCCATTCTATTAATATTAATGGAATTGCTGTGACCAAACACTCTGGACCTTAATTATGTGGCTATGCTGCCTTTCACATTTTACTATTTTACTATTCTTCATCGTTGTTGGAGTTTTTAGTGAACTTCTGTGAAGTACTGTACTATGATCACTTCTTACACAATAGGAATGCTTGCACTTATAAAACATATGACAATGTTTGCACTTCAAAATTTAATTGTTTAGATTTTTCTATGGAGTACAAAAATATGGAAGTGTTTGCAGTCAGCCCCGCCCACCCCCCACCAGGAAGCTATATGTCATGGCAATGCACAGGGGCTGTCTGATCTGCGTTCCTGCATTTGCACCAATAAATTTGCTATTTTCCTTAGAACCTGGTGCATGCACTGTTTTCTTTAAAATACACTTATCACTCTATTTGTTTAGGGCTTATTTATGCCAGACCTGTACAGTAAAAGTGCATTATTCCAGCACCGTTGTAACCAGTATTTGCTGTAAAATCCAGAAATGAGTGTCTCCATGCCTGTTAAAGGTTGTGTTGGCATTTGCTTTGATAAAATGTGAAAATTATGTGAATTTCAATTATTTGTTATAGTTGCAATAATAGAAGAATATTGAATAGCAAACATTTGGGTAGTGGGCTATATCTTCCATATTTAAAACTGGTATTTTGTGTAGTGTCAGAAAATACATACTTTTCCAATGGTAGCATGAAATTTCCAGTTTCTACAGGCCAGAGCATTTTTCATTATGGACCCAAATGCATTCCCTGCAGTCTAAACTTAGTACCTTGTGTGTTTAGGGCCTATTTCTTTCAGTCCTCTGTGGCAAAGGCACATAAGTGTAGTACCACTGTAATGGGTACTCTCTGTAGAATTCCAAAATGCATAGTTTTGTATTGGTCTTCTGTTTTTATTGTATTAGTGCACCACAGTTGCAGAGTATTTGTGTGTGACAACAATTAGAATGAAATGTATACTTACAGTATTTGCAGTTTCACTCTTCAGTACTATATGTATTCATATTATCCTGCACATTTGCATATTCAGTTATAGCCATCAACAGTTTTAATGATTTTATGCCATGGTGCCAGGCATGGGCTTGCGTTGTCGAATGTTTTCCATTTTCTTCCAACATCAGAATTTCTCAGACATAAAGTTCCTGCGGTGGTCTGCAGATGTTGCTGTTTGACATTTATACTGCACGTGCATCACCCATGCACTATGCACTATGTAATAGGTAATCTAGGTTACTAAACACTCAAATTTGTAACTGTGCTTTAATGCTCTATGCTTTTGAAGTACTAATGTTTATCCACAGATTATACAGTACATACAAATAAGAACCCAGGAAGAAGCCATCAGGAGAAGACCATTCAGTGTATCCAGTCTGCCTGAATTACAGGGTCCTCAGCTTATGCTAGTGACCTTACTGCTCCCTCCCTGGTCCTCGCTCTTCTACATCTGCCCCCCAGTCCCATATTTTCCCCTTATGCATATCCTAGCCCCTCTTGAAGCTGTTCACTGCCTTCCTCGAGACCACTTCCTCCAGCAGCACATTCTAGCTGGCCACCACCCTCTCAGTGAAGAACTACCTTCTAACCTCCTTCCTAAACCTCCCCCCTTCCAGCTTTAGACTGTGTCCCCTCAAGCCACATTACAAGGCATTGAGTAGGTCACAGTCACCATTAACTAATGTGTATTATAACATGGGTTTGCTGAGCTACAGTAGTTATTTGATTAGCTTAGATTGATCAGATGTCAGGTGTCCATACATTAATCTAGCATCTACACACAGTTAGGGTGAGTAGGCTTACAACTAATTCACTACTCCACTCTAACTGTAATTCAGAAACAAAGTTGGATCTCGTTTCACTCAGCATCTGCAAAGGTAATTAGATGGAGCATGGAGCCTCTATGATAGACAGTGCCATAATTTCCTAGCCACCTGTCCAGGAGATGTCAGGTATTCCCCCTAGAAGTAGTGTCTGTCAATTGTCATATTTATCTGTGCTCACACATATAGAGATAGACCAGTGAGACAGAGTAAATGAATTTCCCAACCACCCAGACTTGAAAAGCCTACCATTTCCCTCTCAGACAAAGAGCAGTGAGAGTGATAGCAATAATATCCCAGGCACCCACTCCCGCGATCTCACATCTTCCTTGCACACACCCATGCCATTGTGGTACTGGGTGCTTAGTAGCACCAGTCACTACCACAGTCACAGGTAGGTTTGCATGAGGCTTGGCATCATCACCAGCACTGCATCATCTGCAATCTTCAGCTGCATGGCCACAATAATCAGCAGATGGCCATGGAGGCATACATAAGACAGACATCAGTGAAACTGCATGCATGCTTTACACCAGATACCCACTACTTGTAGAACATTCTGCACTTACCGACAGCAGTACAGTAGCCATCCAGATGTCACCCTTGCTGTCTTGGCAAATCAGGATTCCAACCCTCCTCAGCTGTGCAACTATGGCCACAGCCACAGCCCTGCAGCAGCTGAACATGCTTGAGACTAAATCATTGTTGAAGAGAAACTGATGGACCCACCTCCAAGGTATGCCATGGCGTATAGCTAGCAAGCTATTTAAATGCCTCTTAAAGAGACAGTGCATGCAATGTGACAATCACAGAGAACATGGCAATCCATTGGGCTAGTATGTACAACTGTCATTGGGACCTGTCCAGGCCTATGTATGTTCCAAGGTGTGCTTTGCATATTATATCCTTGTGTCATTCCAGAAGGTGGCAGGTGATGTGACAGATGTTAGCCAGTTGTCCTGTCCAGGGCCCTGCATTAGATCACAAATGCTCTGCTCGCACATCTACAGGAGCAAATCAGCTTCCCACTCATGGCACAAGGCATGTGTGCCATGAAGGAAGCCTTCCATGGTCTGTACGGTATGCCCAATGTTCGGGGTGCCATTAACTGCACCCATGTTGCAGTTATTTCCCTACCCATGGGGGGCCATACTGTAATCACAAGGGCTACCACAGCATCAATTGCCAGCTGGTATGCAATGCAGATGGCATCATCGTCGACATGTGTGCAAGACACCCAGGTTGCAGCCATGTTGCCTGCATATTTGACCAGTCACACCTCAGTTCATAACTGAGTACAAATGAGGCACATATTGACTAAATGATTGGTGAGTGTCATGTCCAAGACACATGTGTATCTGTCATTCATCTGCCATGAGTCAGACATGCAATAATAGTCTTACATGTCTCTCTGCAGGTGACAGCAGCTATCCATCGTAGCTCTACCTAATGACACTCATGCACAGTACTTCTCACCTTCCAATACTGGCCAAATAACTTTCCAGACTATTTTCCTCACTTATTACCTCCTCCACCTCCTGTTGCTACAAATACTACTCAGAAAGCACTGATACATTTAAATGCATTACTCCACATGCCAAAGAACAGTTAAGCATGACGTGTTCTCTTTTAAAATTCCAAACCTGTGGAGCAATTGCCCCTGCCTTCATCCTTCATCCTCTGCTTCTAGTCTGAAGTGCAGATTTGCAGGCTAACTGAACCTCACTATAGCTGTACAGTTGGTGCTCAGTGCCAGGTTCTATCTTGTCTAGTCATGTTGTGACTCCATTATCATGATGCCCTGAGTGATGACTAGATATACTGACTGGAAACACATAGCAATTAAGCAGTTAGTGATGGCTTTGTCCTTTCTTGTTTATGTACAAATGTGCTGATTGACAAGAGCAGACAAGAAATGACTTGAAACTGAGCACCACTATAATTAAGGGTGGCACAGTTTGGCTTTGAGTTTGGCCCCATGAATTCAGTCTGGTTTCCATAATTCAGCTGAACCACTTCAGTACCAAACCAGTATTTGGCACTGGGTAAAGCAGACTCCATATAGGAGGGTTATGAAAATCTTAAGATCAGCAAAGGCTATTTATTACTCTAGATCACTTGCTGAAGGTGGTGCAATATTTTACCATCCATGGATGAAAACAATGTTTTATAGTTTATTGTTTTACTTAAAGACATCTACAGGCCTTTGCCAAAGTTAACTTCAAATGACTATATGAGGAACAATATGTGTCTTGCTTAACAGATGTTGACTTTGTGCAAGTGGCACAAAGACACATGATGTTAGCAAACTGCTGGGTGATGACAGTGTCAAAGTCATAGTCCCATCAGGAGGACTTACAGTTGTGGTGTGCATCTAAGAAATCCTTGTGTTACCACTACTGCTGTTTTTACTGTTCCACCATAAGCGTATGCAACAGTTTCTGTTTGACATACTGTACAGTTGTAGCCATCAAGTTGTCTGGACATTTCCATATGCTTTTCAACATTCCTAAAGGAAATCTTTCTGGTGGCCCTGTAGTCTTACTGTAGGCAGGCAGAATGTTTATTTAGAGATATCCTAGCAACTTCAGGAAATATCTGGACATGCCAGTGGCTTTAATGTGGAAATGAATGCAACTTCATATCGGGTTCCAGCATTGCTGCCATGTCAAATTGCATATCTGATCTAATACTGTCAAACCCATCTACAAGTTTTTTATGAAACACCTCTCCCACTTAGTTAATGAGTATTGCCTCCTGTGACTGCTGAGATGATTCAGATACACTCTAGTGGTGTTCTATCCTTCACCACCATCATCATAGTCATTGTTAGCACCATCTCCAGTGCCACCATGGCTGACATCACCAGCAGCCTAACTTCATTTTGTTGCTGTAGAAGATCATAAATAATGGCGTGTGTGGTGTCAAAGTAGACTCACCATTGGAAGGACCTTGCTAAGGGTTGCTGATTCTACACTGAAATATTTCATTGCCTGTTCATATGGTCGCAAAAGTGAAATAAGATTTTGCAGTACACACCACTGGAACCTATACATACATACATCCCCCCACAATTCACATCCTCACATTCCATAGCCTAGAACACAGCTTTCTCTCTGATGACACTCTCCACCATATGAGAGACAAAGTTCCATCATGCTGAATGTCTTTAAATAACCTATGCTGAGGAACACTGTGCTTTTGTGTGTAATAACACAGGATCTCAATGTGTTTGGGGAAACTATGGAAATATTTTGTGATGTCCTGTATAGTATCAAGGGTTTCTTTTAGCTGTGCATGATTGTCAAGTACATGACTGATCATTAGATTTAGTATGTGTCAAAAACAAGGTGCACATCAGAAATCCTCATCATTCATCCACCTTTAGAACGTTACTGCCACTGTTCATCAGAAAGATGCCCAGCTTCAGATCTTGAGGGTAAAAATTCTAGTGTCTTGAAGGGATTGGATGAACAGCAGAATGAGTTTCTACTACATTATGAGTCCCTCATATTACTGACACATTAAGTAAGGCACTTCTTTTGTTGTGCCTCTGTGAGGGTGTCTGCTTCAGTATAGCTAAATAAGGACAAAAATGGAGATGGTGCTAAATTTGGACACAATCCTATGGGCACTGAGACTCAGGAAGATTTGGTTTTTACTAATGCTCCAGATATCACTAGAGAAATGCACATAACATTCCTCTGCCCCCTTTGGAAGTGGCATCACCTGTTTGCATACAGTACCACCTCACAAATAGTGGAGATAACATGCTGAGAAAATGTGAAGCAGGATGAAATACTGCACTGAGGCTTCACTTCCTGCAATAGTCTTCAAAAGTCAGTGACTTCCACTATGAAGAATGGCTAAAGATCAAGGGCCTTCATCTACCTAATCACATATGTCATTCATATAGCACTTGGGTGAGTAGAATGTAATGGCTCAGGCTCTGTAGATCACTTTGTTATAAAAAATCAGCACCAGTGCTGGGGGTGTCCATGCTGGGCCTAGCTCTGACTGCTGGTAGCTGGACACCTTATAAAGCAGTGTCATACCCTACTGTCCCTGCTGCTAGCCTGTCTGACCTGAGTGGGTCTTCAGAATCAATGAGGCTAGTAGGAGGATGCCATGTTTACATTTAACTGATGTGCCAGAACACTGGTTCCCAAAGTTTGAGTAGACTGACCTTGACTGATTTTTCTACCACTCTGCTTGCAAAATGTTTTAGTGGATTTATGGTATTGTCTGTAAACAACTCTCACACTGCAAATTTATTTTTTTTCATTAGTGACAATGGCCTGGTTCAGAGGGTGGGGAGTACTTTTAATTGGCTGGAAAGTGAGAGATGATTTTTTGGTGACTCTATGGAATGATGTGGCTGGGGATGGGAAGGTAGTACCACTACAGCAGTTGGTCCAGTATAGCTGATCAATGGGCTGGGGCTTGAATTTAGATTTTCCTGCCATGAAACTTCCTTTTCTGCTTTTTTTTGTGTTAACTCTTTCAAACGTTGCCATCTCCTCCGTTCATGGTCTATACTGCTCATTATCACACTCATCACAACTAGTGATATACAGTAACTGAAATCAGACTCTGAAGCTTCTCTAGTTTTTCATCCTTATCTTGTGAATGTGATTCCTCATGCCCCTCCGCTCATACTTCTTCCCACTTCTTCTCCTCTCATACTTCTTTTTTCTGCTCCTCTCATTTTTTTTTTCTTTTCCCTGACCCTCCTCTTCATTTAATGGGCAGACTAGATGGACACGTTGTCTTCTTCTGTGGTCATGCTCTATTTTTCTATGTTTCTATGGATGGTGTGCTTCCCCTGTCATTCTCCATCTCCTCTCATTTTTTCCTCTCCTCCACCTTCTCTGCTGCCCCAGTCTCATGCCCCTCTGACAGGTCCAACTCTATACTGTCACTGGCATCTTCCATTGCAATCTGCTTTGGACTTGCTTGCTTTTGTAGAATTATAGGATCGGTATGCCTCACCCTGCCATGGTTCCTATGAAAACCTATACTTTTGGAGTCACATGATGCCAGCTGTGGAGTAGCAGCTTCAGTCTGGAGCTCGTTCTGGATTTCTAAATAATAGATTATAACTTCATCTTTCCACTGACTTTTTAACTCTTTTGGTTGGATTTAAGTGTCCTATTGTTTCCTCTAATGGAATGGAAATGGCACAAATGGATTACCAGCCTCCCGGAGCTGTGGCACCAACTTCTTTTGATGATGCTGTTCCAATACAGGCCTTACTGCCTGAACTGAAGTGACCATGCAGAAGTACTTCACCACCATCACCAGCTTTGCAGGTCCCTGCTGAGATTTCCCCATAGCAATTTTACACGGAGCTGACCACAATTAAAGAGGCAGTCTTTGCCAAATAGCAGCATATGGATACAATTGCATTAAACTACAAGCAACAACTCATGGAGTACATTGGATATTGTATGGAACATATAACAATTACCTGACATATAGCAGCAATACAAGGGAAAATTTAGCACACAGTAATATGCAGGTATAAGCAACAGGAGACATATAAAACATGATGGTGCAGGACAAAAAGGCACAGGACAAAAGTGCATAGGTTGGGGCTACATGCTAGCATTTATAGCAAAGCTAAGGTCGCTGGTCTGGCAGTGGGGAGGGGAGGAATTGGCGCATGGCCGAATCAGGTACAGGAACAATTAGTGGTGAGGAAGTTAGCTACATAGAAACATACAAGTTGACGGCAGATAAGGACCGAAAGGCCCATCCAGTCTGCCCATTTGCCCAGCTAGGGTGGTAGAAAGAGAGTGGGCAGAGGAGGGATGTCGAATTTGAGGTGGGAGATCATTCCATAGCTTGGATATGCTTCCAAAGCATAGATCTTCCAATTACTAAATTATTTAGATCAACACTACATTCTTTGGGAGGTTCACACATTGGAAACCCTACAATGGACAGGATCAAGACAGCATCTGGTGCAAGACCTTACTTCCAAAGTACACCAGGCTAGGGTGGCTTACTGCTCCATCCAATCAAAGTTATGGGCAGCACATATTTGCCATTGGACAATGTACCTGGCTCAACTCGAATTGCATACAGCTTCAGGAATCCATCATTTTGACTCTGCTACACAGGCTGAAGCTGAACTGTCTCAGTTCTTTCTGGAATTATATGGCAAAAAAGGTTTAAGTGTCTTCTACAGTCTTGCACCTGATGAGTGAAATGGGATGATATACAGGACAATTTTTTAACTATTTTTCTTCTGCTTCTTTTACTGGATGTCAAATTTCTTTGTGCTTTTGCTGACAGTTTGAAGGAAGGTTTTTCATTATTAGTATATCACTTTCCTTACTGTAGCTATGTCATGACCTGATTGATTGGAGATAATTTTTATGATCATTCAATTTCAGGGCTTAATGTTTTTGCTTTTTATAGTGTACATAGTTTTGCTGTGGGTTGTGGGGAAGTAATGGAGGAAGAGAGCTCCCGTGCATGATAAACAAGTTTGGGAACTAGCTAAATCCAACAAATTTCCTGTAGCTAGGAAATTATGGCACATATAATTCCTATAAGGAATCTTGTAATTGCTTTCCTCGTCCTTAACCTCCTTGTTCTTAGGTAGTGCACTACTATATCCTGTCTGGCATCTCTGGAGCCATCCTAGCCCATTTGTTTTCAGCCCCCTTCTCACGCCTCTGTGCCTCCATACTTCTATTCCAGGTTACTGCACAAGATATTCTTACATTCTTGACCTCATTGTCATGTTTGATTGCCTAACCTCACACTTTAGGCAGTAGTAGCATTCTATGAGTTGTCAAACTATATATTCTTGCATCTGTACCCTATGCCCCCCCCCAAATACTACTCACCCTTGTTGCCCTCATCCAATCCTTCATTCCCCTCCCCCTTTTCTGCATTACTTGGGCCCTACTGTTACCACTCCCCCTTTTTGCTGCTATCTTATTATTGCCTGTTGGAGTTATAGTGTGGACATCCACTGAAATATGTTTGAATTTATACTTTGCTTTTTGTGCTGATTCTTGTGTATGTGTTCTGTATTCATTGTATAACTGTCTTGTACTGGTCTTGTATGTTTTCCTATGTCATTGTTTCTTTTTGTATAGTCACCCTGAATTCTGTAAACACTGTGAACCCTTATGTGTAAATGTATTGTACACTGATCTTGATGTCTACCCAGGTCCATCTTAAAAATGAGTTTTGCTCAATGATGATCGCCTGGTTAAATAAAGATTTTGATTGATTGATTGACATGTTTAACGTAATTGGAATATTAAAGGGGGGAGCAAGATAACTCAAAAAAGTATTCTGTTATACAGCATTTAAATACTTGCCATCCACACATAGTTGTTTTACAAGAAATGCACTTGCCTGATGTTCAACTGAAAAACCTGCTCAAGTGTGGTGTAGGACAAGTATATGGTGCTAGTAACAGCCCTCATCAAGGGGCATTGCAGTTCTGATTGCAAAGTCAGTCCCTTTTGCTTTTTTTAAATGAAATTCAGGACACAGAAAGCAGAAGGTTCCATGTCATAATAGTGATTGCAAAGTAGCGATTGCTATTATGGCAAGTGTATATTGCTGAAAAGGAAATCGGCGATATACATTTCCAGGCGACCTGACAACTGGAAAAGAAAAAAGTGTTTTTGTGAGGCGGGGCTATGCCCCCAAACCCCCCATAACCCCCTCATGGGTGTTTTTACCCCCTGCACCCCCCCAATATAGATTCACAACTCCAGGTGGGTACATGTCGGGGAGGGGGCAAAATCCTATATAAAAAAAAATTAAATGCCACAGACTCAGGCAGTGGCAAAATTTCCATGCACCCGGTCCCAAATCCTGTACCTGCTGCACCAGAGCTAGCCATCCATACCACCACACCACATGGCTAGCTTGGTGGCAGCAGGCACACCAGTCCCTCAAAACTCCTTCCCTGTCCCTCCCCTTCCTGTTGCCATTCACTATCCTCATGTTTATGTAGGGTTGCTACCCTTGCAGGGTAGCCCAAGAGAGTATAGCACCCAATATGAGTTGCCATTTTGACTCAATGCCCATATTCAGTTGCTATACTCACTGTATACCAGGCAGGTATATTATTCATCCATAGCAGAGTGGGCAGTGAGGAACTCATACAGGACTCAGTTTACAGCCCCAACCAGGATACCCCATCCTTCTTTCCCACATTAGCTGCAGCTCTGGCCCCCTACCTTCATCTGCCTCTAATCATACTGTAGGAGGTGACTGGAATTTAGTGTTTGCTAATAAACTTGACAGGACCTACAGTACATTAGCAGGCTTATACACTGCCCAAAGTGCTCTTAGAGAATTCACAGATCAATTAGGGCTGATAGATCCATGGAGGGCACTCCATCCCAATGACAAGGTTTTCAACTTTTATTTGACTCCACATGATGTATATTCATGACTAGACTATTTTTTTCTTAGTCAGCACCTGCTGTCCTTAATTCAAAATTGTCAAGTGGAAGCCTGTGTCACATCAGATCACTCCTCTGTAACACTGAGTATGGCAGCTTCCCATATGCAATTTAGGTCCCACACATGGGGCCCAATTCTCAAAGAGGCTGCATTCAGGGCAAGCTGCAGCAAAAAGCAGCTTGTGCCAAAGCCCCTTGCACCAGGGACCTTACACCCAGTTCAGGTACAGGAGGGGTTCTGGCACCTATGTCCCCACACTCGTGGCAACTCCTCCCATGGGGCAAATACATGGTGCACAGGAGGGTTTGCCGCAAGCCCCTTGCAGCAATGGCAGGCTGTTCCCCTGCCCCGATCAATGTTGTGCCCCCATACTAATTACAGAGCAGAATCCCCCACCCAATTCCCATGTGCCCCTCAAAGAAAATATATATATCATAATCCACCTCCCTGCCCAGATCTTGGTGTCCCTGTCATTATGACACATGAAAAAAAACCTCTCATTGGTGGTCCTGTGTCCCCCGCCTAAGCAGGTAGTGCCCCTCCCAATCCCCAGACAGAGTCGAGGACTGGCACAGCCCACCTTACACCTCCATGGCCAGTCCCTGACTGAACTGAATGTACAATGGACTGTACACTGTATGCGCTAATAGCTGTTATCAGGGATGCCCATTATCATTCTTTCTGTTCAATTTATATATCAGACCATTAACTCTCAAAATGAACTGTTCTGTACTTGTGAAAGGTATAACGCCAGGCCAAATGGAACTAAAAGTAGCCACATTTGCAAATGACATTTTACTACATGTAACCAATTGTCAAATTTCCTTGCCAGCTGTTCTTCAGATTATTTCCCATTTTAGCCAATTCTCAGGGTACAAACTCAGTCTCCATAAAATGGTCATATATCCTTTGTCTCCAACTTGCAGTAAGAACAAAATAATTGACCAGGATCTACAATGGGAGCCTCGTGCCCTGACATATTTAGGTATTAAGATTACCCGAGAACTACAGTTATTGAAATCCTTCAATTGTGACCCCCTCACTCAAGCAAATTGAGCAATACTTAGGTCATCATCACTCTGGGGATGAGCAAACATTCTTAAAACGAACGTCTTATCATGCTTGTTATACCCTATGATCATGTTAAATATTGTCCTCCCCAGGGGTTGGTGTAATAAATTAAAGTCTTTGTGCTCAGAGTTTCTCTGGCTGGGCAAGACTCCACGTAGAGCTTTTAACAAATTGTGTAGACCTCGTTAGTTGGGGGCCTCCAACTTTTTTTGGGGGGGGTCATACCTCTCAATCTCCTGCCTCACAAATCAGGGACAAGGCTTAAAAAAAATCAGGGACAAAGGACCAAAATCAGGGACACATCTTCAAACTTAGAGAGATCCACCCAGAAAGCTGGTAGAATATGGGGCTTAGTGCAAAATGCATTTTCTAAAGAAGAACAAGTCTGTAACTTTAAGGCTTGACATTGTTTTATGCTTACGGTTCCCACTGTTGAGCCACAAAAACACAAATTTTAGGAGGGACACAGTAAAATTTAGAGGCAAAATCAGGGACATCCCTGAAAATCAGGGACACTTGAGAGGTATGGGGGGGTATTACTTGTCCTTACATGGGCCAAACTATTTCCAGTGGGGGTACCCCTTGTCCACATGAGACTATTTACCTAGTTGGTTAACAATCAAAAATATGTGGTAGAAAAGAATCACATCTCACAATCCTCTTTACTGTATATCTTGCTATCCAGTTTGCCACAGGATTTTAGACTCGCACCCATTGGCTGGTCAGTAAAGGCCCATTTGCAGCTTTGTAGATTCCTCAAACTGCCATATCAGAAAGATCTTAGCCAGCCTTTTTTTTTTTGATAACCGGAACTTGCGTACTGCCAATAAGCCTTTCCTGTTGAGTCATTGGAAAGGATCAGATCTCAGTTCTATTTCATATTTGGCTAGTGACAATATGATCCTTTCTTTTTCTGACTTTACAGCCAAGTCTGATCTTTCCTTGCAGCAATTTCTGCTATTTACACAAATCAGAAATTACTTATGCTTGGCTGGCCTCTAATCGCCAAGTTGTCCTCTCTCTCAACTCAAGAAAGATCCATTTCCTGTATCTATCAGGAAATAAGCCAACAAGTCTAGAACAATATCTTACCCACCACATTGTATTGGGAAAACACTTCTCACTTGAATTGCACATCTAGTTATTGGACATGGATTTAGTACGATTTTATAGATTTAAGTAAGACTGACTTTGATGAATACAATTTAACGAACTACACGATTTGTATTATCCCCTACTCAGTTTGTTTAAAATGGGTAACTTGCCCTTCCTTACTTATGTTTACTGCACCCATACTGATCTTATATCATATCTTGTGGACTTGTCCAAAAATTAAATTATTTTGGACATTAATTCAACAGTTTCTTTCCCCTTTTTCAGCATTACTTTATGCTATAAATTTGCCTTTTAGGGGATTATGACTTGATTCCAACTAATATAATAAAGCGTGCATGGCACTGGTTTCTCCAGTAATGAAACTACTAATACTGCACCATTAGAAAGGCAGCTGGATACCCTCGTGTGTAGAATGGCTTCAAGTCTTCTTCAATGCATTAAATGCTGAGCGTGCTATAGCTTCAGTGAATCATGTTTTGCATAAGTTCCAGGCTTGCCAGCTTCCTGTATCATGTTTTCTCATGTGAGAGGACTAAATGTCTTGGTATTCCCCCCTTATTGGCTGTCTTACGGCTTCCTTAAGAGACCAATGTTGGAACTTACTGATTTAACCTGGATGAGGTTATTTTTGATAGGGTTTTTTTCTATCACTTTTGAGGGTACATGTACGGGGTGGGGAGGGGCACTGGTTGTGTGGGTGGTTGGGGGTTGTTATGGTGTTGTTATAGTTACTGTTTCTTGCTAGATCTTAGAAAAAAAGAGAGTGTAGTTCTGCAACATAGAAATATTATGACTGAACAGATGTCTAAAGAGCGTAATTTATCCAGTACCTTAATTCATGATGGTATCCTGTTTTAATTTTCACAATCTGAGTCAACAGTTGCAGCCATTAAAACAGCTTTTGCAATAACATCTAATACTGTAGCAGAAAAAGCCTGGTCAGATTACTCTCTTCAAGGTGCAGGTTGGATGCAGGATAGTACAGGTAACTGGGTGCCAGATTCCAAGTGGGACAGTACTTTCTTTTCACAGTCCTCCACAATCCCTGAATGGCACCCCCACTGGGTAAACGGGAGCCAGGAGCTACATTAGGTTTAGTTCAGACTCCCACAATGAAAGCCTCTGTACTAGTTAATCCTAAAGAAGCTACTCCACTGAACACTGCCGTAGGACAATCAGTAGTACCCCAGACGATAGACCACAGTAAAGTCTCCACAACCAAGCCCCACCTTTACCTGAACAAATACTCTCTAAATCTGATGACACAAGTCATAACAAGGGGAATGAAGCCACCTCCTCTCAAAGTACTTCATACTCTCTGGAAACAACCCCTGGGACACAGAAGACTACAGAATCCCAGAAGCCCACCTCCCCAGATCTGGGCCCTAAGTTAGAACAAACACAAAGACTATCGGAACTCTTTAAAGCAAATAAGACAGAAACACTCCCAAGAAGGCGTGCAGTATGACTGAAATATAGTGGTGGCTTGGACCCCCATCCAGATAGACAATATGTGGGAAAAACATTGATTAAAGATTCCTTAAGGTTCTACCCAGCAAATGTCTTTGAATTCATACGCATAGCACAGGAAGATACATATGACATCAATTTCCACTCTGCCCATGTCCTGGAGACCTTCTGGACAAGATACAATTAACTGAAATGCTCCCCCCTTTGGACCCCCTTCGTGTCTATACCATTGACACATCCCCTGATAGAATCAGTCACGGTTATGTTCTGAAATGGCAGTGTGCTGGTGGGAGACATCTACCATTGGCTGGACCTACGATGCCGGTTCAGCAAATAATTTGTCATCTGACATCACACAGAGGGATTTATGTGGACCGCAAGTTGTGGTTGACATAAATCTGTCAGGAGACCCGGTTCCTTTTCCATTGGGGGCTTTGCCCCCGCCCCCCATGAACTTATGGATTATCAACTCTGAGTTGGAGATGATTTGGGGAGGGGGTGCAGGACCAGGGGAAAGAATGCCAGGGTCTCGGGCAGACTATTAATGCGAACTGTCAATGTTGTTGGTATTGATGTGTTCACTGTAATAGTGTTGCTGTACAGATGGCATTCCCCATTGGCTCCAGCAAAAATGTCAAGTATTAAGTTCACCTGAGGAAATCCTGGATGATGAACAATTGTGGACAGGAGGATGGCGCTTTAAAATAAAATTACATTAGATGGAAGAGAGGATAGTACACATCCCAAATTGTTTATTTTTTGAGAGAGATTGAGGGGTTTGCTTTTACAAAGGACAGCCAAAGGCCTGTTACTGCTGTGGATCTCGGACACATTTATCAAGTGACTGTGACAAGCTTTGGTGCAGCCTTTGCAACAAAATTGGACACATAAGTTCACAATGTTCTTATCATACTTGCTGCAATCTATGTGAGGAGTATGGACACCTATACAAGGAATGTCCATGGGCATTGGCAAACAAATCACAAACTTTGGACCCAGAAGATCTAATAAATAAAGCACAGGCTTACAAGAACTCAGATCCTAACCCCCCTCCCCCTTCCTCAAAACCAAGTTCCCCCAAAGAAAACAAATCTTCAACTTCGGAGAATATTGCAAGGGGGCTAGATGCTCAGGAAAAGCTACCTAGAGAAGACTTACAGTCTAAACAGGAGGAAACATCACCTTTGCTATAACCTGTATGTTACAGAGACCTACAAGAACAGGACAAAACAGAGGATGAAACAGACTTAATGGCGTTACTAAATGACCCCAGTGCACAACCTCACAGAAGATCATCCAGGAGATTGAAAAAGAGGAATCAGCACAGCCACTGTTTCAAAACTTAACTGTCTACTATCCATAATACAGCAATGGCATCTTTCAATTGCCACAGCCTACTAAATAATAAGAAATGCCAGGCTGTATTCCAGATAATTTTTGATTTAAAAATTGATATAATTTTACTCCAAGAAACATGGTTGGGATCAGTAACTCAATTTATGACCTTTAAATCTGAATGGCCCTGGGGACTATCATAATGGTCCTTCAGAGCAGATAGGGCAGATTGGGTAAGTATTCTTCTTTCAGGCACTCTGTTCTCACTTTTTCATCTTTAAGACCTTATACCAGGGAAGGCCTTAACATTAGATGGTTATTGGGATTTGGACCCATGCTGGATTATCAATACTTATGGTCCACAAACAAAGGCTGAAAGACTGAGACTCTTTGATCGGGTACAACCCTACCTCACCACAACCAGGGCAGTAATTCTAGGAGGTGACTTTAAGTAACCTTAGTATAACAAAAAGTCAACATCCCCCATCTAAAATATACTGTGATTCCCAAGCTTTCAAAAAATGCATTTCAGTGGCAGATTTGGTGAACTGTAATAATTATATTAAAAATCAGAAATATTTTACTCATCAGAGAGCCCAATATACTACAACAGTTGACTATATATTAATCTCCAAACATTTGATGTTAAATTCTACAACAATATGTCCAATAAAATTTTCAGACCATCAAATGGTAATTTCCTCACTTGGACCAGACCCACAACACCCCATTAGTAAGACCTGGTGGAAACTAAACACACTGGACCCAATTCCAAGACGGCTTATGCATAGTGCAAGTTGAGTTACGCCAAGCCCCATGGCATAAATCGCAACTTGTGCCATGTGTTACACTGTTTGCTATTCCAAAAGGGCCCTTACGCCATGCCATATGCGGGTTGTGCCAAATGTGGATTATGCCACCCACTACACCCACAACCCACAATGGCATGGTGCAAGGGTGGGTTATGGCAGCAACTGCACCCTATTCCAAAAGGGCAGTTGCCATAACTCACTTACGCTATTCCATGAGCCGCAATGGCACAGTGGAGTTAGACCATCATGGAGATGGTCTAAGAGGAATCCGTCCATGCTAGTCGACAGATGCCCACTCTGCAGCACTGAGAGAAAGGTGATGCAGTGCTCCCCATGCCCCCCACCCCCCAAATGTCAGGGACCCCTGGGGTCTGATAAGCAATGTGCCTACCAAAACACCATTTTCATGTTCTTGGCCCCCCAATGGCCCCGGTGCATGCTGCAGTGTTCCCCAGTGGGGGCTCCAGGGGGGCAGTTCACAGTGGGCTGTGACTTGCAGCATGCAGGGCTATTGCACCATTCCCATGGCGCTAACCTATGCTTGCCTCAGGTCACAGCATATAGGTGCCGGGGACCTTGTCTGTCTTGGAATACAATGTAGGGTCCCTGGCATAGTGCCGCATGGCACAACTCACATACACTCACGAGTTGTGCCATTCCTTTTGGAATTGGTCCCACAATCTTTGATAGAACCAGATATGCAGACTGCCATTAAACAATTGCTTGTGGCATGAGTATCAGTTATTGACTTATATAATGACATAGGAGTCTGGTGGGAGCAAACCAAACAGAATATCTGGCAAAGCTTTCAAAAACATGGAAAGACAAAATTCAGAACTCAGTATTTTAAATATCTAGCATTAAGAAAACAACTACAATATTTACTCTCAAAAACACCAACTGTAGTGAATAACCTAGCCTCTCAAATCAATAACATTAAAATTGAAATGCAGGCATTTCAGTATGACAGGACAAGTTCAGTAAGTGCAGAACTATGTTATGGAACCCAAAAATCCCCAGTGTTTGATCCATGTGCAGCATGTAAAGCAAAGAGGCAAGCATCCACAATTTCTACCCTAATGAACAAGGTGGGCACCTTGGTTGTCTCGGTTCAGGACCTTTTTGGTATAGTTACAGACATGGGAGAAGTAGAAGAACCCCCTACCCAAGACATGTTAGCATATCTTTCACAGATCCCCAAATATACCATGGCACAAGAAGAAAAAATTACTCACCTTAGTAATGTTGTTTCTTCTAATGGAGTCTTGCTGTATTCTGACAATAGCAGTGAGTCCCAACCTTCGAACTGCCTCAGAGATGAAAGAGTTAACTTTCCATGCCAGGCATGGAACACTGAGCTCGAGCTCAGTTGAGACTCTGTCTGTTTCTGTTTGAACTCAAACCGTCAGATCTTTACAAGCTAAACTCACTGAGAGTCCTGTGTGGAAGCTGTAAACCTACACTAGCCAACTGGCTACTAAATATAATAAAAAGATTTGTTGGTCCCAAAACAAAGACTCAAGTCAGAAACCAAAAATGAAATAAACACAACACCCACTCACCCAAAGAAAAGAAGGTGATAATAAAAGGTGGGGCACCTCCTGAGTGCCAAACTGCTACTGCCCACCCACATCCCAAAACAAAGGTTCTGAGAGGGGAAGGCAGGAGGTCAGAATACAGCAAGACTCCATTAGAAGAAACAACATTACTAAGGTGAGTATTTTTTTCTTCAAACAACATGAAGTCTTGCTGTATTCTGACAATAGCAGACTACCAAGCAGTACCTCCATGGAGGAGGGACAGAATCTACTTAGGAAATAGGCTCTGAAGCACTGCTGTGCCAAACCGAGCATCACTCCTAGCCTGGATATCCAGAGATTAATGCTTGGTAAAAGTGTGAACTGTTTTCCAGGTAGCTGCTTGACATATCTCTAAGATAGAAATATCCCTGGCAGCAGCCAGAGAAGCAGCTGTACCTCTGGCAGAGTGAGCCCTCAGGCCTGAGGGTGGAATCCTACCTAGTCTTTCATAGCAAAATTGAATGCAAGAGGCAATCCACCTGGCAAAGGATCTTCTAGTGACAGGTTTTCCTTTACCAACCTCACCATAAGTGAGGAACAGTTGGAGGGAGTCAAACCTGTGACCCTTGGTACGTTCTATGTAGTAGCTAAGGGCTCTTTTCACATCCAAACTGTGCAACCTCCTCTCACCAGAGGAGGAATGATCAGTGAAGAACACAGGAAGAGATATAGATTGGTTAAGGTGGAATTCTGACACCACCTTAGGTAAAAACTTCCTGTTAGTCCTGAGGACCACCTTATCTCTATGGAAAGAGATAAAATCAGGCTCCACTGACAGGGCTTGTAACTCACTTATGCACCTGGCAGAAGTGATGGCCACCAAGAAAACAGTGTTCCAAGTCAAGTACTTAAGCTCTGCTGAGGACAAAGGCTCAAAAGGGGTTGCATAAGCTGAGCAATGCAAACATTAAGGTCCCAAGCAGGGGCAGGGTCCCTGAATGGCAGATTGGTATGAAGCAATCCCTTGAAAAACTTGGAGAATACAGGGTGAGCTGAAAGGGAAGAAGGCTTACCTGCTGAAAGAAAAGCAGAGACAGCTGCCAGATGCACCCTTAGTGTAGCTGGTCTGAGTCCCAAGCTATTCAGATGAACCATATAGTCAAGGACTGTGGGCAGGTCAGCAGACTCTGGGGAAATATGCTTCCCAGAGCACCATATGGAGAATCTTTTCCATTTGGAATTATAAGTAGTTCTGGTGGAAGGCTTCCTAGAAGCCTTTAGAATATCTATAACACCTTGAGAGAGGTGTAAATCAGCAAACTCTAACTCTTCAAGAGCCAGACCTTGAGATTGACAGATTTGAGATTCGGGTACCAAACCCTCCCCTGAGCACAGGTTAACAGGTTGTAATTCCTGGGAAGAGACAAGGGAAGGTGGACTGCTAAGGACAGCAGGAGAGGGTACCAGGACTGTCTGGCCCAGTCTGGAGCAATCGGAATCACCTTGCAGGGCTGAGACCTGATTTTGGCTAGCACCTTGAACAAGAGAGGAAAGGGGGGAAAAGCATATAGGAAGTTCCCTTCCCAATTGAGAACCAGGACATCCAGGGGGACTGAGTCCAACACTGGGGGCCTGCAGCAAAAAAGGGGAAGTTAGTGATTGTCTGGGGCTGCAAAAAGATCTATCTGTGGGGTGCCCCATCTGGAGAAGATCACCTCCAAACCAGGGGATCCAGTGACCATTCGTGATGGCCCTGAGATATCTTGCTGAGAGCATCTGCCAGGACATTGTCCTTGCCTGGGAGGTGTACTGCTGTAAGGGAGGTGTTCAGGGAATAGGCCAGGGACCACAACTTCATTGCTTCTGTGCACAAGGCCGTAGACAGAGTGCCCCCTTGCTTGCTGATATACCACATTGTGGTGGTATTGTCTGTCCTGATCTGAACAACTTTGTTCTGAACAGACTTGGAAAAAGCTTGAAGTGCTAGAAACACTGCTCTGAGTTCCAACAGATTGATGTGAAGCAGAGATTCCTGAGGAGACCACAACCCTTGGGTGGTCAGGTCTCCCAAGTGGGCCCCCACCCCAAGAGGGAGGCATCTGTAGTAAGGATTAAAGAGTGAGACTGAGTGACAAAAGAAACTCCCTGTCTTAGATTGTCCTGATCCTGCCCCACTGCAAAGCCTGGATCAGGGTTCGAGTCACTGGTCTCAGTTTGGTCAGAGGGTCCTTTTTCTGAGACCAAAAGGCTCTCAAGTGGAACAGAATGTCTCTCATCTGAAATCTGTCTCCCTGCACCACTGCTGTAGAAGCAGCCATGTGCCCCAGGAGCTGCAGAAAATGCCTTGCTGGTCGTGACACCTGTAGGGTGAATGAAGAGGCCAGTGTGATAAGGGTCCTTGCCCTGTCCAGGGGAAGGAAGGCTCTTGCCTTTTCTGCATCTAGCTCTGCGCCTATGAAGGTGAGGAGCTGAACAGGCTCTAGAACTGACTTTGAAAGATTCAGAAGGAAACCTAGAGAGGTGAGCAGTTGCTGAGTTATCTGTAGGTGTAACTTGACTTGGTCTGGGGACTGGCCTACTATGAGCCAGTCATCCAGGTATGGGAAGATGGCAATCCTTTGCCTTCTTAAGGAAGCAACTACTACTGCCAGGCATTTTGTGAACACCCTTGGAGCAGAGGTTAGGCCGAAGGGCATTGCTCTGAATTGGTAATGGCCTGAGGGCAGCTCGAACCTGAGGTATTTTTGATGGGAGATTCTGATGAGAATATGAAAATAGGCATCCTTGAGGTCCAGGGAGACTAGCCAGTCCCCTGGCCTTAGAGAGGGTAAAATTATTCCCAAAGTCACCATTTTGAACTTTGGCTTTAAAAGGTGCTTGTTTAAATATCTGAGATCTAGGATGGGCCGCCATTCTCCTGTCTTTTGGGGTGAGGAAGTACCTGAGTACAATCCTTTCCCTTTGTGTAGGGTGGAACCCTTTCTACAGCTCTGAGAGCCAAGAAGAAGAGACCTCTGCCTCTAGGGCAAGTGCCTCTGAAGGATTTGCAGGTGGAAAGGATCTGGTTCTCATCTTCGGAAATTTTTTGAAGCTGAGAACCAGTCTCTGGCTTACTACTTCTAGGACCTATTTGTCTGAAGATAAAGATTTCCAGTCCTGGACAAAGTAAGCCAGCCTGCCCCCTACAGGTGGTGGAGAATCGGCCCTGGCAAACCCATCAGGGTGCCTGTTTGGCAAGGGGTTTAGGCTGAGGGGTGGAAGCAGGCCTGCTTGTACCCCTTCTGCCTCTCCCTCTAAAGAACCCCCTCTGAGCATAGGCAGAAGAGGAGGCCTGGGCTTGGTAGAAAGGCCTATGAAAAGGCCTGCCCCTGCCCCTGGGATGTTGCCTCTGAGGAGTGGCTTGCCTTTCCTTGGCCTGAGCACTCCAATAGGTGGTCCTGTATTCATCCATTTTCTTCATTTAGTTCTCTGTTTGCTCCCCAAACAGAGAATTACCCATAACAGGAAAATCCATGGCCTTAGTCTGGGTATCCTGAGACAGGCTAGTACATCTGAGCCAAGCCATCCTACGAAGGGCCACAGATGTACCTATGACTCTAGATGAAACATCATTGGAGTCCACTGCAGCATGGAATTGCACCTTGGATGCCTCAATACCATCAGCAGCCACCTGCTCCAGCTCCTTGGCAAGCTGGCCAGGGACCTGTTTAGCTACAGCCATGGCAGTGTCCCATCTAGATTTCTGATATCTAGCTGTATAGGCCATATAATTGGCCTGCCTGAGTCCCAAGGATGCTGCCATGTACTGTTTCTTTGCCATGGCATCAATCCTCCTGGAGTCCTTATCTGGGGGGTGTGAAGCCAAAGTATATTAGCCTTATCACAGGCTGCAGCCTGCACTACCCTAACATGGCTGCATTGCTGGGTAAGGAACTCCGTATCTGAGCCTGACAGAGTATACCTCTTGTCCATTCTTTTATCCACAGGAGGTATAGAATTAGGAGTCTTTAAAATCTTAAATGTCTGTTTCCCAAAAGACTTATGTAAGGGAATAGACAGCCTCCTGGACTCTGGGATATCCATCATTTCCACATAGTCAGGCTCCTCCTGGTCATCCACAGCTTCTTCCATAGGAAGCTGAAGGGTTTTGGCCACTTTCTTGTAAAACATGAAATGGGAGGGGGACTCAGAAAGCCTAGGAGGAGACACTCCTGAAGGTCTGTCTGGGGAGATGTCCGGGTCAATGGGCACATCCAGACTTTCATAATCACATTTACTTTCCTCATACTCTCTTTCCTCCTCTGCCGGTTCATAAAATTCCTCCAAATCATAATCCGGAACCGGTGGAACCGGCCAAACCGAGCGCCTTCCTGATGGTGTCGGTTCGGTCGGAACCGAGGATAGCGACTGAACAATTTTTATTGCTTTGGCTATTTCATCAGCGGTTGGAGAAGAAACTTTTGGATCCACACCAGCTGATTTATCCCTTCTTGTTCTCTTAACCGGAACCGACTCCTCGGAATCAGTTCTCCTTCTGCCTGAAGAAGTTTCGCCCTGGTCAGAGGGCACTCCTTCCGGTTCTGTTTGAACCGAACCGGGCTGGCCATCTGGGTCAACTGACTTTTTGGCCTCCCTTTCCCTGAGCCTACCAACTCTCTTTTCTAGGGTAGCTGCAGTAAAAGTTTTACAAATCTGGCAGTCTGAATCGAGGTGGTCAAACCCCAGACAATAAACACAGGTGGTGTGGGGGTCAGCCTTAGCAAAGACTTCCCCACACACACTACAGTGTTGAAACCCAGTGGGCCCGATTTTTCTTTTGGGTTTCTCAGACATGGTGCCAGTCCTAACAAAACTTACCCTTTTAATAGCAATCTGCCAGGCAAGACTCTCTTATCAGTTCCTGACCGTGTTACGGGTCATGGAAAAAACTGTAGTAAATCCGTTTTTTTTAGAACCGATAAGAACCGGTAACCACACTCTAAAAGTAGAAGTAAAGATTTTTAAACAACCTGATTGGTTCAAACCGAACCGATGAAAAGTTTACAAGTTCCACACAGAAAGAAAAACAATATAAACCTATCTAGTACTCACGAATACCACAGACAGAGACTGAACCGATAGATTGCGGTTTAAATTCGGTTGAAAACAGAGAAAAACGGACTTTAACCGACAAATTGAACCGAGCAAAGGAGAAATCTCCGGAGCGACTGTTCAGTGAGGCAGAGTAAAGAATCTGACGGTTTGAGTTCAAACAGCAACAGACAGAGTCTCAACCGAGCTCGAGCGCAGCGTTCCATGCCTGGCATGGAAAGTTAACTCTTTCATCTCCAGGGCAGTTCAAAGGTTGGGACTCACTGCTATTGTCAGAATACAGCAAGACTTCATGTTGTTTGAAGAATCTTGTTCCCTTACTCAAGTAATAACAACCCAAGAGATAACAGAAGTAATTCAAAAAAGGAAATTGGAGGCAGCCCCAGGTTTGGATTGGCCCACCCTTTGAATTCTATAAAACTTTTATTACAGAAATAGAACTATGTCTTGAAAAAGTATTGGGTCTGTTGGCTGGGCGACCCTCTGGGCTTTGGCTAGGAGGTACCCAGCTGACAACCTCAGATCAGGTACATAACCTGGGTGTTATTCTTGATGACAGTTTGACGCTGATATCTCGGGTGTCTTCTGTTGTCAGGACCTCATTTTACTGTCTGAGGAATATTGCCCAGGTGAAACACCTGGTTCCTCCTGATGATCTTCCAACACTGGTTCACACCTTCATAATCTCCCGCCTTGACTATTATAATGTCCTTTACCTAGGGCTACCAGGGGTTGATATCTGTCGCCCGCAGCTGGTACAGAACACAGCTGCCAGGCTATTGACTGGTACTTCCAGAACCTGTCATATTACACCTGTGCTCCGAGAACTGCACTGACTGGATTATCTTCAAGGTCGGTCTTCTGATCTACAAAACCCTACATGAACAGGGATCCCACTACTTGCAAGATCTTCTATGTTCCTACTGCCCTTCCTGCCCTCTCCGCTCTACCAATGAGAGATTGCTAGAGATACCTAGGGTGTGATTGAAGACATACTGTAGGGGTCTCAAGCTTTTGCATTTGTAGTCCCTACTCTGTGGAACTTTCTACCTCATCGGGTGAGAGAGTGCCTGACTGTCGAGAGTTTTAAATCAGCTCTCAAAGCCCACCTTTTTATCCTGGTTTTTCCCGAGGATCTTGGCTGACTGATATTTTATATAGAGAATGTTAATGATTTTAACATTTGACAAAAATGTTATTAGTCTGATAATGTATGTTTTTAATGGTCCATATATGTATATTGTGTCTGATTTATGTATAGGCGTCTTGATCGCTGGAAAGGTGCTTTTTATAAATAAATTTGCTTTGCTTTGTATTAGCTCTCCAGACTGCCTTGTCACACTGCCTAGTCACCTTTAGGTCATCTGATATGATAACCCTCAGGTCTCTTTCCTGCTTGGTAGTCATCAATGCCACTCCACCCATTCTGTACGTAATCCCTGGGTTGCTGTGCCCTAAGTACATTATTTTGCACTTTTTCACATTGAAAGCCAGCTGCTATACCCTTGACCACTTCTCTAGTTCTCACCTCTCTGTTCATCCTTTCAACCCCCACCCAGAGCATTCACCCGGTTGCAGATTTTGGAGTCATCAGCAAAGAGACAGACCTTCCCTTCCAGCTCCTCTGCAATGTCACTTACAAAGCTAGGAGTGGTGCCAGCACTGATACCTGAGGCACCCCACTAGTCACCCTCTCTTTCTCAGAGTGAACTCCGTTTACTACCACCCTCTGTCACCTATCCCCTAACCAATTTCTTTATCAGTTTATCGCCTTTGGACCCACTCCTAAGCAACTCAGCTTGCTTACCAGTCTCCTATGTGGAACGGTGTTGAACGCCTTACTTTAATCTAGGTAGGTCATGTCCACTGCGCCACCCTGGTCTAAATCCTTTGTCACTCAGTCAAAGAAATCTATCAGATTCATTTGACATGACCTCCCCCTTGTGAACACATGTTGTCTTGGGTCTTGTAACTCACTGGAGTTAAGATATTCCACAATCATTTCCTGCAGCAGTGATTCCATTAACTTTCCCACCACCGACACCTGGCTGACTGGCCTATAGAAACATAGAATTTGATGGCAGATAAGGACCGCAAGGCCCATCCAGTCTTCCCTTTTTTCTACTTTATGAATGTGTCATAGGCCTTTATTCTGTCAATGGCCTATTTATTCATACTCATCTGTATTGTTCCCTTATGCCTATCCCGTGCCTGTTTGAAGCCCTGCACTGTATTCATATCCACTACTTCCTGAGATAGGCCATTCCGTGCATCCACCACCCTTCCTGTGAAAAAGAACTTCCTCACATTACTCCTTAATCGGCCTCCCTCTTATCTCATGATGTGTCCCCTTGTTCTGCTATTTTTCTTATATTGAAACGTTAGACTCTTTCACCTTGATAATACCCTTAAGATATTTAAATGTTTTGACCGTATCACCTCTCCTCCTCCTTTGCTCTAGGATATACATATTGAGCTCCATTAATCTGTCCTCATATGTTTTCTGATGCAGTCCTTGCCCCATTTTGGTTGCCCTTCTCTGGATTGCCTCCATTTTTTTAATGGCCTTGCGCAGGTGTGGCCTCCAGTAATGCATGCAGTACTCAAGATAGGGCCTAACCAGTATCTTGTAAAGAGGGATTATTACCTCACTCTTATGACTTGCGATATCCCTACTAATACACCCCAACATCCCTCTAGCCTTACCTTCTGCTTTAGTGGTCTTCTTGGATGATTTCAGGTCATCTGTGATGATGATGCCCAAGTCTCTTTCTTCCCTTGTGATTGCCAGCAACTCCCCTCCCAACCTATAAGGAGCTTCAGAGTTTCTCTTCCCTATGTGCACGATCTTGCATTTCTTTGCATTAAACCCCAGTCGTCACTCTTCAGACCATTTTGCCAGTTTTTCCAGATCTCTTCTCATTTTGCCCACACCATCTGGATCATCTACTCTGTTGCAGATTTTACTGTCATCTGCAAACAGGCAAATCTTACAGTCCAGTTCATCTGCAATTTCACTGATACAGATATTGAAGAGGACTGACCCCAGAACTGATCCCTGACGTACCTCACTTGTGACTTGCATCCTTTCTGACTGCATACCATTTACCATCACTCTCTTTTTTCTGCTCGATAACTAGTTTGTCATCCAGTTGACCAACTCCTGACCCATCTTGTGCCTACCCAGCCTATTAATCAATCTTCTATGTGGAACAGTATCAAAAGCTTTGCTGAAGTCAAGGTAGGTGACATCAACGGCCCCCCCTTGGTCCACCACTCTGCTTACCAAGTTAAAGAAATCTATGAGATTAGTTTGACAGGACCATCCTGTTGTAAACACATGCTGTCTTGGATCCTGTGCTCCTATTGATTTCAGGTGTTGCACTATCCTTTCCTTAAGGAGTGCCTCCATAATCTTCCCCACTACTGAGGTAAGACTGACTGGTCTGTAGTTCCCTGCCTCCTCCCTGCTGCCACTCTTGTGGACCGGGATCACATGAACCCTTCTCCAGTCTTCTGGGACCTCTCCTATGCTCAGAGATTCACTAAACAGTTCTGCTAATGGCTCTGCTAGTTCCACCCTTAGCTCCTTTAGTACCCTGGGATGTATGCCATCAGGCCCCATTGCCTTGTCCACCCTGAACTTAGCAAGCTCTTGAAGGAACCTTTCTTTTGTGAAGGGACTTGTACACACCTCCCTTCTCATTGTGTCCATGGTGCTGATCTGTGGGTCCTGCCTTACCTTCTTCTCAGTAAATACTGAGCAGAAATATCTATTTAGGATAGATGCTTTTCCTGGGTACTCTTCCACACACTCCCCCTTATCCCTTTTGATCTTAGCAATCACACCTCTGGACTTTCTCCTTTCACTAATGTATCTATAGAAAGTCGTGTCCCCTTCTTTTACTGTTCGTGCTAGTGTTTCCTCAGTTTGGGCCTTTGGCTTCCTTACTGCCTTCCCTGCTTCTCTTAGGGAAGTTTGGTATGCCTTCCTATCTTCGTCCCGGTGCATTCCCTTATATTTCCTGAAAGCTAACCTTTTGGCTCTGACCTTTTCTGCTTCTGTTTTTGAGAACCAAAGTGGTTTCCTCCTTCTTTTGCTCTTGCTTTTCTCCCTAACATATGGGATGTAGCTTCAATTATTGCATCCTTAATGCTTGCCCACTTTGCCTGTATCCCCTTACCTGTATTTCTTCTTGCCAGGGCTAGCTTAAAACTGTTGACCATCTTATCAAAGTCAGCTCCTCTGAAGTCCCATATATTTTTGCCTTGGAATGAGATGAGTTAGTTCTAGTGGCCAAATTGAACCATAGCATGTGATGGTCATTGGCCCCCAGGTGATCTTCTACCTGGGGATCTGTGATCCTTTCCCCATTAGTCAGTACTAGACCTAGATAGCCCTGTCTGTTGTGGGTTGTTGTACTATAATTGGCAGTCTCCTTCCTGCTACCACTTTTGCGTAGTGGAACTACATCTGCCCTCCTTCAATCCTCCAGAACCACTCCTGTTTCCAGTGATCTATTAAATAGGACTGTCAGAGGGGCAGTCAGTACCTTCCTGAGCTCCCTCAGTATCCTTTGGTGCACCTCAGCTGGCCCCATTGCTTTGTTCACCTTCATATTAGTGAGACCCTACAGTACTCTCCTCCAGAAAAGAAATAGTGTCCACCTCCCTCCATCTCTCCAAAGCTTCTGTTACTTTTCTGTGGCCCCTCCCATTCTCCTTCCTCTGTGAATACTGAACAAAAGTACAGTATTTGTTCAGGATGTCTGCCTTTTCCTGGCCCCCTTCTGCAAAGTCCCCCCCCCTCCCGATTCCCCTTTTAACCTTACAATCCCACCTCTGGTCTTTCTCTTTTTAATTACATATTGTACCTAAAAAAATGTCTTGTCCCCTTTAGTTACTTCCTGGGTTAGTCTCTCTTCACTTTGCGCCTCTGTGCTCCTTTCTGCTTTCCCTGCTTCCCTCTTTTTCCCCTGATACACCTCCCTATCCTCCTCCCTCTGCATCTGCATATACCTTCTAAATGATACCCTTTCAGCCTTTACCTTTTCACCCAACTCTTTTGAGCATCATGGCAGACTCTTTTTCCTCTTGATTTTGCTCACTCTTTTGACACAGAGATTTGCCTTTACTATGCTCCCTTCTAGTTTCACCCACTGTTCCTCCACCCCACCCAGACCATCCCCACTGGCAGGTCATCCCTGAGGCATTCATCCATCTTTACAAAATCTGCCCTCCTGAACTTCAGAACCCTCATCCTTGTGTGGTTGAATTCTGCAGATCTCCTTATGTCCAACCACACCATACAGTGATCACTTGTCCTCAAGTGGCCTACCACCTTGATGTCTGCAACATTGTCCCTGATAGTGAGAACCAGGTCCAGTATTGCCCCATCATGAGTGGGTTCACTGACTAGTTGCCTGACAAATGCCCCCTGCAGAGAGTCCAGGATGTCCCTGCTTCTAGCTGAAGTCACTGCTGGGATACTAATCTATATCTGGCAGACAGACATCCCACACAGGCAACACTTCCCCATTTTCTGCCATTTTGCAAATGTCTTCCAGTGGTACCTGATCTAATTCCTCCCCCCCTGTGCTGAAGGTCTGTAGATTATACCAGTGCAAATAGTATCTTTGTTCCCCATCTCCAGGGTGACCCACAGTACCTCTGCCTTCCCATGTATTCCCCGTCTTTCCTTCACTTTTATGTTTTCCCTTATGTAAAGCACAACACTCCTGCCTTTCCTTCCCACCCAGTCCTTCCTGAACAGAGTACAGTGTGGTATGGCCATGTCCCAGTCATGGTTTTTGGTGCACCATGACTCAGTAATGGCCACAGTATCCAGACTGGCCTCTGCCATGATGGCCTCTAGGTCCGGAAACTTATTTCCTAAACTGCTAGAATTTTCACACATGATTTTCCAGATTTTGTTTCCACTCTGCTTGTTGTCCCCCTTTTTGCCATCCCTCCTTTTCTCACTTTTTTCCTTTTTGCCCTCCCTCCTTTCCCCTCTCTTTTAAATGCTCTTGTTCCTGTCGCCTTTGTCTCTGCCACCCTGCTTCCTTTATTAAGTTTCACCCTGGGGGGTTTCCTCTGCACTAGGTTCTCCTTACTCTATACTAGATCTGGGAGAACTTAGTGAAGGTCTGACCCTTATTGAACAAGAACTGGAACACGGTGAAGATCTGATTAGTTCTGACTATTTATAAATATTTGAAAAAATGCTATAAAATGCATAGAAGTGGCCAAAATCAGTCATATTTCACATAAAGGCCCAGAGGAAATAATTTAAAGCAATATTTGTATACAAATTAAAGTAAAACTGCTAAATAAATGCAATCACTACTAGCTCCTTCATGGCTGGCACGTATTGGTGGCATATCCTGGTGCTGAGAGAAAGAGAGAGAGAGAGACAGAGAGACAGAGAGAGAGAGGCAGTGTCCCCTGGGCCCCCCCACAACCAACAGCACAGGCTCAGCAACTTCTTTGTTCTGTCAGAAAAGTATTTTTTTCATATGTGAACGTTAACATGATGGCCCACAGCAGGGAGCACCCAGTCTCTCTGACACCCAGCAGTACCAGTTTGTCACTTAACCCTCCACAGAGCCACCTACACCCCCAAAGACAGTAGCATAAGTTCAGCAACTTGTCTGCTTTTGTTAGAAAAATTTTTTTTATACATGAATGTTAATGTTATGACCCACAGCAGACAATGCTCAGTCTCTCTAACACCCAGCACTACCAGTCTGTCACTTTATCTCTCTCTCTCTCTCAGAGTTATGATGTGAGTGACTTGGAAGTTGATGTGGATGGAATGACAAGAAAACAGAATTATTTGTGATAATCTATGCCCCCATCCCCGTAAGTCTCTCTCCTGATGGAACAACAAGAATACAGGAAATGTAAATGTATATACTTTGTGTTTTCTGAGACTGTAAAATTTCCCCCAGTAGTCTGTCTCCTCTGGATGGCACAAGTCAAAGATTTATTTTGTCATCCTGCCCTAGTAACCTGTGTACACACAGCCACAATGAGGTCAAGATGAACTTTATTTGTGATTTCTGTGACTGTAAAATTTCTCGTTGTCCCCCAGTGGCTGTCTCTTTCATCTCTGGATGGAACAAGCCAAAGATTTATTTTGCCAGCCTGCCCTATACAAAGCCTGCCACACTGACACCAAGATGATGTAGTGTATTTCTTTATTTGTGATGTCTGTAACTCTATTATTTGCCCCCCACCAGTAGTTTTGCTCTGTCTCTTCTCTTTCTCCTCTGGATGGAATAAGTAAAGTCAAAGATTTATTGCCAGCCTGCCCCTGCCTGCACACTGCAACCAGCCACACTGAGGCCAAGCTGAGTGTTATTGCTGATTTCTGTGATTGTAAAATTTCTCTTTGGCCCCCTGTAGCTGTCTCTTTTTCCTCTGGGTGGAACAAGTCAAAGATTTATTTTGCCAGCCTGCCCTTTACTACACATAGCCAGCCAGAGCTTTGCCCCCCACCCCGTAGTCTCTCTCTCTCTCTCTCTCTCTCTCTCTGTCTCTTCTCTTTCTCTGAGTCTGCTATTGTATGGCTTTGGATTCACCCCAACCACCCCACCCCCACCCACTCTGTCTCTCTCTCTTTCCCTCCCTCCCTCCAGGCTCCATAAAATCTTCTGATTCCCCTCCTCTCCCTTCCTATTCCTCTCCTCTCCCAATTCAAATTACTTTTTCTCCTCTCCTCCACTCTGGCTTCCCCCAATAGTGTGCCACAGCCCACTATAAAGGCTCTCTGTTCTGGTCTCCCTTCTCCTTCTTTCTCTGCTACTCCTGAGCATCTGGTCCATGTTGCACACTCACAGTTATATGCCATGAGTGAGTTCATCATGTGACTCTCCCCTTCTGTCATCACATGACTGTTGCCTGATTGGATGCCACCAGCCTCCTCTACATGACATGAGTGGGCCAACGGCATCCCTATGGCAACAGACAACACTGCAGGGGAGACACACTCTGCAGCTTTCCACAGACCCGGGAACTGGACTTCTGCTGTGAAGTTCATATTTATTCAGTTTCAGTTTATTCTTTATATTTCACCAGGATGAGGCACTAGGCATGAGCCTGTTTTCAGAGCCATCCTGTTACACTGTTGCTACACATAATAAAAGGACATATACATAGTTACAAGTACAAATGAAGAAAATAGATACATGCCCAACCAATTTATCCAGGTCCTTGGATTCATGGTTCAGTTGGGGGCCCAGATTTTGGGCATATCAGTCCTCCCATCCGTATTCTCTACTTTAGCATATTCGGGGCAGTTTCTGCCTCCCTGATTCCTTCCCCCACCCTCCTTGGCTAGTTTAAATGTTCATCAAAGTAATATTTAAGCCATCTACTGTGAACTGTTGTTCTCTTCTTGGATGGATGGAGGCCATCACCCCTGCATAGGCCCTTATCATCCCAGTTGGGTCCCCAGTGTAGCTGAACCCCTCCACTGAGTGCCATTCCTTCAGCCATGAGTTCAAGCTCCTGGTGCAGCATTCTCTCTCCTCCGATCCCGTCATAGATAGGCAGCACCTCAGTGAAAGCCACTGAGTGAGCTACCTGCCCAAGACTCCACCCCAGCTCTCTCAACTCCTCCCTGCACTATCCCAGACCCATCACTAGCCAGGTCATTAGTCCGTAAGTGTAAAATGACTAATAGAAGCACTCTGGATATGGGGGTCGATACCAGTCCATTCGCAGAAGAAAGGGTCCTAAAAGCACTCCTAAAACTGAAGGTGGACAAAGCAATGGGGCCTGACAGGATTCACTCCAGAATTCTAAAAGAACTAAGGGGAGAACTAGAGGCACCACTGACTACCCTTTTTAACAAACCATGGGAGGAGGCTGTGGTACGTGACAACTGGAGGAGGGTGGATGTGATTCCCCTTCACAAAAGTGGAGCGAGGTAGAAAACTACAGACCTGTTAGTTTGACCTCAGTGGTAGGGAAAATGATGGAATCACTTCTGAAAGAAAGAATTGTTGAGTACCTAGAGGTCAGTGGAGCACAACCCAAGGCAGCATGGATTCAAAGCTGGAAGGTCATGTCAGACAAATCTAATAGATTTCTTTGACTGGGTGACCAAAGCAGTAGACCAGGGAGGGGCTGTGGATGGAATCTAACCTAGACTTCAGCAAAGCAATTGACACAGTCCCACTCAAAAGATTAATAAACAAGTTAGCCAGCCTGGGGAGTGAGTTTCAGGGGGGTAACCTGGGCTGGGCAAAACATTGGCTGGACAACAGGATGCAGAGGGTAATAGTACATGGAGTCCACTCTGAAGAAAGGGGAGTTACTAACAGGGTACCACAGGATTCAGTTCTGGGACCGAGCCTCTTTAATGTCTTTATAGGTGATATTGCAGAGGGACTGAAAGGAAAAGTGTGTCTCTTTGCAGGTGACACAAAGATCTGCAACAGGTTTGAAACACAAGGGAGGGGTGGAAAGGATGAGAAGTGACTTGGCAAGGTTGGAGGAAAGGTCAAATGTATGGCAGGTTAGATTCAATGCAAAGAAGTGCAAAGTAATGCACCTGGGAAACAATAACTCAATGGAAGAATACACAGTGGAGAAGGGGTTATTAACAACAACACAAATGGAAAAGGACCTGGGGATAGTCATATCAGATGACCTAAAGGTAGACAAGCAATGCGAGAAGGCAGTAAGGAGGGCTGGGGGCATACTGGGATGCATAGGGAGAGGCATCACCATTAGAAAACAAGAAGTTGTTATCCCTCTGTAAAGACAAGTGGTGAGACCCCATCTGGAGTACTGCATGCAGATCTGGAAACCCCATCTCTGCAAGGACATAGACAGGATGGAGGCAGTCCAGAGGAAGGCAATGAAAATGGTGCATGGTCTGCACCAGAAGTCATACGCAGAGAGACTAAAACAGCTTAATATGTAAACCCTCAAGGAAAGGAGGGAGAGGGGGGACATGATATAAACTTTCAAGTACCTCAAGGGAATCAACAAAGTCCAAGAGGGTAGCATCTTTAAGAAAAAGAGATGTGCAAGAACAAGGGGGCACAATTTGAAGATAGAAGGGGGATGACTCAGGGGCAACATGAGAAAGGATTTTGTTAATGGAGAGGGAGGTGGAAGCATAGAACTGCCTTCCTGAGGAGGCCATGGAGTCAAAAGCAGTGGGGGAATTTATGAATGCATGGGGCAGACATAAGGCAATTCTACTGGGAAGTAGGAGGAAGTAGGCTGTTGGTAAAACTAGGATCTGCAGCTTATCCGATAGGTAGGGAAATGGGCAGACTGGGTGGGCCAAGCGGTCCTTAACTGCCATCAAAGTCTATGTTTCTGTGTTTCTGCTCTCCCTCCTGTTCTGCTATCTTTGTGATCCTCAAGATCCACTTCCCATCTATTTGGGTCACGGCGCAGCATAGGCGCCAAATCTGCCTCTCCATCTCCTTTCCTAGTCCCAAAACTATACCCCTCACAATCGAGTCCCCACTAGAAGTTGCTTCCTCCTCCTCTGGGTCATCTACCACCCTCCATGGGGTCTCCACTTTGAAGGGTGCCACATCCTCCCTGGTCATTACCATGGGCGTCTCCTCCCAGCAGTCCCACCCTGCCAGAGTGGTGTAGGAATTGTGTAGCGGTACCGGTTGAGGAATGTCCCCCCACTCCCACCCTTCCAGAGTCCACCATACTCCAGCTGTTCCTCCTCATGGCATCATCTGAGGTAATGGTGACAGACTTGGTGGCCTCTAGGTGGGGGAAGAGATTATTTGAATCATAGCCAGCTCAGCCTCAGTCTACTGGCTTCCTCCCTCAGTGAGGGAAATCTGATAGAACACTGGCATGAGAAGGCTGTGGGGGGAACCAAGATGACTGAAGAAGAGGTGGGGGAGAGTAGGATGGCAGATAATACCAATGGGGAGTATGGGTGGAGTAGAACAAGGGAGAGTTAGGGCTCAGGGTGATGAGATAGGCAAAAGGGACTCTGAAATAAGTAAGGCAGAAGGGATGCCAGGAGCTAGAAGAAGGGCAAATGAATTTAAGGGCACACAGAAGAATAAGGGGGGGGAAGGGTCCTACTCATTGGGGACTCAATAATTAAGGGAATACAATGGGAGGGCAAGAGTAGTGCAGTTTGGGTGGAGTACATGCCATGTATGATGGCACTAGACGTAAGACATCATATTCCCCCATGGGGTAAACAGGATGAGAAAACACACCTGGTGTTCCACCTGGGAACAAATGATTTGTAGAAGAATAGTCTGCTGGAGGTACAGGCAAGGTTCGGGGAGCTTGCCAGGTTTTGTGGCAGTCTGTGCTTTCAATTTATAGCTTTTTTAGAGGTGTTGCCAGTGTCAAAAGCAAGTACTGAAAGAAGCCAGAGGATCAGAGAGTTTAATCAATGGCTAGCGCGATGGTGTGGGAAGATGGGGTATGTGTTATTGGGAGACTGGGGATCAACATGGAAGGATGAAAGCCTATTTGCCCCAGACAGATTTTACCTAAATAGGGAGGGAACAGCTGAACTACCAGGTAAATTAGGAGAATTCATCGAGAAAACATATAATTTAAATTAAATTGGGGGGGTGTAGGAAGTAAACCACATCAAAAGACAGGAGAGAAGGGTGGCTTTCAGCCTCCCCCTCAGAAAAGAGATGAAATGTTAGGCACCAACATGCCCAAGGGTAGGGAAGAAGGGGGGAATTTAGTGGGAGGGACTAGCAGCCAATGCCAGGAGCTTGGGAAATAAGACGATGGACTTGGAGGCCATCAAGCAGAAGAAGGGCTGGACATAGTAGCAATAAGTGAGACTTGGTGGACAGAACATCACACTTCAGAGACAGCTATCCCTGGCTACAGGCTATTTAGAAGGGACAGGGCAAGTAAGAAGGGGGTAGTCACTCTATACATCAAGGATGGCATACAGGCAACAGAGGGGCAGGAGGAAGATGGGGAGGCATAGCTGCTGTGAGTAACATTGGACAAAGGACAGGGGAATCCTTGAGACTGGGGGTGGTATACAGACCACCTACACAGGGGGAGAAAGGGGATAGACAGCTGATACAGGCAGTCATGCGGATGGCAACCAAAGGGAATTACCCCTGGTGGGGGACCCAAACCTCCCAGACAGAGACTGGACCATCCCAAATGCAGTATCTGCTAGAAGCAAGGAAATACTAGAGGTGCTGCATGGAGTATTCCTGCAGCAGCTCGTCAGGGAGTCAACAAGGGGCAACAAGCTGCTGGATGTGGTCCTGACAAATGTGGAGAGTGTGGTTGAGGTGAGAGACGTACTGGGCACAAATGATTGCAGGATGGTAAGGTTCAGGATAAGGACTGGGAAGAAGGCAAACCAAACCATCACAACAGTTATGGACTTCAGGAGCTTGGACTTCCACAGGATGAGAAGGATAGCGAGGGAAGAGATGGCAGGCATAGAGCATATAAAGGGTGTGGGGGAGTTAAGGGAAACTATTAAAGGTGCAGTGCTGAAAGCAATGCAAATGTGCATAAAGAAGATAAGAAAGTGCAGAAAGAGGAAGGGACCACTATGGTTTACAAGGGGGTGGTGAGAGCAGTCAAGGACAGAAGGAAGGCTTTCAGAAAATACAAAAGGACTCAAAAGGAAGAGAATGGGGAGGCATATAGGGAAAAGAGGAGGACAGCAGGGCAGATGATAAGGTGGGCAAAGGCAGACGCTGAGGCGTGAATAGCCAAGCAGGCCAAAAGGGGGGACAAAACATTTTTTATTAGATATGTTTGGGAAAGGTGTTGGGCAAGGCAGAGGACTGCAGGGCTGAGGGGGGAAGGAGGGATAAAACTGGAAGGGGACTGTGAGAAAGCAGAAGAGCTTAACAAGTACTTTTGCTCGGTAATTATGGAGGAGGAGGAGGATGGCAGGGGGCCCAAGCTTAGGGGAAAGGGGGACAAAAGGGTGGATCTGAGCCCATTCAGTGCAGAAAGAGTGATGGAGGAATTAGGCAAGTTGAAGATGGATAAGGCAATGGGGCCAAACAGGCTGCACCTGAGAGTGATCCAGGAGTTGGGGGGAGGAGTTAGTCGCCCCACTGATGAGGCTATTCAACTTGACTCTGGATTTAGGGAGCATGCCGGTGGACTGGAAGAGGGCGCATGTGGTGCCACTGCACAAAGGGGGTAGCAGGGAGGTGACAGAGAACTATTGACTAGTCAACTTCACCTCAGTGGTGGGGAAGGTCTTGGAGGCACTAATAAAGGAGAGGATGGTGGACTACTTGGAGGAAAGTGGCTTGCAGGATGACAGGCAGCACAGCTTCATGAAAGGGAATTTGATGGAGCTCTTTAATTACGAGACATAGGTGGTCGACCGGGAGGGTGGTGGATGTAGCTTATCTAGACTTCAATAAGGCTTTTGACACCATTCCCCACAGAAGGCTGGTGAGCGAGTTGGAAAGTGTAGGAGTAGGTGGGAAAATAACCAGGTGGGTGGAGAACTGGTTGAGGGTTAGAAACCAGAGAGTGATGGTGAACAGGGTGTACTCCAGGACAGGGGTGGTGATGAGCGGGGTGCCCCAGGGGTCAGTGCTGGGATCCCTCTTTTTTAATATCTATATCAGTGATATAGCTGGGGGCCTGAGAGGAAGGGTGTGCCTGTTTGCTGATGATATGAAAATCTGCAATAGGGTGGACACTGCAGGAAGTGTGAAGGACATGAGGCAGGATCTAAAGACTCTGGAGGGATGGGCAGAGACTTGACAACTGAAATTCAATGCCAAACAATGTGTGGTGATGCACTTTCGGCCAGGAACCAAAAAGCAAAACACACCCATGCTGGGGAGGTCATCAAGGATATGGAGCAGGAGAGGAATCCGAGGATCATACTACCATGTAATCTTAAGGTGGGAAACCAATGTAGCAGGTTGGTGGGGAAGACTAATGGGATGTTTGCATGCATTGGCAGGGGCATCACTAGCAGAAGGGGGAGGTACTGATGCTGCTCTGCAAAGCCATGGTAAGACCACACCTGGAGTTCTGGAGGCCACATCTATGGAAAGACAGACAGGATTGAAGGAGTTCAGAAAAGGGCAACCAGGATGGTGCAGGGTATGCAAAGGTAGACATATGAGCAGAGATGTAAGGAACAGGATCTGTACACATTGGAGACTAGAAGGGAGAGGGGGACATGATTGAAACTTTTAAATATGTCAAGGGGATCAACAAAGTAAAGGAAGGGTTTTATTTAAAAGGAAAGAAGGGGCTGTAACTAGAGGGCATAGCCTAAGACTTCAGGGAGGAGGATGCAGAGGCAATTCTTCACACAAAGGGTGGTGGAGGTATGGAACAGGCTTCTTGAGGAGGTGGTGGGGGCTGAAACAATGGAGGGATTCAAAAGAGCTTGGGACAGTTATATGGGGCTGTATAGTGGGGGGGGGGTTCCAGTGGGGGAGGGATGATTAATGGGGGGTAAGGGGCAGACTAGATGGGATAATGGGTCATTTTCTGTCACCAGGTTTCTGAGATTCTGTGAACCCAGTGAGGCGCATGCAGATAAGGCAGCATACAGTCTCCAGAAGCATATTTAAAAACTGCCACATCATAGCCATTGTATTGCATCACACCCAGCATTCTCAACGTCTGTTCTTCCTGTGTTACTTGGAAATACTTTTATACCCTTACCCCTGATAGGGTGTTTCTAGTTTTCCCTCTTTAGGGCTGCAGTGGGAAGAGCCCTGTAGTCCTACTGCATTCAGAAAAAGGGGACTCTGCATTCTTTCCTTCTTAACAACAATTGCATCACAGTTCTGTACACAGTCTGTAAAACCCACCACTGTGTCAATGCAGTCGTCTCATAGGCACTATTTTTTGCTATGTAGGATGGGGGTGGGGGGCAGTGTAGTCTGATATTACACTGACTCACATTATTGTGATTCCTGGCTTTCTTTCAGGTTAGATGTCTGCATCGGGGAGGGCACCTGGGCTGCTTTAATGTGACATTACTCTCCTTACAGACATTTCCAGCTTTCTTACATCTTTGATGTCAAGTGTGTGTGTGTGTGTGTGGGGAGTAATAACTATTTGATTTCAGTTTGGAAGGGTGGAGAAGTTTGGAGCTATTGTCATTTGTATTTGTAATATGATCTATGGTTGCAGTGTCTCAATATTATTCATTTATATATAAGTAAAAACTTATACATAAAAGGTTTTAAAAAAAAGAGAGCCATTCCAAACATTGACTTGGTGATGGGTTCCATCACTGCTAAAAACTCTCGTACTGTAGAGAAGCAGAAGTATGCAGTTCCTGTGTCCATTTTATCCTGGAGCATAAAGTGCTTTTATGACTGTGGGTGCTGCCTACAGCCATCTTGCTGTCTATAGCTGGAAAAATGGAGTATCATGGAATACATACTTTGGAGTTTTCAATGCATTCTTCTGCATCCACAAATCACTATGACAACTGAAATAAAATACTCCCTTCTTTCTGTTTAGAATATTGGAGACAATTCCGAGCTGCGTATCAGATGGCCATTAGGAAAACGAAACAGAGTGTTAAATATTGGTTGCCTAGTAAACTGGTTATTTGTTTACCCCCTTCGAAATGCAACAACTTGCACATTTAAATACTTAGCATTTAAATATTTTCTTGCTACAAGCTTCAGTTAGGCAGGTATTGTCTTTCAAGAAAGATTCATATTTCATAAATGTCACCCTTTCCCAGCAAATCTAAAAAGATTTACAGTTTTGTTAACCTCTTAAGACACTATCTGATAAGAACTGTCTCAGACATATGCCAGGTCTTCTGTGAACTATCCAGGTGAAATATATAGCAATCAGCAGGCATTTTTTACTATGCTTTTTGGGAAAAAATATGTTGAGTTACACCAAACACACACACACACACATACACACACACACACAAATACTGTACACACCAGCCTCATGGCCACAACATTCAAAATAAATACTGCAATCTAATATGTTACAAAATAATAAAGAAACTGTTTGTTTATGTGAGTGAACACAGTGAAGTTCAGTTTGCAGTATGTTTCCTTTAACCACATTGACCACATTGACTCCCTGCTAATTAAGCTCTCTCTCCCTTGCTCCACCCCTATTTTTGTGGCTGGCACTTACTGCCCACCCAACACACCCCCCACGGTCATCCTTAACCACCTGGTCACCCTTCAGTCCCTAGCCACAGGTGGAGAGTTCCATGTCACTGGGGATTTCAATACAAATTGGCTAGGAATGGACAAAGCCCACCTCAAGACCAAAATCAAGGCTTTGAACCTCACGCAACTCATAGCCGACCCCACCAGGCTAAACCACAAGACCCAAAAACACACTTTGCTGGACTGGGCCCTCACCACCCACCCACATAGGGTCCTCTGCGCAGGCCTGCTCCCTGACTCCCTAAGTGACCACCACATGATCTTCCTGATCAGGAAGGTGCACAGGTCCACAGCCCCCCCTCCCAAGACAATACACACCAGATCATACAACTCCCTGGATGTAACATCCCTATTATCGGACCTAGGCTCCATAAATTGGTCTATCATCCCTCTGGCCCCCACCATGGACGCGGCGTTTGAGGGTTTCAAGACTAACTTTCTCCGGGTCTGGGATAAACATGCCCCCCTGCGTACCAAACGAGTCCATGGGGCGCATCTTCCATGGATCACAGCCGACATAATTAGGTCCTGTCACTCTCGGGACCATGCTGGAAAGCCCATAAGACGCAGGGCTCCCTGGCCTCCCTCCTTAACTATCAAGCCCTTCGAAATTCATGCACACGCATCATTCGCCAGGCAAAGAAGAGGTATTTTTTATCGGCATTCTGCGCTAACGTACATGACCCCACTGACTTCTGGAAATCTCTAAAATCCTTGATCTCTCCCACCACCCAACCCCCCCCCCGACTTTGTCGGTAAAAAACACCCCATCACTGCCCCTGGAGGGTGGCGAGGCTTTCAACACTCACTCGCCAGCTGTGCCAGCAAGCTCCTATCGTCCCTCTCAGGCCCGACCCCTTCTGCCCCCCCCCGGGTCTCCAGCACTCACCCTGCAATCTCACAGTTCTCCTTCCGGCCTGTTACCCAAGCCGAAGTCCTTCGTTCCTTAAGAGCCCTAAACCCCAACAAGGGCAAATGTCCTACGTCTCTGGACGCCAAAATGCTCTTCATATCTGCCCCAGCCATTGCTGCCCCTCTCACTGCACTTTTTAACCGCTCATTTACCCTGGGTAAGCTTCCCATAGCTTGGAAAAAGGCCACCATCATACCCCTCCCAAAAGGGGGTGACCCATCATCCCCAGCCAACTACCGCCAATCTCCCTACTCCCAATCTTGGCCAAACTACAGGAATGCCTCGTCCTCTCCCACCTTGCCCCACACCTGGACACTGCCTCATTTTTTCACCCCCTTTCAATCTGGTTTTAGCAAATCTCATTCTACCACCACCTCCTTTCTACGAGTCATGGGCGACATTCTGTCCGGCATGGATAACGGCCTCATCACCACTGCAATATTTATTGACTTAGCCAAGGCTTTTGACACCGTCTCCCACACCCTGCTCCTTGACAAACTCACTGACGCCGGGCTCTCCCTATCTGCAAATGCCTGGTTCCATGCCTACCTAACAGGCAGAGTCCAATCAGTAAAAATCACCTCGCATACCTCAGACCCAATGCCCGTAACCACCGGCATCCCCCAAGGGTCTGTTCTGGGCCCTCTGCTTTTCTCAATTTTCATAAACGACCTTCCATCAGCTTGTCGCAACTCCTCCATCCAGATGTATGCAGACGATACCGTCCTGTATGCTTCCGGCCTATCTACAAGCCACATGGCTACCCTCCTGCAGGAGGATTTTAACACCATCCAGGAATGGTTCTGTGCAAACCAGCTATTCCTAAACTCCAAGAAAACTGTGGCATTAACTTTTGGCTCCCACCAAAGACTCTCCCGACAAGCCCCCTGCCCCCCTTTCATAACCACAGAAGGGACCCCTCTGGACAGCTGCACCAGCTTTAGATATCTAGGAGTCTGGCTTGACCAGCACCTTGATTTTTCTACTCATATCGACTCCCTGCACAAAAGGCTCCTCCCCAAACTTGGCACTTTATACCAACACAAAAGCTGCCTCCCCCCCCCCCACAAGGCGGGGCATAGTCCAAAATATGATACTACCTATTCTCGACTACAGTGACATAGTGTATGCCATCGCTCCCTCATCCACTTTGGCCAGCCTCGACACCCTATACCACTCTTTCTGCCGTTTCATCCTCAGCTGCCCTCAATCTACCCACCATTGCTCACTCTACAGCGCCTTAGCCCTGCCATCCCTCAAAGACCGTAGACGAATGCACTGCACCAGGTTCACTGCAAAATTCTGGTCCCTCTCCCTCCCATCCTACCTAGCATCCTCCCTAACCCAACAGTCTCTCCCGACCTACGCCCTAAGACACACTGACCAAAGACTTCTCCACATCCCCTTCATGCACACTACTAAAGGTCAGGCCGCTTTTTCCTACTGGTTTCCCATGATATGGAACACCCTTCCACCCCACATTAGAAACGCATCACTTCCTACTCACCCGCAACCAGCTACTCCGCATGCATTTCTCCTCCAGCTGCACATGTTTCTAGTAGTATCTCTTCAAAACTCTTCTAACTCCACTGTACCCATGCTCTATGGAATTGGACGTCTATAGGATTATTTCATATAAATTCTCTCTATTTCCCCTGCAGTATTTTCTAACAGTCTACATACAGCTATTCTGCCGGTGTCTGTAAGGCAGTTTTAGCCACACCTCTCGATGCCATATTGTACTATCTACTATTGTGTGTACTTGTTTGTATTGGGCTCTAGCCCCCAGGACGCATCTGGAATCGAGCATATGTTGCTCAGCATGCCTTCCTGGTAAAACTCATAAATAAATAAATAGTTCTTATCCTATATTTTGTATCCTGGATAGTGCAGGGGAGAGGTTACATCTCATTGTCATAGGGATCTTCATTTACACATTTTTGTGCACTGTATTTACTCAGAATGCCTCAGATTAGGTGCAATATCTTGTTTTCAGTGGGGTCATGATTTTATAATTTTTATAATGTATTTATTCAGGGTAGCCTATTCCAGATGTAAAATATTGTTTTCAGTGTGTTTTGATTTTACACAATGTAGCATAATATCGTGTAGATGTAGAACCCCACTGAAAATGAGATGCCATTTCTTCTGTGAACTATCAGGCTAAATATATAGCAATTGCCAGGCATATTCTAGGAAAACACATTGTAAAAATATGTAAAAGGAAGACCACATTGAAACTGCCGATCAGCAGCTCTCCATTGTGCAAATTCATTAGAAATAATGGGTTAAAATATCCCAAAAGCTGTCCACAGCCATATCGGCTCTCACCACATCTTGTTTAAATAGTTCCTACATCTGGAAGAATGGGAATGGTCCTGGTTAGCTTTAGCTTAAAGACATTCAACACCAGATCCCATGAATCTGAATCATTTTAAAATTCCTGCATAATTTATAACGACAAAAGTAAAACCTGTTTGGCAAAATCAAGTCCTTATTTTTGAAGTTTTATTGCCATTGCTGTTACTTATTTTTGTATATTGTGTAGGAGTGAGGATTATTTTTAATGTTAATTACATCTGGGAGAACTTTAAAGACACTATAGAACACAGCAAGTGGTATTTCAAAAGTAAAAAAAATGATACAGTTGTGTCAAGACAACTAAATTTACATCATGCAGATGCAGCATATAACTGCACCATATTGTCAGCTGCATCAAAACAACACTTATATTTGCAACATAATTGTAGCATATTTGCAATATATTTGTGGGATGCATCACTACTGCATCACGTCTGTGTCACTTTTTGTATCACTACTCTAAACACAAGTGTAGGTTCAACAGATTGTGGTGCATCCATCTTCTGGTGGTAGTGCACCCTTCTGATACAGACACAGCTGTGATCTGTGATACAAAAGTGATGCAACTTGCTGCTGTATCTGCAACAAATCTTTGAAAATACAGGTCTGTATATTTTGAAAATACAGGCCTGTATACCCCCCCCCCCCCATCTCTCATAAACTCCAGTCAACTACAGATAATGGGTCCCTAATGAAGCAAAGTTCAAGATCAGGAGAATTACAGCATAGAAGATGCTCCGCTCCTAGCCAGTTCCACCTGTTAACTGTAAACCACTGACTGTTGCCCATACTGTTTATATCAGGGGTTCTCAAATGGTGAGGCCAGCCTCCCTTGGGAGGCCCCAACCTGTTCCAAGGGAGGCTCAAACAGGTCTGAAAAAGTACTGTGTTTAAATTTTGGGTTTTATATATTTTGTGTGAAGAGAGGAAGCAAACTGAAAGAGGATAATAGTGGGTGAATTATATGTGTTTATTTACTAATAGGTGACAAGGGAAGGTGAGTGAGCCAAGGCACATTTAAGGTGTATCCCGGGGAAGGGTAGGGAGTGATTACATTTCAAAAGGTAACTGCAAAACAATCAAGAAATACACAATGAACAATAGTGCAAACAAATATGAACAATAAATAATGAGTGGTGGTAACTGATCGATTTGTAGACTGATGGCAGAACAGTCCAAATGCAAGGGTTGAGCATAGAAGTGCTAAGAGCAATAGCAGGAAGGGACAAAGTAATCCCAGAGAAGTTGCTTAGGAGCAGGGAAGGAGGAAGAGAGGCAAAGTATGTAGGAAGGTTATTTCATAAAGAGAGAAAGTAGTCTGACCCATGAAGGTACTGCAACAAGGGGTAACAATGGTTCAAGAATGAAAATAGTGGACCAAGTAGGCTGGCCTGTGGGGGGGGGGGGCTTAAAATAAGCTGAATAATAATATTTATTTTATTTATTTGTTATTCAGATAACACCTTTGAGCACAGGAGCTCTTTTTCAAAGGTCTCATGTCAGTATACAGTAAGACAAAGAGCTGAATGTGAACCAAGTACTCATAGGGGTTTCAATTTATTCATGGCATACTGCACAAAGTACTGTATGTTATTTTTCTTTGGGGAGGCTCAAGATTATTTCAGCTTTGTCGGGAGGCTCAAAATATTTTCCATGGATTTGGGGAGGCTCACTGTGACAAAGTCTAAGAACTATTGGTTTATATACATGTGTGTGCTATTAACCTCACCTTTTCTAAAAAAACTATACATTTACCAGCTGCCTTACAATGAGAGGGAAAGGAAGGAAGCAAGGAAAGTCATGCTGCTGACTCCACCATTTTTGAAACTTTACACCTGTGCTATCCGCCTTAAGATATTTAAACAAATATTTGAATAATTTTAAAGATGAAGCACCTTAGTATCTAAATGGAAAATGAGGTGTTTTTTCACTGATGCCCCTTCTAGGAAAAAAGTTCTCATCATTATGACAAGAATAACAGTTTAAGATTTCCTCTCCTAATAAAAGATGCATCTAGTCAGGACTATGAAGATGATTGCAGGGCAGCAGGGTAAATCATATGAGGAGAGACTGAGGGTCCTAAATATTTACTCCCTGGAGGACAGAAGGGAGAGGTGAGACATGATTGAGATCTTAAATACTTGAAAGAGATTAATAAGGTGAACAGGAAGGGTATCTTCATGCTAAGCTGCAATGAAACCGAGAAGGGGCACAGCCTAAAGTTACAGAGTGGGTGTTTAAGTGGGAGGTTATAATACACTTCTTTACAGAAAGGGTGGTGAGCAAATGGAATGTGCTGCCAGAAGAGATGATCTCATTGAGGACAGTGAGCAGGTTCAAGAGAGGCTGGGATAGATATAGAGGGTAGATAAAGGTAATTACTCTCCTTCTCCAGGGGGGAGGGACGGGAGAGTGTCCAATGCTCTACAGACCCCTGGCAGAGGCTGAGGATACTGCTGCAGCTGGACCCATCATCTTAGGGGGAAGGGTGGATGCTGGATGTCATTGCATGTCCCCACCCCAGGGATCCAGCATTTAGAAAGACAGTTGGCCCCGGTCATTACACCCTGCTGTGCCACCTTCTCCACTGCCACCAATGTTTGCTGGGGCGGTCCCGCTCCTGTGGCCCCAACCTGGAAGGTAAGCTGGGGCTTGCCAACAGTGTCTCTCGAGCACCCACCCTGGGGGTAGCCTGGACATGGGGGGATAGGAGGCAGGGTAGGGCAGGGCTAAGCTCCAGGAAGGATTGGGGACAGCCCCCCTATAAAAAGATGAGAGTTTCTTCCCTTCCACTTCTTAATACATGTCTGTAGATGTTTCCCAAATTAGTCATGTTCTAATATAACTGTTCATAATAATATAAATGATTCAGTTAGTAACTAGACACCATTATTATTCTGTCACTGTATGACATCTTCAATATTGGTGGTTCAGTGTTGCTAGTACACTTCCCCTAAAGTAAAAATCCAATGACCTCATTAGCCTGTATCAGCATCACATCAGTAAGACTGCTGCTCTCTAAGCACTTAAGATTCTAAAAGACACCTTTATACTCCTGCAGACACCCTATCTGCTCTGGTAGTTCTAAACCCTACTAGAGGTAGCTGACTTAATGGACTGGATCCTAAGCACCTCTATCTCTCACTCCAGCAATAGCTGCCCCACTGGATGACATCCTAAATCTTGCTTTCACCACAGCCACCATCCAGAAATCTGAAAACAAGTCATTGTTTACCTCTACCTAAGGGGGTGATCCTTCCTTCCCCAGAAATTACCGCCTTATTTCCCTTCTCCCTATCCTAGCCAAACTCCAAGAACAACTGCTCCTGTCTCAGCTCTCCACCTACCTCTCTGATTCTAACTTTTTCACCCCTTTCTAATCTGGTTTTAGGAAACATCACTCCACCACCACCTCCCTACTTAGGCTCACAGACTCCATCCTCACAGGGATGGATAGCGACCTAATCACCTCTGCCATCTTTGTCGAACTTACAAAGGCTTTCGACATGGTCTCCCGCTCCCTTCTCCTAAACAACCTTTCCTCAGCTTGTCTGTCAGTCTCTGAAACAAATTGGCTCAGAGCTTACCTTACAGGTAGAACACAATCAGTCAGGATCGTTGACTCAGTATCCAACCCTCTTCCAACAGACACCAGTGTCCCTCAAGGATCAGTGCTTGTCCCCATGCTTTTCTCTATATTCCTAAATGACCTTCCATCAGTTTGTACCTCAACCTCCATCCTATGTACTTTGACGACACTGTCCTGTTCACCTCTGGCCGTATTGTCTCAGATGTTGAAACCTGACTCCAATTGCACTTCAACAAGCTCCAATTCTGGCTTTTTCTATATGCCAAAAAGACTGTCTCCATGACCTTTGGCACAAGACAGAGACTCTCCAGGCTCACCTCCCTTCCCTCCTTCCTCACCCTCAATGGGGCTTCCCTGGAGGACACCTCCTCCTTCAGATACCTTGGGGTCTGGCTCGGCCAGCACCTCAACTTTTCTGGACATGAGGATGCTATTCTGAAAAAACTATGCCCCAAGCTTGCCTCTCTTTTCAGGAGCTGTAACTCCCTACCTCTTCAGGTAAGGTGCGAACTAGTCCAGAAGATTATTCTCCCTATCTTTGACTACTGTGATGTAGTCTACAGTGCTGCTCCAAAGTCTGCCTTAACCAGATTGGAGTCACTCTTCAACTGCTTCTGTTGCTTCGTTCTTGATGTGGCTCCATGCACCCACCACTGTAATCTTTACCGCTCCCTTGCTTTCCCCTCACTTACCAACTGCCGGCTGACCCATATTGCTAAATTCACCTCTAAATTCTAGTTCAACTCTCCCCCCCCCCATCTCTCGACTGCTCTGACTATCTCTCCACTCCCCGAACACTCACTCAGATCCATTGATTCTAGGATGCTGGTTGTCCCTCATAGAGTCACTACAGCTGGCCAGTCTGCCTTCTTTCACAACTTCCCAAAGCTCTGGAACTCATTACTGTAATATACCAAAGTCAGAGGGTCCCCAGTATTCCCCCAGTAGTCCCCAGTTTCCCCAGTATACACTGTAGGTGTCCTGTGCACCCTGTACATAAAGTAAACAATAGATTTATGCAAGCCTGCAGTAACAATGGCTTGGATGGAATGCTATGCTGAACAGCTCATGCACAGCATTCCACCCTTACCATTCTGGAACCAGAAGCTCTGGTTTTTAAAAAGTTTTACAGTTTTTTTTTCCTGTGGTGATTCCTGGGTAGCTGTTGAGGTGGGAGGACACAGCAAGTTAAGGGGAAAGGAAAGAGGCTTATCGGTTGTTGAAGCCATCCCTGGGAACTTGGCTGTGCTCCTGCTCTGCCTCCAGCACCTGAAGACTGCCCCAGAAGAAGTGCGACGTGGTCGGTGGTGCCATCTGGGCACCACAAGAAGATGAGTGTGTCCAATGCAGTCGTTGGGCTGTGAGCCCCATTTGTTTATTTATTTTTGCCCCCCCATTTAATTTAAAAGTAATTTCGGTCCCCTGTCGGTGGCTTGCAAGTGCTGTATCGTCGTCCTGCTTGTCGGCCATCTCAGGCCCCCCAGACGTCCACCGTACTGCCTGCAAACACCCTCCCACTGCCTACACACCTCCTGCCTCCCAATCCAGCCTTTCTGCATCCTCTGCTGGTGTGGTGAGTTGGTGGAAGCACCTGCATTGTGCTGTCCGCCTACAAAAGCAAAAGATTATTTTTATTTATTTGCGCTTTGCGCAGTAAAGAGAAACGGCTGAACGCCGCTGGAAGGACCGGGTCTGAGGACCCAAATTAAAATGCTGGAGGGGTGGGTGTAGCGATGCCCACAGGGAGGGGCCAGCACATTAAGGCCAGTCTAGAAGGCCTATAAATATTAATGAAGGGGCGGGATTAGGGGAGGCGGCCTGCCTCATGAGTGACAGCTCTCAGAGAGCTACATAAAAATTAAAGGGGCCCCGCTTCCAACAAAGCAGACTGTTGGTTAGTTCTTCTTCTTCTTGATCCTTTTCACTTGGCAATCCAGAAGCGGATTGTGGCCAAGTGGCCTGCATTGCCTGTTCTTTCCGGGCAGTCTAGAAGCAGACTGCAGCCGGAACTTGTATTCCTTTCCGGCAACCCTAGAGAGAGATGGGGTTTAGCCGAGGACTCATGGTCTGTTAAACCCTCTCTGCATCCTTAGTTCTTCCCACCAGTGGAGTGTTTCATATTTTCTTTCTCTGACAGAGAAAGTCACGTGCACCAACTGAAGATCTTCTATTGCATAGACTCTTCTTGTAGTATAGAAGTGGTTGTAGCTTTGAAACCTAAGTTTTAGGGAGAAGTGCACCTCGGAGTTTAGAAGCAGATCTCTGAAGATAAATAAGATGCTCTTACAGAGGAGCTGTTACAGTTGATTGATCTATTCTGGTATTTCTATGCTGTAGAGTTCTCCCTCTTATAGGGAGGTGGGAAAATAGAAATAAGATGCTGTTACAGCTGATCATTCCTCTTGACTACAGTAAAGTAGTAGCTTGTGTATAAATATGATTGTCTCTCTCTCTTGCGATCCCACCTGATATTCAGTTGCCAATAAACTAGTTCCTTTTCTCCACTCGTGTCTCCTGCCTCTCCATTTTGGTGAAGAATTACATCACTGGAGGAGAGGAGGGACAGGGGTGACATGATTGAAACCTTTAAATACATGAAAGGAATAAACAAGACGGGTACGGAGGGGCTGTTCAAAGTAAGGGAAGGGAGGGCCACCAGGGGCCATGATATGAGACTGGAGGGAGGAAGGTTCAGGAGGGAGATGAGGAGACACTTTTTTTCAGAGAGGGTGGTGGCTGGGTGGAAAGCGTTACCTGCAGAAGCGGTATGCAGTAGAACGGTGGACTGCTTCAAAAGGGGATGGGACAGGACAAGGGGAGGGATAATGAAGGGAAGGGTGGAAGGGAGGGGCAGCTGCAGAATAAGGGGTGCTAGCTGAACATTCGAGCAAACTTGATAGACCTATGGGCCTTTATCTGCTGGCAAATGTCGTATGTTCGTATCATGTAGCCAAATAGGAAAAGAACTGCCTTACCACCGGGGTGGGTGTATTGGAATAGCCTGACATTTGTAGCTTTTGGCTCACTTCACCTAGCATTTACTACCGTCCAAGTTAAGCATCCCACTACATACCATCATCATCATCACCCCCCTACCTTCCGGCTCACTTCAATTACCACCTCAAATTAAACACTCATCTTCCACTTACTCTATCTCTTTAACCCTTACAAATTATTACCCCTCTAACTGCTCATGCCCCTAGTTTTGTTCAGCTAATTGCTTGCACTACTTAATTGCTTCATGGCTGTACTCTCACTCAGCAGTAGTTGCCCTCTAACACTTGAAAATACTGTTTGCACTTTAAATCCTTCCGATTTTGTGTTCCAGCATTTCTATTACTAAACTAATATGCCTTGTAAACCTTGATGTATCACTGTCACAGTATCAAATGTCTGTACAGATCTGCTTTACTGTATATGAATACTTGTTCTTTTTTTTTGACTGTGCTTTGCATTTGATTTTTGTATCTGTATCTGTATCTCCCATTACCCTCTCCCCCAGCACGCACCGGGGGATGAGCAACTTGCTGTTCAGTGTGTCTTTCTGGTAAAACTTTTCAATATATAAAAATAAATAAACTGTAGCAAAGCTATTCAGTTACACAGGGTCACCATCAGCAGGGGGTGATACTACATGTGTTCCAGACCATCCTCACTGCCTTCTTTTTAATAGAGATACCCACCCCTGCCATGCCAAGTGAACAAGTGATGCACCAGGCATCACCACATCACTTGATGTGCCATGCTGTTACACAGAACGTGATGACATCATGCACTACTGATGACATAGTTGGCCACCCAGTTGCTTACAAAAGCCTGCAAAAACCCTCCAGGCCAATGCAGTCTGCCCTGCACCAAAAAAAAAAAAAGGGTGTTGGGGGGGCCCTGGTATGACGAAAGACTGATTTCATTAAGGTCATCAACATGGACCTAAAAAAACAAATAGCAGCACCAGCTAGGAAGCAATACAGTAATACTGTGGTATATCATAAAATGCTGCAGTACGCTGCAGGAAACTATGCAGTTCAGTGGCAATTAAAGCCCTTTCTACTGCAGTATTTATAAATGTTCTTATAAGCCCATCATGCTGATTACTCTGGAAATACAAAAAAAGTAGCAAACTTAAAAACTAAACAAGATACTGATAAGCTGAGTATTTTTAAAAGGTGCAGAAGTGGGGATGGGGAAATAAAGTGGGGTCCATAATAACATCCAGTCACGGCCTTTAGCCAGTATATTGAACAGACCATGACTAGCCATGGCTTGCTATAACTCTGACTATCATTATGAATTTTAGTGACTACCACAGCAGCACTGATTTGTGTCATAATTCAAGGCATAAGTATTTCCAAGGCAGCTGCTTGTAATGCTTCTATTTTCAGAAGTTATATTTCTACTGATGAGAGACATGAGACAGAAACATGGCAAAGAAGAAATATTTGAAACTCAGTGCTTCAGAAAAACACTGCTACAAATGTGGTCCTGAGAGCAGATAGTACACATTTGATGCCCTTGAAAAATTCTATCCCTTATAGTCAATTTTTAAGATTAAAAAAAGAATAGTGACTGGCCAGGCAGCATGGAGGGCTGAGGCATCATGTTTTACCTCCTGCCGCACTGATGACCCATGTTCGCAGTGTGAGCTGGTTGCCAGGAGTTGGCTGGGAAGAAGGAGGATTGAGTATCCCAAGGACAGCTCTCCTCCTATGGAGAGGGGGGACCAGTGATTCATGCTTGACTGGCCCTTAGTGGAGGCTGGAGGATGGCATACCGATGTGCTACAAGGTGGGTGGAGGTGGGGCAGATGCATGGCATGCCATTCACGGGAGTGTGCATGACACTGCAACTGATGTCATTGCATGCCCTTTCCTCCAAGAGAAAAAAAAAGGAGGAAACATGTCTCCTACGGTTGGATTATGGAGGGGCTCACAGGTCCCACTCCCCAACCAGCCAGGCTCTGACCAGAACTGGATCTGATGTTCAGTGGGGGCCTGGGAATCCCCTGCTGCCCCCCCCAAGGGGACAAGCCCTGGAAAAACATGTTCGGTGCTGACAGTGGACGTTGAGGGATAGAAACATAGAAACATAGAATTTGACGGCAGATAAGGACCGCTTGGCCCACCCAGTCTGCCCATTTCCCTACCTACTGGATAAGCTACAGATCCTAGTTAACCAGCGGCCTACTTCTTCCTAACCCCACCCCCTAGAATTGCCTTATGACTGTCCCATGCATGCTTGAATTCCACCACTGATTTTGACTCCACAACCTCTTCCTCGAAGGCTGTTCCATGATCCACAACCATCTCTGTGAAAAATACTTCCTAAATTACCTCTGAGCCACCCCCTCTCTATCTTCAAATTGTGCCCTCTTGTTCTTGCACACCTCTTTTTTTGAAAGATGCTACCCTCTTGGACTTTGTTGATTCCCTTGAGGTACTTGAACGTTTCTATCATGTTCCCCCTCTCCCTCCTTTCCTCGAGGCTATACATATTAAGCTCCTTTCGTCCCTCTTCATATGTCTCCTGGTACAGACCCTGCTCTGCTTAAATTAATGCATGGGGTATCACCCACTGCTGAAGTCACATCAATGTCACCAAGCAGGATAGGGCAGTTACAATAAATGAGTCAATTTTGCCTGCCAAATGGTTGAATTTACTGACAAAAGTCAAACAGTCTGAGAGACTGGGACTCCCTTCTGAATGTGGCCCACCGGAGATGGTGAGAAAAAGTAATAAAAAAAAAGATTAAAAAGAAAATGTAGTTCATCTGAACCATATAACTGACAGGCTAATGAACCAGAGATGAGATTTCTCAATAGGGGTTATAACAAAACATTACTGAGAAAGGCAAGAGATAAAGCTAATTTACTGAAAAAAACGAACAATGAAAAGCCACTAGAAATGTAAAATTTATGAACATGGTCCTGTTACTTTTGTCAGTAAATTCAACCATTTGGCAGGCAAAATTGACTCATTTATTGTAACTGCCCTATCCTGCTTGGTGACATTGATGTGACTTCAGCAGTGGATGATACCCCATGCATTAATTTAAGCAGAGCAAACAGTCTGAGAGACAAGTTAGTTCATAGCCATTTTGAGACAAATCAGTCAGGTATCATTAATAACCAATGGTTACCATGCAAACAAAAAGGTTTCTTCAATGCCACAGTTGTAATGTGTCCACATGTGCACAGCCTGGTAAAGAGTTTGTACACCTCTTCATGAATATTTAAAGTTGGAGATGTGAATTTTTTTAATTGCAGTACTGACTTTGTCGCATATGTTCTATGGTAACTGCTATAAGATATATGTGCGGAGAGCAGTGGCCAGCATGAAAATTAGAACACAAGACCATTGAGCAATATTATTACTAGGAGACTTGACACCCCACTTGGCAGTCATTTGTTTGTATTGCTATAATTCAAATCCGTAGAGAATTAAAGTTCATAGGCATTAACAGAGTGGGTCCTTTGCAGGGAGGGAGGGGGAGAATGAGTAAATAAACTACAGCTGAAAAATCAGCTTGGATTTATGAATTGCAAAGTGTTACTCCTGATAGTTTAAACAAGCAATGAGATTTGAAATCTTTTTTTAAAAGATTAACTAGCTACGCTCCCTAAGGCAGACTCGTTGAGAGTTGAAGTGCTTGGGCTTCCTACAGCCATAAAGACTTTCTTACCTGTAGCCATACCTTTACATCTAGCATTTATTGCATTTGTCAGCTTTCTTGCTTGTATTGGATTATATTTCTACTTAACTTGGTTTGTGATATTACTGCCATTAAAGAATGTTCAGGATTATGCTGTCCCTGGCTGATAGTTTTCTTTGTGAGTGCTCAGGACTTTTAGATTCTTTGCTTCTGCATTTGAGAGCTGGCTTCCCTACTTCCCTGAGCACTGGCCCTGCACCATGTATTGTGCCCCCCCCTTTTGGAACCGAAAACATAGAAACAAAGAGATTGCTTGCAGATATGGACCGTTTGCACCTCCCCCCCCAGTCTGTTCATTTTCCCCTGCCTACAGTAACACCACAGAGCCTACTGAAATTCTCTTGTGCCTATCCCATGCATTCTGGAACCCCATTACTGTTTTTGCTCCTAGCACCTCCAATGAAATGCTGTTCCAGGAATCCACCACTCTGTCTCTGAAGAAGTACTTCCTCACATCACTCCTGAAATTACCCCCTTCCCCCAGCTTCATATCAGGTGCCCCTGTTCCTGAGTGCCTTTTTTTCAGAAAAATATTTCCTTCCTGTACCTTATTTTGTATCTTTTTATAACAAGGCTATGTTGGAAATTTGGTGTAAAAATATTACAAAATAACACATTTATGAGCCTACATTACATTTTGCAAACACAGGCTCCTAACTTTGATATATTTCAATATTTTTACCTCAGATTCTTCACCTGAAGCCCTATCGGCTTTGGCCAGAGTTTGTTTTGTTTGTAATGTATTTGTGTTCCACGTGCCTTGTCTAAATCTCTCCATACTCCTACCCAAGATAGGGTGTTGCCCTGTTTCCAGTTTTGGCCTAATTTTTATCTTCCATCCTTCCCAGTAGTGACAATTGAGTAGTGGCAAACAGGTGTCTTACCTTAGTTGACCAGCAGAGCCCCAGTTTTCTTCTGCTTACGCCTACCAGTGTCCACTCCTTCGCTGTTCCACTCACTCAGTTTGACATGAACGTGCTGGACATATTAGAGTAGAAGTGCTATTATAGTGCTCTTGTAAGAAGGTATTAGGTTTCTGTCAGCTCCACCACCCAATTACACACCTGGTTCACAGGGCTTACCGAATCTATTCAGCCCAAGATTATTCTCCTTTGCTAGTTTCACCTACACCACCTGTTACAATTTTAAATACAAGTTTTAAAGTTCTGCAAACACTGCCTTCAAATCTCTTTTTTCTTCCCACTTACCCTGCTACTTTCAATATGTTGAGAACATAAATATCTATATACAGTGTATATATATATATATATCATGCAAAAATGTCATTAATGCATCATTTGGTGTTGCCATGACAAAACTAGGGAAATGAGGCATTAGGATTTCCCCCTAACACACCACCCCTGCCCTGAGGATACCAGGAGGCATGGGGGGTGGCATTAGGGTCAACAACCCTTACACTCATCCCATTCCATTGTAAAATAAGCTGTGTGACTATAGGAGAATGGGGTGAATGTTTGGATTGGGGACCCTAATGCCACCCCCCTTCCCCTGACACTTTCTGGTCTCCACAGGGCAGGGTCAGTGTGTTAGGGGGAAACCCTTCTGTCTTATTTCCCTACTTTTGTCACAGCAGCCCAAACTGATGCACTAACAAAGTTTCTGCAACTAATTTCCTTACTTTTTGAGGTGTTGTAATAATATCCTCATTTTACTGTGGGAGCGTATGGTCCTTTGGACCATGTGCTCCCATCCCTCCATTCATATAGTATAACAGTATCCATATGTTATGACCCTGCACTCCCAATCCCTACATTGAGATAGTACTACAGTATCTATATGTTACAGGAAGGGCCCTGCTCTCCCTTCCCTCCATTGAGATAGTACAACAGTATCAATATGTTACACTGGGACTGCAGGGTCCTTTGGACTCTGAGCTCCCATCCCTCCATTGAGATAGTACAACAGTATCTATATGTTACAGGTCCTTCAGGCCCTGTGCTCACATCTCTCCACTGACATAGTGCAACAGTATTGACATGTTACAGTGGCCCTGCGCTCCCATCCTTCCATTGAGATAGTATAACAGTATCCTTATCTGAGCCCAGATTTTCAACATAGCCTTTCTATAACCTCACCACATGTAACCAGCACAAACAAATTTTCAAATCCTGGCCAAAACATAATTCTGTGCAACCGCAATGCCATTCTATGCCACAGGTGTGAAATCTTGTTTTGGACAGGATTTGAGAGATGACAGCTGTGACACACATGAGGCGGGATAATAAGAAATGTATGTTGAAAATATAGGGCAAAAATATTGAAAATTTCAACAGCTGTGAACATGAATGCCCATAATGCAGCCATTTTTCAAAATTATGACCCCAAATTTACAACATAGCCTTCTTATGACCCCACCTCATGAACAATATGACTGTAATTATGCAAATCTCACCAGAAAGGTGATTTCACCAACTGACTGAGAAATCACCTTTCTGGCAAGAGTTGCCTAATAACAGTCATATCATTCATGAGGTGGAGTACCCAAAAAGCCATGTTGAAAATGTGGGGACAAAATGTTAAAAAATGGCCAAGTTATGTCCAAATGTTGAACCCCCCCCCCATTGAAATACATAGGACCACATTTACCTTTCTTTACATTGCTGTCAACAGTTCCAACAGCAAGAAATGTCTTTGATCAGTGGACTGACTCTCGAACCTGGGACCTCCTGAGGTGAGTGGCGGTCAGAGGGATGTCAGAGGGTGCGGGGAGGTGGGTGCACAGCAGATAGTCAGGTGTGGGGTGCAGGAGTGAGTGGTGATGGATTTTTTTTCTATTTCCAGCTAAGGGGCAGAACAAGACATTGAGGGACATTTTTTCTCACAGGGAGAAAAATAATAAAATGGGACCTGGGGGGGTACCACTTCCACTAGTGATTTGTCTGTGGCAGAGGGTTGGGGTACAACTGGACACCAGGAATAAGTGGCAAAAAAGCCATACACAAAAAAGAAAAAAGGAAAAATATGTAACAATTTAAAAAAAATGTGGGGATTCAAGGTTGGGGGGTGCTACTAGACACCAGGGATATAAAGGAGGTGCGACTGGGTGAACAAAATGGGAAGATTGCCCCATTCTTATATCCTTGCCCGTCAGCCAAATTCTTTGCCCGTGGATCGTTGTCCATCATGGTGAACAAGGAAAACAGCTGACAGACAAGGATTCCTGGTCTGGCCATCTGGTCGTGAAATTTGGATGACCAGATGGCCACAGGGGAATACTTGTCTATCAGAAAAATTCCTTGTCCATCAGTCTTTGTCTATCAAGGTGGACAAAGAAAATGGCTGATGGACAATGATTCCTGGTCTGGCCATCTGGTCATCCAAATTTCATGACCAGATGGCCAGACAGGGAATGCTTGTCCATCAGCAGTTTCCTTGTTTCTCATGGTGGACAGCGACTGACAAGGAACTTAGCAAGTGATAGACAAAGATTTAAATTACAAAAAAAAGAAATCTGCATGCATACAAAGGCAACAAACCATACAATACAGCTCATCAACTCCCAATGAGCAAAAATCACACTTTGATATGTGACAAACATGTCCCTGGGCAGAGTTATGACACTTTCTCTTGGCCAAAATAAAAAAAAAAAAAAAAAAAAAAAGATGGCGGATCACAGACAAAACTTTTTTTGTGATGGGCAAGGATTGCAACTTACGGGCAAGGATTCGCTTCTCATGGGCAAGGATCCTAGTCTGTACCATGCAGCAATCCTGAAAAATTAAAATCCTATAGAAAATAATGGGAACTTAAAAATGCAGTAACTTTTGAATGGATTAATATTTTTTCACCAAATAAATGCTGGCCTATTCTGTGACCCTAGCTCTTTCTACCATAAAAAATTCAGATCTAAACTCCACACCATCTATGCGCAGTGCGGTGTGACAAAAACTGCTGAAAGTGGTGTATTTTAAGGTTTTTGCACTATCTTCATCTCAGAATCTGCAAATCCGACCGTAACAAACTTGGCATATCAAGAGATCTACCCCATGAGACTGTGCATGCAATATTTTGTGCAAATCTGTTGAAAGGTTGCAAAGTTATTAAAGTGTATAATTTGAGGTTTAACATAGAAACTGCTGCTCAACCTTAACTATAGTGGCGCTACTGCACCACTATAATATATACATATATAGTGGTTATATATCTATATATATAGTGGTAATCATGCAAAAGTTTACTGGTAGCACAGCATGGTGCACGGTACTGGTATACTTTTGTGTAACTACCACTGTGTGTATATATACAGTATATACTGTATATGTAGTCTTTTTATTTATTTTTTTAATCAATAAATAAAAAAGCTACCACTGTATACTATAGTTAGGGTTGAGCAGGGGCTTCTATGTTAAACCTCACATTTTGCACTTTAATAATGTTGCAACTGTTCAACGGATTTGCACAATATTTTGTCTGCACAGTCTCCTGTGGTAGATCTCTTGACATGCCAAGTTTTATTCTGGTCGGATATGTGGAGTCTGAGATTCGGATAGTGCAAAAATCTTAAAATTTGCCACTTTTTGGATTTTTTTTCTCATCACCCTATACACAGATGGTGTTGAATTTTGGTCTGAAAATCTTGTGGAAGAAAAAGGTTGGGTCACAGAGCTGCCCCGCATTTATTTGGTAAAACAATATTAATCTTTTTCCAAAGTTATTGCATTTTCAAGGTCCCATGATTTTCAATGGGATTTTTACTTTCCAGAATAGATTCCTGGAATTAAAAAGTATTTTGCTCTGATGAACAAGGATACTTTTTCTTGAGGGGTCAGTCCTTGTTCGCCAGACAAAAATCATTTTTTGTGAGCTGCCATCTTGTTTTTTATTTCTGGCTGAAATAAAGTTTTATAACTGTACCTAGGGATGTCTGTTTGACATCTAACTATGTATCTTGCTCATCAGCTGTCAATGAGCTGTTCTGTGTGATTTCTGACAGTGCATGCACCGTGTACCACTACACACAGTCATCCAGTGCACAGGGAATAACACACAAACCACAGACAGTGACTGAGAGCTATGCCCACACCAAACCCACCTCCCCTATGGACACACACACACACACACACCCATGAGAGCACCACCCCCGACGCCATGCACACCACTGCAGCTGAGCACCATTAGCACGCTGCAAATCAGAGACCACCACAGTAGGCATAACTAAACAAATGTGTGCGACAGTATTAACAAAACTATGTACATATATTTACAAAACAAAAGGGGTGAGGGCCACCAACCGGGTGGGGGTGGGTAAGGGACAGGGGTGAAAATATGGGAGAGGGAAGGAGGTTTGTGAGGGTGGGTCCATGGGGGGAGGTGTAGTTCAGGGTTGGAAGTAGTTCAGTGGGATTCCTGCTCCCTGCTCCTATGGCACCTCCTGCCATGTCTCTGTCTCACTGCATGCTGCCCCACCCTCTATAGAATCTCAAGAGAGGCCCTGGCCACCTGAAGCAGCTCCTGTGGCATCCTCTCTATGTGCACCATCCATCGTACACCTAGGACTAGGTAACAGAGTCAATAGGCGTGAATGCACAGCCCCCTGCAGCCCACCCATTGTGCATAGCATACAGTCATGGGACACGCCCCGGTGATCATGTGTGACCACCCACAGTGATCGTGTCCACAAGACCTGCCCACCCAGGTGCACACAGCCATGCAGACTGCTGCACACACCCACCGCCCAAGTCCCACACAGCACCACCGTGGCTGTATAGTGACATGGGTTTGCAGCGCAAAGGCAGTGGCACAGCCATGTACCTTGTGCACGCATGGAGCACCAGTGATGTGCACCCAGACATGCAGCATCACTGGACAATGCTGACTGTACCATGTGGTGTACATGGCAGTGGTGTCTATGGACGGTGGCCATGCCCCACCGCCCACCTTGCTACACAGCATGCACAGAAAACCTGGATGTAAGGCACTCACCATCATCGGACTGGTCCTGGCACAGAGCCTGTATGGGAGCTCTGGGCATGGGGACATGGCTCATGTCTTTGCCTCTCCTCCCTCGCACGTTGATGCTCTACAAGACCTAGGGTGCAAACATGGAGAGAGGAATATCAGTACAATCCAGTAGCAAAGGCCCCCCACCCCCAGGTGTGTGCGATCCCACACAGCCAAACCATTCAGCCCCCCACCCCTTTACCACCACCACCACCACCACTGCCCACACTGAACGGATGCCCCCGTGTGGTGGACACATGCCCACCGTGATATCCATATCATGGTCATGTGGTGGCATGTGCTTCATTGTACCATTGCTGCGATGGGGTCGTGGGCCGCCGGTATGGTGTGAGCAGCCAGGGATGGAGTGGATAGCCACTGTCACCTGTGTGTAGAGGGTGGACATTAGTATGGTGGTCAGTGTCGCTTTGCCATGGGCCATCAAGGCCAGTGCCCATGGCACCTCTGACTATGCCCCCCCTCCCAAAATCCATGTCATCCTGCATGATTTACATACTCACTCAATAGGTGGCCAGTGGGGATGTCCCCACTCTCGAACCTGTGGCACAGTGCAGACTGGTGCCAGATGAAGGCATCATGTGCTCCCCCAGTGTGCATGGCACAGACATTGGTTATGCGCCCGCTAGCATTGCACACCGCCTGACAGTTGATGCTGGCACAGCCCTTCTGGTTGATGTAAGCGGCACCTCACGGGCCAGGTGGTGCGCAGATGGCTACATGGGTGCAGTCAATGCCCCGAGCATTCCAGGCATACGTGCTACCCTGTGGCACTTTTGTATGTGTGCTGTGCACTCCACTGGTGTGCTGGTTAAACAGATGTACTCCGCAGCATGTGGCAACAGAGCACTGAGGAACTGTGTGAGTAGGCGTGACACGGCTGACTGGGTTATGCCTGTTGTGTCCCCTGTTGGTCTCTGGAAGGTACCCGTGCCGAGCAGGCAAATGACGGCTGTTACCTTTGTCTCCATTGACAGAGCATGACTCTGTCATGTGGGTGCCTGCATCTCATCACTGCACAGCTCACAGAGCCGCCTCAGGATCGCCCCAGGTGGTACCGGCCCACAATCTCTGTGTTACTGTATTGCTCGAAGCTGGTGCAGGCTCGGTACTGCCTGTTGGGAGCATACCGCTGATGGGTCCTTCCACGGCCATGCCCCCCTGCTGCCTGCCTTCTCACATCCCTCATTATTGCCTCCATCTGAAAGGTGGCACTGGCCATATCCCTGGCTGGTATTCCCCCTCCGGCAGCTGTTATCCTGTTCCCCCCGCTGTCCTTTGTGATGCTTCTCCTGCACCGGGTACACCTCCAACCCTTGGCTGTCCTGCCCACTGCCACTGCCCTCAGTCCACTGTGGCACTTCCCCTGTCACTCCTACACAATTGCACATGCTCCCCACTCCTGTCCTGTTGCTGGTTTTTCCCAGGTGTGCCCTGTCCTGCTCCTTTCCAGTTCCACTCACTGCTACCCTCTTTTCTGTTGCTGTCACCTTGCTCCCACCTCTGGCTTCCCTGTAGCATTCTTGCGCCTCTCTCTTGTTCCTTTTTATTTTGGATCATTTCTGCTATCACGCAACTTCCACTTGATCCCCTATTGCGCATGGCGCATGCTGTTGAATATCGCACTGTGCCATTTATTCATGGTTCCTCCCCTTACGGTTGCACATGCATTCATTACCATTGCGCTCTTGTGCATTGCGGTTTGGGCTGAGCAGCTTCCTCCCACTGAATATCGCTGAATGGCGCATTTTCGGACTTGCACAGGTGCAACTCTGTTGTGCATGGTGCAACCCTTTTGAATATCCGGGCCGATGTGTTTTGACCATCAGAATGGAAATGTGATATGTATGCGTTGTTTTTTATAGGTGTAAAAAAATTTTATATGTATAAAGTAGTTTAGATTTAGATTTGTGCATTTTTTGATTATGGTATTTATGGATAATGGAAAAAAAATCCTTTATACTTTGGGTCTGTCTGTTCACATCTGGCAACAACAACATGGGAAATTGATGTAATTTAGATGAAGGTCCCTTTAAATATGCACTTTAAAATTGGTCATTGTTTGTTGTTGAAACCCCACCTTGATAAAGCGTGAGAACTTCGTGACATGTTGGTGGAGGGGTGCTACTGCTACCCATGCTGAATTTTAGCTTTTGTATCAGGAATGAAAGCATGTTTTAACTTGAGACCTAGTTTCAGGTATTTTCTTGTTCTGGCTGTTCTAGTGCTCCACTCCAATTGTGTTCATGTTTGTTTAGATTTGTGGTGGCACAGACCGGTCTCGAGTAGCTGCCTCCTTTCCATAACAGCAACCTAAAGCATTTTACAGATGTGAGGAAACAGAGCACATCAGTAGCTTATGTAATAAACTGAAATGTAACTTGTGTGGGGAATTGGGCCATACTAATGGTCACTGTCGCAATGAACAACTTTGTAATCTTTGCGATGTGAAAGGGCATTCTTACCATTCTTGCCCCTGGGCAGCCCACAACCCACCCAATGAAGCAGATGATGAGGAGCAAAGGTTGCCCTAGCACAACAAAAGAGAGGTAGATCCTTCCCTACCCATGCCCCCGCTGATTTCTTTCTGGGCCTCAGTCTGTAGTCCCCCCCATGCAGACTCAGCATGAACTGGGGAAAACTGAGGTGGCCCCTTCCTGTTCTTTACTGGACACCCCACCCCTTCCAGATGCTCAGGTAACTCAGATCACAGATCTTGTCCATTTAGAGCATCAGGAGGAGTTTCGTATGCTGAGAAACCCAAAAAATTGGTTTGTAGACATCAAACTTGGTCACAATCCAAGGTCCTGAGAACCACTGGGCTTCCAGTAACCAGCAGATTTGAGCCATTAGTGGACCTTTCGGGGGGTTCCGGGAATGAGTCTGATGATTCCTCCCTTAGGTCATCCTTGGCTGATGGAGGCTAGGATACAGAGGATCCCCTTCCCTTAGAGAAAGCTGGATCATGTGACCTTAGACCCCCTACTGTTAAATCAAAATCTGTCAGGTCAACTAGACGGTCCTCCAGGAAACCCCAGTGAATACAGTCCTATTGTTTCTTTTTTCCATCTTCTTTGTTTAGTTGATGATGGCTTCCACTGTTGAATTTTATTCCTTGAATGTTAACAGCATTAAGGATAATTGTAAAAAAACAGGCTGTGTTTTCTTTTTTAAGTTCCATGGGCCCAGGCATTTTTCCTTTGCAGGACATTAGATTACACACCTTACAGGTTTTAAGGGAGGCTACCTCACTATGGACTACTGGACCTTCTTATTGGTCTATTGGTCTTGACTCTTGTCCTGGGTTGGTGATCTTACTTGCTGGGATTACTGTTCATTATATTAAACTTCTGGATCTCTTTCCTGGTAGGGCTCTGCTGGCTGAACTTCGAGTTGATAATACTTTATTCCATATTATAAATGTTTATGCTGCTCAGACAAAGGCAGAACACATTGAATTGTTCTAGCTTCTTCAACCATATTTACATTCCTCTCATATTGTGGTTTTAGGTGGTGATTTTAATTGTAGTGTCTCTGTCACAGATAGAGGCAAGAATACCAAAACAAAAAAGATCTTTTGTTATATGGCCTGCCTATAAAGAATGATTAAAGCTGCTTCCTTACTAGACGCACATACTGCATCTTCCAGGGTAGCAGCGCCTACATTTCACAAGGGCTCTTTAGCTACAAGGATCAATTACTTCTTCACTTCCCCTGCCTTACCAGTTCATACAGCTGATGTTTTGATGTCTGACTTTTCTGACCACCATATGTTACGACTTATTTCTGGTAACATAGGCCACACCTCCTATGGGGCTGGCACCTGGAAATTTAATTCTTCCCTGTTGGAATCCCCAGAAATTCAGTAAGAAATCGATTATTTCTTGGCAGCCAGGAAATCTGTCTTTGTATTGTATGACGACCCCCCCCCTTGTGGTGGGAAGACATGATTGCAGACTTATCGTCCTTGCTGAAATCTTTTAACAAGCGTAAACATACTACAGAATACCACCAGTATTTACAGAATAGGATGAACTTACAGCGGCTCCTATCCTTATCGTATACTACTGGCCAGAATTTTTCTGAACAAATTACTAACCTTAAAAAATCTGTGGTTACATTTCATCAGTCCCAGGCCCAGAATTTAACTAATCAACAAAGATTTACTACCCAAAGAAAGAAAGAGCACACATGTCCTTATGATGCTTGCAACTCTAATGTGAAGCAAAAGAGTATGTCAGGGTTGTGGGATGAAAACTATACCATGTGTGCCGATCTTCCAAGCATTAAACGGATTGTATACCGTCATACACAACACTTATTTTCAGCAGATTCTGTGGTGGCAGTGCAGTACTGTGACTCCCTGTTATGGGACTTGGATAGTCCTGTGTACACTGCCATGCATGCCACCTTTTTGATTCAGAAGATTCAACCAGCAGAAGTTGCCCAGGCTTTGAGTACTCTGGCGGGTCAGAAGACCCCAAGATGTGATGACCTGACCAACAAGCTCTATAAATATATCGGTAATGCAGTACTGGAGGAATTGGCCCAGGTTTTTACTTCTGTCCTTCAGGATCATAATCCATCCTTAAGAATGACCATGGGACAGATTATCTACATTTTTAAGAAGGGGAACAGGAACGATATTCAGAATTGGAGGCCTATTTCTTTGTTGAATAATGACTTTAAGTTATTGGCAAAAATGTTAAATTCCAGACTATTGAAAACTGCTGATTATTTGATTACAATGGCCCAGACCTGCTCTGTTCCTGGCAGGAAAATCCTCTGATCACCTCATCCTCCTTACGGAAATATTTGATCAGGGTCGAAGGGGTTGTATGACGGGAGTGGTTTTGTCCCTGGACCAGTCCAAAGCTTTTGATTCGGCTAGACATCGGTTTCTCTGGGATATATTGAAACATTATGGTATTCCTCTAACCTTTATATCTTGGATTCAGTGCTTATATAAAAATTAGACTGTTAACCCTATGGTTAGAGGCTGACAGGGACCAATGTTCACTGTAGAGAAGGGTGTTAGACAAGGATGCCCTCTTATTTTTGCTTTTTGTATGGACACTGCTCAGGATGTTGAATGCCTCTCCCATCCAACAACACCTTCAGTTTCAGGACATTACCCTTAGATTTGCTACAATTGCATATGCAGATGATCTCTGCATTTTAGTACAAAATTCAAAGTCAGCGGGAGCGGCTCTTCAGGCCTGTAACCAGTTTAGTACTTATGCCGGATTCTTCCTCAACGTTGCTAAATGTGTGGCAAAACAGTTGGGGTCATCTGACCTTAGGGCTTCCCACATTTATGACATAGCAGTAACCTCGGACCCTGTTAAGATTCTAGGTATAATATTTGGTTCAGATGATGATGTTACACTTAATTGGGAGCCTAAACTTGCACAGGGTCAACAACTTGTTTCTGGATGGAATTGATGGAAACATAGCAAATAGAAATGGGTTTATTTGGTTAAAAATTTCCTAGTCCCACTTTTTCTGTATGTTAGCCATGTTTATCCTTTACGCAAATCCTGGAAAGCTACGCTTTTAAGTATTTTTTTTCAGGCCATATGGGGGAGCAGGCTGAACCCCATAAAAAGGAATTTGACTTACTTAGCTGTGAAACAGGGAGGGCTTGGGATGATCAACCCCATTCCCTTCTATTTTAGTATTTTTCTCTGCTCTAATTTGAGACCCCTTTTGGTTTATACTGGTCAGGAATGGCCTCCTTTCTTATTTACTATGTGTAAACCTTGGTTGTCCCACAGGGAAAATGGGAGGTTGGGTGTTTTAAGAAACTCTATGGCCACCCCGGTCTTTATCAAGGAGGTGTTTCTTAAACTTAAACAATGGCGTATTACTAGTATGATGGTAATGACCAAATCCAGGAAAGACGTCATAAAGGGGTGCAAGAGACTTTTTAATGGAGCATAATTAATTTCCGAACTGTTATACATGGTATGTCCCATCCCTGTTTCTTTTAGTAAAGGAATCAAGGATTCCAGAGAAATTCTGGGACTTGCACTGGCTTAGTTGTCATGAGAAGATTAACATTAATGCTAACCATAAACACAAGCAACTCCAAGATAGATATTGTAGCTGACCTCAATGCATTAGGCAACTCAAGACTATCGAACAACTTTTTTTACATGTTCTTATATTCAGGGATTTTGGGCATAGCTGTCCAGGGAATAGAGGGCACCCTGGTTCCAAACACTGACATATGAGGCCTTAATGTATGGCCATTACAGTGGGTGTGATCTGGGATGGCACAAAAGCACATTGCACATAGTCTGTCTGGTTCTTAAATGGTTTATTTGGAATGTCAGGTCATTATTCACTCTCCAACAGAAATGGATCGACCACCATGCTTCAATTCTTAAAGTACAAAATTAACTTCAGTGTCTCTACCAGAATGAAGCTAAAATGTTTCTGAAAGCTGTCCTACAGGTACTATGGAGAAATATGCCTTGGGTGACTGACTCTGATGCCTCTGTGACATGATTCTGTATTGCAATGGTTATTTTCTTTTTTCCTTTTACATTGAGACATTGTGTTTCTTCTCTTGTTTTTGTCCTTTTTCAACACAGTTTGACTTTCATGGTTTATTTTTGTATGATTGGATAATACTGACCTTTTGAGTCCATATTTATGTTTTCTTATACTTTTTGGTTCTCTGCATGAGATTGCCTGTATGATTTATTTTCCTTAATAAAAACACCTACTCACCTGTAGGGGAACCTCTGTCATCCTAGTCTTTGACCAAGATGGCTGCTGTGGAGGGGCCAGAGGAGCTGATGGATGCTGAAGTGGCTGTGGAACAGGTCTCACCCCCTGCCTGTCATTGTTCTGAGACCACTGCAACTATGGAAAGCATACAGAGAGAATCTTCTGTTATAGAAAACGATTCTGTGGACAACCTGCACTTATTAAACCTTTACTCAAGATAACACCGGTAAGCCAACCTTGTGTTACAGAAGACTTATGCACTGACTCTTTATCTATTGAAAATCTGGAACATTGACTACAGAATGAGGCAGAACGTTATGCTCATCACAGACAGCTGTTACAAGATGCATTGAAATCTGCTCGAACTAAAGCTCCTGTGGTGATGACCTCACAGGCTGTGCAACAAAACAATGTATTACCTCAGACATTGCATGATTCAGTTGTTGTTGACCCTGTGCAGACTGTCTCTCCTTCTCCTTATTCTGGAACCACTGCTTCTACTTCAAAGGATTGCTGTGCTAGATCACAAGCTGAACGTAGTGCGGAGGGAGCACCAGGAATGGCATACTTGGACCATGCGTCCGGCCTACGACGCTTCCCCGAAGATACTTCTGCAGCACAATCTTGGTCAGTGGACTGTGCTCTTGAACAGGCAGTAGGATTCATGCTGAAAATGATCAGTGAACATCAGGACTGACCCCTATTGTGACTTCACTGGTGCACCATCCAGAGACTGTTTTTCCCAGCTTACCCTCTGCTGCTCCTGTTGCTGAGCAGGTACAAGGGGAAACATCAGCTTCTGGAGCTACCTCTCCATTACACTTGCCTTCTGAATTGTGATTAACAGGGAATCCTGTATTGCACTTTGAAAAGCCTAATCACAATCCTGGAAATTCTACTGATTTGCAACCTTCCTCTACACCAGCTGCAATGGAGGGGCCCCCAGAAGCACCGTTAAACTTGTTACCTAAAAGTGTACAATGACCATGTGCTTCTTTGTTTCATCAGCCAATTTATCCAGCAAAATGGCATAATGCTCTCAGGCTTTTGTACAAAGGGGGTATGGACACTTTGCCTGACAGGGTGTTTGTTGCCAAAACTCTATTAAAAGAATCAATGAATGTTTTTGCTAATGAGAGCTATGCACTTATTCATGTCTCTGGTGAGACCACATTTGATGTTAGTTTTAAACTGAATACTGGTTTGCAATGGGTTTGGGCACAATTTAATGTATTAAAACAGACCCCTCTATGGGCACCATTTGAGGCCATTCCCCTTACCAAGCCTGCCTATAAAAACATTACCATCTTATTTAGGAATGAGGGAGTAAGTGTTACTGATTTAACCTACTTGTTGAAACAACGTTGTTTAGTTCTTGGGTCCCCTGAAGAGATTTTCCATTCAGAGCATATATGGACAGGAGGGTGGAAGGTAAAAGTTATGCTGCATTCCATAGATACAGGTCTAAGTCATCTCCTAAATTGTTTTTTGCTTGGTAAGGATAGGGGTGTACTTTTCTATGCGGGTCAGCCAAAGGCCTGCTATAAGTGTGGCTCCACAGCTCACCCTAGTAGCATCTGTGACCTGGTTAAATGTACATTATGTCAGGAGTTAGGCCATACCAGTGGGAACTGTCTAAATGAACCCAAATGCAATCTGTGTGACTTAGTTGGCCATACCTATCAAAGCTGTACATGGGCAGCTCACAATCTAGTAGATTCCTTTTTTTATTTTTATAACCCCTTTCCTCTGCTGTGGTGGAACTTCTTCAGGGAATCCCTAGACTGCGCTTCCCTAATCCCTCCCCGGGTACCTACCATGGAGTCACTCAGACCTACCTCCATGCTGCCTCAGCCTACCCCTTGAGCGGGGTGGGGGGGACCCATTTTACCCCCTCCAGTCCATCAGTGTGTGCCAGGAGGTCCATCTGCGGCATCCAGCGGTAGCCCGGTTATGGGTTATCTGGGGCAGTCGGGTCCCATCTCCATTCTCCATGACAGGTTCCTTTTTCCATTTTTCTGTCCCCTCCCACAGGGTGTGAGCATGCTAGGGAAACCTAGGGGTGGAGCATGTCGAGACGTGCAAGCGTTCCGGTCTCCGGCCCATGTCCTCTCTCCCTTCTGTATGAAGTCCCGCTGCACCTCCACCCGTGGTCACTTAGGTGGCGGTAGAGCTACGGGACATGCATCCCCTCCCTCCCTAGAGGATGAGAGCAACTGCTGGGTGCTCAATCCTCCTCCCCCCGGCCGACCCTCCAGCCGCCCTGGTCCATTCCCAAACCTGGGTTGCTGGCGCCGCAAGCAGTAACCCTACCGCTGCACTGGCGAGTCGGATAAGCAGATTCCTTTGATGATGTAGAACAAAGACTGCTGATTGCCATTGCACAGAGTAAATCTTTCCATCCGCCTCCTAGACAGGTTACGGCCACTAGGGTACCCCCTCCTCCAGCTTCTGAAGCTGGTTCTTTGGCCCCACCAGTGGTGAAAGAGACCTCTTCCCCCTGCAGGGTGAGAGGAGCCGATTAGTGCTTCTCCCATGGAAGGGACCGAACAGTCTAGCAGGATGTCTGCAGTTATGCCCCCCCAAGTTCATAAAAGGTCAACCAAAAGAAATCAGGCTCCTGCGCAGCCTGCCCCTAAGGTATCTATGTCTTCAGAGTTACCCCTGCATAACAGGTGTGAGGCATTTCAAACAACTTCTGAAATCTCAGATGCAGACTCAAAAGGTTCCTCCCTGTAGTCTTCACAGGTAGATCCCCAATCTGAACCCGAGAAACAACAACAGAAACATAAAGAACAGCAACGCAGATCTAGGAGAGCAAGGAAGAAACCCCCTTGATATCTTTGCATTGCCCTCATAGGTAGAGCAGTACACTTTTCTTAAGATGGTACCTACACCACTGGCCATTGGTTCCCTTAATTTCAACAGCATAAAAAATAGCAGAAGAAAAAACTTAGCCTTGTCCTTTTTTTTACCTACTATAGTCCTCTAAATGTTTTTTAGAAGACACTAGGCTTCACACTGCTTCAGAAATAGGCTACATTATGAAATTATGGCATGTGGGTCCATCATACTGGTCCATTGGCATGGATACTTGCTTGGGGTGGTAATTCTATTTAGATCTTACATTTAGGTTCAGTTAATAAAATTGGTGGACCTAATACCAGGCAGGGCTTTGGTTCTAGACACTAAAATCTTCAATTCTTACTATAGGTTTATTAACATTTGCGCCCCACAAACAAAGGCAAAAAGGATTGCTTTGTTTAAAACCATCTTGTGGGGGACTTCAGTTGTGGTCTGGACAAAAAGAATAGGGGACAGAACACTAAAACTAGTAAAATTTACTGTGATATGGCTACTTTTAAATCTATTATTTCCACATCTAATTTGAAAGACACTTATTTGTCAGTACATCGGATTGCTCACCCAACATTTCATAGCCACAAGGATTAACTTTTTTTTTTATTTCTACACCTTTAAACATTTCATTCATTCAGGTTGCAGACGTTGAATTTTCAGACCATAAGCTGTTGAGATTATACTTGGGTTCTTCCTCTCAGTTTCCCCAGGGTCCTGGTACCTGGAAATTCAACTCCTCTTTTCTATCCACAGTAAGGATAGCCCAGAATTTTCAGTACTTTCTCAATGACAAGAAATCAGTTCTGGAAATGTTTGACAATCCTGCCCTCTGGCAGGAAGATGTTAAACTTGATTTAAGATGGTTATTACAACAAGAAAGGAAGACTCATAGGGATGCTGTCTACTTGCTTTATCTTAAACAGAGACGTCACCTGTAAAAACTGCAGTCTTTAGCTCAAACTTCTATTCATGATTTCAGTGCACAAATTAGGAAATTAAAGCAAGACATGCAGGCCTTTCATTTAAGGCAACAGGAAAGTTTGCACAACCAACAGAATTTTGGGGTACGGGGGAAGATGGCTGTTATTTGCCCCTTTATTCAGTGCAAGGACAGAATAAAGCATAAACAAACTGAGTCGCTTATGGACGCTGATGGCCACACATTTAATGATAAAAGTAATATTTTGAGAATCGTATCACAGCATACTATATCTATTTTTTCTTGGAAGGGATCTTCACAACACCACATTACAGATTTTTTACTAGCAGCTCAGATCCCTGTTTGTCCTCCCTTTATACTGACTGACTTAACAAAAGATATTTCAGCTACTGAAGCTGAAGCAGCCATTCAGTCTTTGCACAGTAATAAAGGTCCAGGGTTAGATGGCTTAACCCCAGAGTTATGCAAAGTGCTAGGTCCTTTATGTTCCACTGAACTGGCCTTAGCCTGTACATACTTGTTAAAACATGATTCCATCCCGCTAGCCATGGCATGGCATCTTTTAATATTTTTGTATAAAAAAGGTGAAAGGACTGACATTTCCAATTGGCGGCTGATCAGTCTTCTCAATACTGATTTTAAACTCATTGTAAAAATACTACATACTAGATTATTACAAGCTGCTCTTTATCTTATTTCTCCCACACAAACATGTTCTATTCCTGAGAGAAAAATGAGTGGTCATTTACTTATCTTAAGAGAATTGATAGAAAGGGATAATAATGGGGGATTAGACGTTTTTCTCATTTTATTGGATCAGAAGCAACATTTGACACTGTAGAACATCAGTATTTGTGGGACACTCTTGCCTATTATGGTATTCCAGATTCTTTTATACACTGGCTTATTACCTTGTATAAAACAGCTACAGCAACCCCACAAGTTAATGGTTGGTTGGGACCTATGATTCCTGTACAAAGAGGTGTGAGGCAAGGCTGCCCCCTCAGCCCTCTATTATATGTTTTTAGCATTGATCCTCTTTTAAGGGTACATAACTCTGCCCCAGATCTTGCACATATTCACATTGACACCAATATGGTTCCACATGTTGCGCAGGCATATGCTGATGAACTTACAATACTGGTACAGGATGTAGATTCCATAAGTCCAGTAATAAACACATGTCAGTTGTTTGGGTCTATTTCAGGCACCTCTCTAAATCTAAGGAAATGCATTGGGAGACAACTTGGACACCCATTGTCCCCCTTTGCTGATATAGCAGGTATAACCCTTACACAAGACCCAATCACTATTTTAGGAGTATTATTTGGCACAGAGGACTTAGATATTCTTAATTGGCAACCCAGACTCGACCAAGCTCAAAGGCTGGTATGAACTTGGAATGCCTGGAAAATGAGCAAAACCAAAAAAGTGCATCTAGTAAAAACAGTTCTTTTGCCTAGCTTTTTACATATTAGTTGGCTTTTTTCCTCTCCCTAAAGTTCTTAAAGTCACATTATACAGTATTTTCTTTCAGGCCATATGGGGGAGCCGACTCAACCCCCTAAAGTGCAATATATTATACTTACCTAAGAATCAAGGTGGTTTGCAGATGGTTAATCCTGTTGTTATGTTTAATATTTATATATATATATATATATATATTTTGCTGTTCTGTACAATGCATCCTCTGACTTCTATATTGTGATGTTATGTGGGTTTTCCTTTGTTTATAATTGTATTTCATGCATTTGTGATTTTCAATAAAAACTAAATGCCCCTAGTCTTTTCAAGAAGTGCCATGGGATATTTGACATCCACCTGTACAGGCAGACAGAAAAGACGACACCTCAAGCATGCATGCTGCACTACATTGTGAATATTGTAATTTAACCTAAGTGCCTGGTGTGGGGATAGAACCCACAGCCTTCTGATCTTCCGGCCTCAGCAGCCAGTGTGCAACCTGGTGAGCCATAGACTGTGATATGAAATATGAATATATCAAATAACAAAATACTGCACTCATGATTTCATGAACTATACTCAAAATTAGTCATCACACATCAGCCAGTCTTTTAAAAGATAACTCAATGGCCTATGCAGCAAGTATAGTGTTATGCTTGTGCAAATGTGTTACTTTGGCCATTCACACTGTCTATTCTAGAGGAATTACTGATCCTGTAGGGGTTCCAGGCAAGGAACCTCAAAGAGGGTTCCACTTAGAGGAGCCCCTCGGGATGATTCCCTTTGGCTGTACAGGAAAGATCCTGAAGAGAGGCACCAGAGGAGGAAGATACAAAGTGCAGGTGCCTGAAGGAGGCTGAGGATTGGTGTGGAGGCAGGATTAGTACATATGTGAGTATACATAGCACGGCTCTAACCTTCCAAGTAACCTTGGGCCAGAAACAAGAACATGATGGAAGTCACAGAGACCCACATGCAGATATTGAAACTAGTTTACTGCATCAGCAGTAGCTTAACTGACCTCCAGAATATAGTAGCAGTGTAAAAACATGGAGATCATCTGTATTGAGTAACTATGAGTTGAAGGATTCGTTAAACATAGATTGGAGAGAGGCAATGCTCTAAAAGTAGCTATTGCCAGGCAGTGCAGTGAAATAACAGCAATGAAGTATGAGCTGAGGAAGCAGGGCTGAGCTTCATAGACTAGGGATCAAAGTGAGCCTGAACCAGGTGAAAACAAGTAAGGTACATAGCATGGAGAGCAGCTATGTGGTATGAGTTGAAACACACAAATAATGATTGCAGTTGCAGTGTGAGTAAATGGGAACACGTAACATGAGCTCTGGATTAGCAATATACAAGGAGTTTAGAAACAGAAGCCCCACAAAAAAGGATACAAAACAAAAGAGACACAAGCACAGAGGAACAGAGAACAAGCAACACAAGAAGCACACATCCAGAGGCAAAGTACAAACCAAATGCAGAACAAACAACTGAAGTCCAGCAGAAACAAGCAGCAGCCAAAAAAAAGCATGAGGGGGTATGCCCAGCCAGCAGCAAAGGACAGACCAACATAAAACCTCTGGCTACACAGAAAACATGTTTCAGAAGGAGGCTGAGAGGAACTGCTTATATAGGTCAGAAAGGGGGAGTGGCTGGCTGCTTCTCCATTGAACCACAGGCCCAGCCTTCCAATAGTAATGCCTGTAAATACATTTACTGCAAATAAATTAGATAAATTATATATATATTTATATACATAGTCACAGATGATATTTTTTGCATCTTTTATTTGTTAGTTTTTACACATATTCTCACAGACATTTTTGAATGAGTTACATAAATGTTATTATTTTCTTCATGGCCCTGACCCAGCAACTCAGTAAATACACAATCAGTACATCATATTATAAAATGACAAAATAAAACTGTCTTTTGTTTCCAGTTGTTTGATAGGACCTTTTACAAATGATATAGTTATATACCAGTATCTTGCAAGTTCCTAGGAAGATCTCTAACATTTTAGGAATAATAATTAGGTAACAGCAACATGTACAAGGGTCCAGAGTAAGAGGGTGAAGGCAAGAAGCCTAGTTGGGTAAGCAGGGGAGTCATGGAGAAAATAAGAAGAAAAAGAGACACCTTTAGAAGGTACAAGGGAACAGGGAGTGGGGAGGACAGAGAGAAATACCTGTACTAGTCAAGGGAGGTGACAAGGGCAGTCAGGGCAGCCAAGACATCCCAGGAGCTCAGGCTAGCAAAGGGCATTAAGCATTGGGGAGAAAGACTTCTTTAGGTACATCAGGGAGAGACAAAATTGTGAGGCTTAAAAAGGGGAATGGGGTGGGTGGACACTAGGGCAGAACAGGCAGAAGCATTACATGAGCACTTCTGCTCTGTATTCACCAAAAGGAAAGGGGGGCAATATCCAGGGGTGTGGGGGGGTGGTCACAGGAGAAGGAGGTGAGGATACAGACAGGGAAATCACAGTGGGCAGGGTACTAGAGGACTTGAGTTCACTGATGGTGGACAAGGCACCGGGTCCAGAAGGCATACACCCCAAGGTGCTAAGGGAGCTAGCGGATGTCCTGGCCCGAACCACTTGAATATCTGTTCAATGTCTCTCTGGATTTGGGATGTGTACTGCAGGACTGGAGGATGGCACACATGGTGTCCCTTTACAAGAGTGGCCACAGGGATGAGCCAGGGAACTACACACAGTAAGCCTCTCATCCATCATGAGAAAGCTGATGGAGACAATCTTGAAGGAGAGGCTAGTTTCCCTCCTGGAGGCTAACAGGCTTCAGGACAACAGGCAGTATGGGTTTGTCTCGGGCAGATCCTGTCAGACTAACCTATGATTGGGTAACCAGGCAATTGGACAGGGGCCATGCAGAGGATGTCCTGTAGCTAGACTTCAGCAAATCATTCAGTTTGGTGCTGCATGGGAGGCTAGGTAGTAAGCTGGAAGGTACAGGGGCCAGGGCAAAGCTGGTGGGATGGGTACTGAACTGGCTGAAAGAGAAACAGCAGAGAGTAGTGGTGGGAAGGGAGCTCTTGTCACCCAGGGCAGTGACAAGCAGGGTGCCACAGGGATCTGTGCTGGGACCGGTGTTATTCTGGATCTTCATAGCAGTCATTTCGATGGGCATCAAGAGCAAGACCAGACTGTTTGCAGATGACACTAAGATGGGAGCATAGTGGATGACCTAGATGAGTGGCAGGGGTTGCAGGATGATCTGGTGAAATTGGAGGCCTGGTCAGACTGGCAGCCGGGGTTCAATGCTAAGAAATTCAAGGTGCTACGTTTCGGAGCAAAGAACCCAAGGAGGAACTACCAGCTAGGGGGCATTCAGCTGGCCAAGACAGAGGAGGAGGAGAAGGATCTAAGGGTAATCATAGCAGGAACAATGAAAAACTTTGCACAGTATAGAAAGACAGTTAACAAGGCTAACAAGATGTTGGGTTGAACTGCCAGAGGCATATCCTCCAGGAAGGGGAGGTGATCCTCCCAGTGTACAGGTCCCTGGTTAGATTGCACCTGCAGTACTGTGTGCAATTCTGGCAGCCATACCCAATGAAAGAAATTAGGATACTGAAGGCAGTACAGCAAAGAGCAACAAAAATGATCTACAGGTTAGAGAACTTGCCCTATTACAATAGGCTGAAGGAGCTGAACATGTACTCCCTGGAGGAGAGGAGGGACAGAAGGGGCATTACTGAGACCTTCAAATACATGAAAGGGATAAATAGGAGGGACATGGGAGGGCTTTTCCAGTTAAGGAGTGGGAGGGACACTCCCTACCGGGTCAATATGTCACACACTTAATAGCATATAACATACCCACGGAACAGGAACAGCGCGGTACGGAACAGCAAGAGGGTGCAGGAAGTATGCACAGTAGTGCACCCTCTCTCTGTTCCCATGCAGAGAATAAGACCTCTGCTGGGACAGGGGGCCAGCAAGATACTGCTGTGGCTCTACGGGATGAGCCACAAGCAGCAAGGGATGCCGACAGCGTGTTTGGGACTGGGTTTCAATTCCCAGTCCCAGATGCAAGAACATTATTAATTTTTTTTGCTTGTTGTGTGATTTAGGCTACACCCCCCCCACCGAAGTTAGATATATTAGTAGTGGGGGGTTCAGGGGGTACAGCCCACAGCAAAACAAAGACATATGCTTCTGCAATATATTACACTGTATTGGCAGTGCGGTATACTGGAGTGGCATAATATCTTGCAACATTATGACCCCGTGCCCAGACACCCGAGGGCAAAAATTTGAGATTGGTGGGGGGGGGGGCAGGTTCAGGAGGGAAATGAAGAGACATTTTTTCATGGAGAGGGTGGTAGCAGGTTGGAATGCATTACCATAGGAAGTGGTATCCTGTAATATGGTGGCCTGCTTCAGTAGGAGATGGGACAGCGTGGGGAGGGTCACTGGAGTGGGAGGGAGGGAGGGGCAGCTGCAGTATAAGGGCTGCTAGCATCACATTCGAGCAGACTCGATAGACCATAGGGCCTTTATCTGCAGGTAGGTTCATATGTTCGTATGTTAATATGTTCATACACAAAACCTCCAAAAATATAAGTGTAAAGACAAGAATAATTTTCCTCCTAATAAATGATATGATTTCTTTCATTCTCAGAAATAACACTTTATATCACTGTTGTGGGAGAAACATAGAAACATAGAATTTGATGGCAGATAAGGACCGCTTGGCCCACCCAGTCTGCCCATTTCCCTACCTACTGGATAAGCTGCAGATCCTAGTTAACCAGCAGCCTACTTCTTCTTACCCCCAACCCCCAGAATTGCTCTTATGACTGTCCCATGCATGCTTGAATTCCACCACTGATTTTGACTCACAACCACCTCCGAAGGCCGCTCCATGGTCCACAACCTCTCTGTGATAAAATACTTCCTTAAATTACCTCTGAGCAGCCCTCCATCTTCAAACAGCCCCTTGTTCTTGCACACCTCTTTTTTGAAGATGCTACCCTCTTGGACTTTGTTGATTCCCTTGAGGTGCTTGAAGTTTCAATCATGTCCCCCTCTCCTCCTTTCCTCGAGGCTATACATATTAAGCTCCTTAAGTCTCTCTTCATATGTCTTCTGGTGCAGACCCTGCACCATTTTAGCTGCCCTCCCTCTGCACAGCTTCTATCCTGTCTATGTCTCATGGAGATTGGTCTCCAGAACTGCACACAGTGCTCCAGATGGGGTCTCACCAGCTGTCTGTACAGAGGGATAATAACTTCCTGTTTTCTACTGGTGATGTCTCTCCCTATGCATCCCAGTATCCCCCCAGCCCTCCTTGCTGCCCTCTCACATTGCTTGCCCACCTTTAGGTCATCTGATATGACTACCCCCAGGTCCCTTTCCATTCTTGTTGTTGTTAGTATCTCACCCCCCATTGTGTACTCTTCCCCTGGGTTTTTGTTTCCCAGGTGCATTACCTTGCACTTCTTAGCATTGAATCTAAGCTGCCATACATTTGACCATTCCTCTAACCTTGCCAAGTCCCTTCTCATCCTTTCCACCCCACCCTGTGCATCAACTCTGTTGCAGATCTTAGTGTCATCTGCAAAGAGACATACTTTTCCTTCTGTCCTTCCAATGTCGCTTATAAAGACATTGAAGAGGACCGGTCCTAATACTCTGAACCTCGGTACCCCACTAGTAACCCTCCTTTCTTCTGAGTGGACTCCATTTACTATTACTCTCTGTGTCCTATTCTCCAGCCAATTCTTTACCTAGGCTGTCATCTTGGGACCCACCCCCAGGCTGGCTAACTTGTATATTAATCTTTGTGTGGGACTGTGTCAAATGCCTTGCTAAAGTCTAGGTAGGCCATGTCCATAGCCCCTCCCTGATCTACTACTTTGGTCACCCAGTCAAAGAAATCTATCAGATTTGTGTGGCATGACCTTCCCGCTGTGAATCCATGCTGCCTAGGGTCCTGTGCCCCTCTGGCCTCTAGATACTCGACATTTCTTTCCTTCAGAAGTGATTCCATCATTTTCCCTATCACTGAGGTTAAACTAACAGGTCTGTAGTTTCCTGCTTCTGCCTTGCTCCCACTTTTGTGAAGGGGGATCACATCTGCCCTCATCCAGTCCTTGGGTACCACCCCATCCTCCCATGATTTGTTAAAAAGGGTAGTCAGTGGTGTCACTAGTTCTACCCTTAGCTCTTTTAGAATTCTGGGATGAATCCCATCAGGCCCCATTGCTTTGTCCACCTTCAGTTTTATAGCAAGTTATAAAGCAAGTTAATACATACCCCTAGCTACATTATTCTCAGACCTCAAATTTATTTATAGAAATCAGAAATGATGCAAGATTATATTACTAGTAAATTAAAATATTACTGTTCAGACCTTCTTACTGTATAGATTGCTCATTCCAACCACAAACAGTACATTTATGTTCCACTGGCTGGAGTTGGTGGCCCAAAACACAAGAAAAACTCAACTGTTGTCCCCTACACATTTCTTTCTCAGTTGTTTTGATTTTTTTTTATAATTCCATATGGGGACTTAATAAATCAGATAATAATAACTGGGTCTCCCCTTTTTGCTATACGGAGATTGTGGCATAATTTGATATTATAAAGGAGTGTTTATGACATCAAAAAAATTCACAGTTCTCCTCCCTCTGAGCATGCATCTGCTGCAGTGCCTCCCTTCCTGACTCGCCACATCCTTCTTGACCACAACCCAGCCGCCAAAGAATCACGGCGGTAAGTTAAATAAAAAAAATGTTACTTTCTACAGGATACAGGATTCAGTATTAAAACAAAAACACGTGAAACCTCTGAAAACGAAACTCTGAAGACCGGCCAAAAACTGAACTGGAGCGCGGCCACACTGGAACTGCTGCTACATTATACAATTGCTGTGGCCAAAAAGGGGAGACCCAGCTATTATATAAAATAAAACATGGGGTGGTCTGTGTGTGTAAACTCAAAGTTTACACACACCCTTGGGGTTAGATGCTTGCACAAACCCCTCGAACTTCACTTTCGGAGTTTATGTAGCATCTAACCCCTCAGGTGTGCGTAAACTTTTCAGTTACACACACCACCCCATACTTTATTCTATATATAATTAATGGGGCTCCCCCTTTTACTATAGGGAGACCGTGCTGTAATTTGCCATTATAAAGGAGCATTTATAACGGCAAATATACGCACAGTCTCCACACTCTGGGCATGTGCCCGCTACAGTGGATTCCACATTATCTGGAATGTGTAGTATGGTACGGGCTGTGTGCCCATTGGCTCACACTGTGGACCAATGGGCGTACAGCCCTACCTACAGTGTCAGTCGGCAGGCGGCGGGGCAGCAGGCGGGTGCAGTGCTGTCTCCCACTGCTGACCGGGAGTGGGAACAGGGCGGTGGGGCTCAGTGAGTGGGTGGGGAGGGTGTACTGCTAGACCACCAGGGATATTGGACGAAATTCTTTATTTATTGCAAAAGCCTGCAATCGGGCTGACAGCGGTCCACTGGACCACCAGGGATATAGGAATAACTATTATTTATACTTAAGCCCGCGATTGGGCTGACAGCAGTCCACTGGACCACCAGGGATATTGGAAATACTATTATTTGTACTGAAGCCCGCGATCGGGCTGTGGGGCACATTGCCATGGTGGGCAGGGGGCGTCGGTCCCTAACAGCTGCTACCTGGCAGGGTGCCAGGTGCAAGTCGCCAGGGATCGACGCACCTGCATGCACCTTGCATACATTATGGCTCCATTTGCATGTGCACTTTTTAATATTGCGGTTGCTGCACATAGCTCAACAGAACTTGCACTAGCGCATCCCCCTGCTCCACTCTGACCACTTGCGCTGGCACAGTGCCACTGCGCCATGCACACTGCAGATGGCCAGGGTGCGATATTCAACAATGCTGTGCCATGGTGCAGCTCCATTGAATATCGCCCAGTCAATGCCCCTGCGTAGCCAAGTTGCGCTGCACCCAGGCTTGCACCACAGCCTGGCGCAGTTTGAATATCTGGGCCTTACTGTACATGAACACTGACTTGTGACCTTTTATTATTTATATAGAACAGTTTTTTGATGTAATAACTGGTGACCCTCTATAATGGCTGGAAAGCATTCCTGATAAAAAGCCGTAATAACCTGCAGAATTCTGTAATAACCAGATAGCGGGTCATTATGGTGTTTTCCTCCTCACACTCTCACTTCACTGTATTTGTGCAAGAATGGTGGCTGCTCAGGGACATGCTTGCTCACACAAATACAGCTTAGTTTTCTTCTCTGTTGAAACCTTGCACCAGTTATTATAAAAAATAATGCATGTGTAGGTGTGTGTTGTGAGTTTTTTTCGCACACCTGAGGTGTGTGAAAAATCCTCACAACACACAGATACAGAAACCTACTTGCAGATATAAAGATTAATGTGTTACTAATTTCAAGTGCAATTCACACTCATTAAATATGTGCAAGCAGCACACAGATCACCAGCATTTTTTAAATCTCACTCATCAGAACCACGTAAGATTGCAGTGGCATACTTGTCATAATTCTTCAGAATGTGCGATATCCCAAAACAAGGTGAAGCACATAATGAAACTCACATGGGCAGCACCAGTAAGTGGTCTCCGTATGGATGCCATGTGCAGAGCACTTCTTTTCTGAACTTTCTGCAAGGATGCAGTTTCTTTGTAGTTCTGGGGGCATTGATTGATTTTTTACTTTTGTTAACCAGGTAATTACACTAAATAAAGCAGTTGTCTATTTTTAGGTACAACCTGGAAGGTTAGAGTTAGATACTGTAAAGACATCAAAAAGTCAGCAGATATATGAATATAAATAGATATAAATGGTATGATGGAATAAAGTACTATGTTAAGGTATACAGCTAAGGGCCTTATCCCCTGCATGGATGGAAACTTGTTAAGATTCTTGAACTACAGAGAAGGCTGAAGAAGCCTCCCCCTCCTGACCCTCTACCTCAGCATGCCGAGGATGAAGCTAAGCCTTCTACCAGTGACATTCAGGAGATATTGCCACATGTCCAGTCTCACCAGGAGGGATCAATCCCTCCTAACAGATGGTCCAGACCTGAGAAGCCCAAAACATATGAATACCTTTTTCACACAGCTCACACTTCTGTCCTGCCAACCAAAAGACACAATGCAGTATGCATTAGGTATAAGGGGGCCGTGATGAACCTCGAGATCCTGTTTACATCACCTGCCTGCTTCTTAAAGACTCAATGCTGTTTTATGCTAGTGAAATGTATGCCCTTATTCACATTGCAGAGGAATCTATTTACAGTGCATGCTTCAAGATGGCCAGGACATTAAATTGGTCCTGGCATAAATACCACCTTCTCAAGGACACCCACCTTTGATCCCTTTTTTTCGCAATACCCCATAGTAAAACCTATAAAACTGTTACAAGTCTCTTTTGAAATGAAGGGGTCAATGTCATTGACAAAATTTATTGGTTTACACAGAGGTGTACAGTCTCAGCTGATCCAAACCCCATTATAGACTCCGAACAATATATGGACTGGGGATGGAAAGTGCAGGTCCATCTGAAACATATGGAGTCAGGCATATAGCATTTCCCCAATTTTTTTTTCTTGGAGCGAGATACAGGGGTTTTGTTCTCTCCAGGTCAGCCTAAGGCCTGCTATTGATGTGGCTCTAGGGATCATTTGAGTGGGGCTTGTAATAAGTTAAAGTGTGGACTGTGTCAGGGGTGGGTCAAATGAGCATGCATTTTAGAGGAATTGAAATGTAACCTATGTGATGAAATAGATCACTCTTAATTGTAGCTGTCCATGGGTCTCACACAATCAGTCTGAACAAGGGAATTGGCTGGAACAACACTTGTATGTAATGCTGGCAAAATGACTCAAAATGCATTGTCAGAAGCATTCCGAAGGGCCAGAACTGAAGATACCAGTGCCCTCCCTTGTGCTTCTTTAGATACTGTTAGAATTCTCTCCCACAAGCCTCTTCTTTGCAACATCAACCTGATGGGTCATAACACACCCCTGTGACTGAACCCTTACTGTCTCAAGGGCAGTAAATTCACTGCGAGATCTGGTGTTGGATCTCACAAATGTAAATGAATCTGGGCCTGAGACTAGCACTGCTTCTTCAACACAGCTGACACAGAAGGAACCCCTACCCTCAGACTTGTCTGTATAGGAGATGTTTCCCCCTTGACACCAAACACCAACAAATTAAATATGGTTACTCATGGGAGAGGGATTCTCAGACACCTAAAACCCAAAATGCAGAAGAAAAACTTAGTCGTCATATCCAATAAATGTAGTATGAAGCACTACAACCCACCAGAGGTTGGGGAGAGACAGAATCTAACTCGGATGCATCCTCATTGGTATCCCTCCCAGCCAGATCCCTCCTCTGAGGCTGAGGAACCAATGATTGATGTCTCCTGTAAGAAAAAGAGAAAAAGAAGGACTAGAAGGTGTGGGTAAGCAAAAAATAATGTCTGAGTGGCTCTGTCTTCTTTTTCTATTATATATTATGTTTACATTTCAAGGCATTACTTTGGCTACAGCCAATTTTAACTGCATAACGAATATTAAAAAAGTATTAACAACTTCTCTTTTTTCAGTTATCTGGACATAAGGTGCTCCTTTTGCAAGACATAAGGATTTAAATCATGAAGGAGGTCTCCCAAGTCAAAAAACAAGTAAGTATTGAGCCCTTCCAGGGTGTGCATTATAGGATCTTAATGAACACCCCAAGGGTGTTATACTGCATGAAGATGATAGCTGAGTGCTGTTATGCCCCTGGGAAGTGCATAAAAATCCTATGACGCATACCTTGGAGGGGCTCATCACACTTATATATGGTTCTGGGTAGTTTTTTTGGGGCAGAAAAAATGAGATTCCACACTTGACCTTGCGTTTATAGTAGAGGTGCTTGGATTCACTGAAATCTGCTCCAACTGAGCTCTTTAGGATTTGAGATGCATCCAAATCTGATTATGATCTGATCAAGAGGAGCTGATTTGATTCAGAATTGGATTCTGAAATTCAATACCCTAATCCTAAACATGTACAAAAACATTCGAGTGCCACTACCAACACTATTAACAGCAAAATAGGGCAATATAGTAAATAAATCAAGAGTTAACCATGCAATATAGTTACCCTGTTACACAGTATTACACATGATAGACAGAAGACCTGGCAAATGAACAATTAACAACTTTTTATGTTTGCTTTTGCATGCGCAAGAAACATGATGTGGCAGCTTAGGAGAGAAGCAGGTTGTGGAGGTGCGGCACTGTGGCAGCCAACACAGGCACTGCATTTGTGGGATTGGCACTGCTCACCCAATGCAGGCCCAGTGTTCTGATGACACTGGTTCTGCATTAAGTGCCACCAAGTTGAAATTATTTGGGCACTGCAATGAGGGGATGCCTCATCATTGCAGTGTCAGCCATCCCGCTGCAATGAGGGAGGAGCGACCCATCATTGCAGGGTGGTACCTGGCCTGGTGTAACATGTCCATAAACATGGCAGTGGAGGGCAAGCTGACTGACTGGGGTGCCAAATCCCACTGTCGGCATGCCCCCGGCTCAGTTAATTTGCCGATGGGGAGCCCAATCCCCGCCGGCATAATGCCCCTCCGATTTGTTGTGTGCCGAGGGGGGTGCCCAATCCCTCTCAGCATCATGCCCCCCCAAACAGACATTCTTTGCCAATGGGGGGCCCAATCCCCATCAGTATAAGTCCCCTCACCCCAAAAAGGCAAGTGGAACACCGGGAGCCCATCCCGGTGTGCTGAAAAGAAGTCTACAAAAAAAAAAAACTTCACGCAACGTCTTTTTTTTTTTTTTCTGTCCCTGAAGGAAAGGAAATGGTCCCATGCTGGTCAGGTCCTCTCCCCAACCCCACCCACCCACTGTGCACCCTACTTCCTCACACACCCCTCACCCCATGCTTACCTCTGGAGTCTAGCGTGATGATCTTCGTGAACCAGGAACACATCTGCACTCTTCAAAGTCGATCGCGAACTGAAAAATGCTGGTAAGCTGTATAATGGCATAAATAGGGTTTTCAACTTTGGTGCATATCTCAGGCACTTTGGAATTTGGCACCACATTTTCAACATGGGGTTATTGGGACCCTTCTCATAAATTCAGTCACTGTCATGATAAGAGTTCTGTCCCTAAAGGTGATTTACGGTCACTGCATGGAATCACCTTTCGGGACTGATTAACGAAATGACAGTGCCACTGTTGATGAGGTGGACTCTCAAAAAGCCTAACTTGCAAATTTGGTGAAAAAAATTCAAATAATGATTGTTTTACCAGTATGCATTGTGCAGTTTCCACGCACGTTCATAACTTCGCAAATTTGTAATATTTTCACTCCAGATTTTCAACATTGGCATTTTTCCATACCTCCTTATGAACAGTACAGCTGTAATTTTTCACATCCTGTCCAAAATGTGTTTTCACACTTCTGGCACAGAATAGCATGGTCACTGTGGGAAATCAGTGTTCGGGACACATTAAGAAAATCACAGTGGCACTGTTCATGAGCAGAAGTCCTAAAATGCCTATGTTGAAAATTTGGTGACAAATGTTTATAAAATGACTGTGTTATGAGTCTGCATTGTGTAGTTTACATGCACCCTCATAACTTCATAAACTTGTAGTAGTTTCACTCCAGATGTTCAACATTTAAATTTTTTCAGACATCCTTATGAACATTACAGATGTCATTTTTCACATCCTGGCCAAAATGTGTTTTCGCACTTCTGGCACACAATAGCACAGTCACTGTGGGAAGTTAGTGTTTGGGACAGATAAAAAAAAATCACAGTGGCACTGTTCATGAGCAGAGGTGCTAAAATGCCTATGTTGAAAACAGGAGTGCCAACTTTTATAAACCTTTGTGGGTGCTCACTGCCAGAAGATAGTATTTTTCCTATGGCCAGGTTCCCTAGTAATGCTTTTTTGCAGTCTTCCCTCAAAATATTCAAAATATTGAGGGTGCTGAAGTCAACTTTGTGGGTGCCTGAGCACCTCAGCACCCCTGGAGTCGGCACCTATGGTTGAAAATTTAGTGACAAAAGTCCATAAAATGACTGTGTTACAAGTGTACATTGCACAGTTTCCACACACCCTCATAATTTCACGCATTTGTAGAATTTTCATTCCAGATTTTCAACACTGGCATTTTTTCAGACCTCCTTATGAACAGTACAGCTGTCATTTTTCATACCATGCCTGAAATATGCATTTACACATCTGGTGAAGAATAGCATGGTCAATGTGGGAAATCAATGTTAGAGACAGATTAAAAAAATCATAGTGACAATGTTCATGAGTAGAGGTCACAAAATGCCTAGGTTGAAAATTTGGTGAAATAATTCCACTTAATGACTGTGATCCAGAAGCAAATGATTTGATACCTTTTAATGGACCAACATAGATGTAACAAGAACAAAGTGCTCTAGCTTTCGGACCAACCAGTCCTTCTTCAGAAGCTCATGGCAGTTGTTTGGAAAATACAATACTTATAACAGCTAGATAATGCAGAGAAAAACAGAAAAAATCCCCATTGGTTTAAAATACTCATTAAAAAAACAGATGATGTCAGACAAGTTTAACAGTACAATACTGCCCTCAGTCCGAATGAACCTTGGGTTCAGATGTTCCTAGTGCAAGACACATATAAGGAATCCTACTGCACATAAATTTAATTGACATAAGATAACACTGCAGAAGCAGATAACTCCCAAATCAAGCCATGAGTGCCACAGTCAGTATAAGGATGTGATTACTGAAAGGCAACCCCACCCAGCTTAAAGACAGACTGAGATAGTTATAGGGCTCATGAAATTACAATGTATGCATTAAAGACAAGAATTACCAGTAAGTTGTCTAAAAACATCAGTGCTCACTGTGTGATGTGTAAAACCTAGCTGGACTTGCCACCCAGCTGTATTCTCAAGCTAAATAAAAGGCCCAAGAGATTACAAAAACCTCAGGACTATATACATGATAATTAAAATATAAATAGATAATATTAGTGTTAAGCAAAAAACTCTAGTCAAGGAACCTCAAGGAGTTCAGACCATGCAGCCTGATATGTACTGATGTCAATATATACTGAGAATGTAGCAACTTCATGTACCACAGGTGTCTAGGGAATCTGAAAAAGAGATAAAAATGTAATTTATCTCCTCCTGTTCATACAAACAATACAACCTAACCCACCCCACATCACAATAATGTGGGTGAGGGAGATACATAGCTTAAACGAGATGTAGTCTCTCTCTCTCTCTCTATCCCCACCCTCCTTTTCTCTCTCTCTCTCTCTCTCCCACAGACAGACCCACACACACACACACACACACACACTCTCAATCCCTCTCCTAGTGAACCTATATTAACTTCAGTCGCTGTAATTGTTCCCCAAAGGAATGCAACTTGTCATGAAATCCTGAGTAAAGTACTATAATATAAGCCTAATGTAAAAAGATATGTGCAGGACCCCCAAGCAAATGAGATCACACATCTCAATATGTACAGAGTTACAAAAATTATATATAACAGTATAAGATAACACTCCTGTATGTACACTAGCAGGCTGGGTAATCTGAATATGGTGCAATGGAATCAATCCCCCCCCCCCCACAGGCAAAGATAAAAAGTAAGAAGAAATTCTTTATGTGTGTGAAATAAAAATAGTAACACATTATAGCTCCATATAATTAACAATTAACAATTAACAATTAATTAATTAATTAACAATTAACCTGATGCCATTTTAGTGACAATGGATGTAACATCCCTCTACACTAATATTCCACACACAGATGGCATTGCAGCATGCCTTAAATACATACATGAGAAAGGACCTGACCAAAACATCAACCCTGGAGTGGTGGGGGAACTTATGGAATTCATTTTGACACATAACAACTTCAACTTCAATGGTAAACATTATGTTCAAACTATGGGAACAGCAATGGGCACCAAAATGGCTCCACAGTATGCTAACCTCTTTATGGCTGACTTGGAGGAGGATTTTTAGGCAGTATCCCCACAAACCACTGGCTTATTTCCGTTACATTGATGATTTGTTTATCATCTGGACGGAAGGCACAGATGCACTCAAAGATTTTCATCACAAACTTAATAATCTCCACCCTACTATAAAGCTTACCTTGAGGTACTCTACCACCAAGGTTAACTTTCTAGACACCACAGTCATCATTAAGGATGGAACCTTACATACATGTATTTACAGGAAGCCAACAGACAGACAGAGATACCTGCACAGGAAAAGTAATCACCCTAACCATACAAAAAAATCTGTCATATACAGTCAAGCCCTTCGTTGTCAACGTATTTGTTCAAATGAGGATGACAGAGATACACATTTAGCTATGTTGAAAAACACATTTATGGAGCAGGACACTCTTCCGAGAAATTGACAGGATAACAGAGCAGACAGCATAGTACCAAGACAACAACTACTTCAATATAAAGAAAAGACAGCTACAGAAGAATACCCTTGGTAGTCACATATCATCAGACCTTGAGCGTCTGCGTAAGATTATTAAAGATCTCCACCAATATTTAGTGAGGATGACACCCTTAATTGTATTTTTCAGGAACTCCCACTACTATCTTTTAAACAACCGTAAATTTATCCAGCCTAATTATTAGGAGCAAACTTTCACGGAACAGAATACCATGTCACACAATGGCACACGACCTGCAATCAACGCCCCTGCAAGACCTGTAGGCTCATTTCTACCTCAGACTGTGTGGTTACATCACAAAACAGACAATTCCAGGTGCATGGGAGTTATACATGCAAGTCACGATATGTTGTTTATTTCATTCAGTGCAAGAGATGTCCTCAAACAGGTTATGTAGGAGACACGCCAACAGCTCCGCACTAGGATGAACTCACACAGACATACTATTACAGCAAGGAAGACTGACAAACCAGTGGGGCATCACTTCTCCCAGCCTGACCACTCAGTCTCAGATATGTCAGTAATGGTCTTAAAGGAAATCTCAAAAACACACAACAGAGACGAGCTTTTGAGATTAAACTTATCTTACATCTCAATATGGTAGCAGATGGGATGAACTTGGATATTGGCTTTATGGGACACTACAGAAACTAACATTCACAGACCTTTTCTTCTTCAAACTGACATATTATAGGACTTCAGCATATGTGAGATGTGGATGCATGTATGTATGCATGTGTGTGGGTATGCGCTGTGAAGTATGTGATATAACAGATGTGGGGCTTGCTGTCACATTGAGGTAAGTCTCTATTTAGCTATATGGAGCTATAATGTGTTACTATTTTTATTTCACACACATAAAGAATTTCTTCTTACTTTTATCTTTGCCTGTGGGGGATTGATTCATTGCACCATATTCAGATTACCCAGCCTGCTAGTGTACATACAAGTGTTATCTTATACTGTTATATATAATTTTGTAACTCTGTACATATTGAGATGTGTGATCTCATTTGCTTGGGGTCCTGCACATATCTTTTTTACATTAGGCTTATATTATAGTACTTTACTCAGGATTTCATGACAAGTTGCATTCCTTTGGGAACAATTACAGCGACTGAAGTTAATATAGGTTCACTAGGAGAGGGATTGAGAGTGTGTGTGTGTGTGTGTGTGTGTGTGGGTCTGTCTGTGGGAGAGAGAGAGAGAGAGAGAAAAGGAGGGTGGGGATGGAGAGAGAGAGAGACTACATCTCGTTTAAGCTATGTATCTCCCTCACCCACATTATTGTGATGTGGGGTGGGTTAGGTTGTATTGTTTGTATGAACAGGAGGAGATAAATTACATTTTTATCTCTTTTTCAGATTCCCTAGACACCTGTGGTACATGAAGTTGCTACATTCTCAGTATATATTGACATCAGTACATATCAGGCTGCATGGTCTGAACTCCTTGAGGTTCCTTGACTAGAGTTTTTTGCTTAACACTAATATTATCTATTTATATTTTAATTATCATGTATATAGTCCTGAGGTTTTTGTAATCTCTTGGGCCTTTTATTTAGCTTGAGAATACAGCTGGGTGGCAAGTCCAGCTAGGTTTTACACATCACACAGTGAGCACTGATGTTTTTAGACAACTTTACTGGTAATTCTTGTCTTTAATGCATACATTGTAATTTCATGAGCCCTATAACTATCTCAGTCTGTCTTTAAGCTGGGTGGGGTTGCCTTTCAGTAATCACATCCTTATACTGACTGTGGCACTATGGCTTGATTTGGGAGTTATCTGCTTCTGCAGTGTTATCTTATGTCAATTAAATTTATGTGCGTAGGATTCCTTATATGTGTCTTGCATTAGGAACATCTGAACCAAGGTTCATTCGGACTGAGGGCAGTATTGTACTGTTAAACTTGTCTGACATCATCTGTTTTTTTAATGAGTATTTTAAACCAATGGGGATTTTTTCTGTTTTTCTGCATTATCTAGCTGTTATAAGTATTGTATTTTCCAAACAACTGCCATGAGCTTCTGAAGAAGGACTGGTTGGTCCGAAAGCTAGAGCACTTTGTTCTTGTTACATCTATGTTGGTCCATTAAAAGGTATCAAATCATTTGCTTCTGGATCTATTCTTGCAAGGACCAATACGGCAACTACTAAATCTACAGTTACTTAATGACTGTGTTACATGCATGTGTTGTGCAGTTTCCATGTACGCTTGGAAGTGCGAGCATTTTTAATATTTCCACTACAGATTTTCAACATTGCCATCCCTTTACACCTCCCTATGGATGGTACAGCTGTTATTCTTCACATCCTGCCTGGTCTGTGTTTTCATACATCTGGCACAGAAAGGCATGATTGTAGTGGGAACTCAACGTTAAGGACACATCAACAAAATCACACTGCCACTCTTCACGAGAAGAGGTCCCAAATGCTTTCATGAGGTGGGGTCACAAAAAGGCCATATTGAAAATGTTTAGTGCAAGTACCAACAAACACCAGGGGCATTAGAGTTTCTAACCATAATGTCCCACCCTGTACAGACTGACAGGCATTAGGGGTGTCCCTTTGGATTGCCGACTGTAATGCTCATGCAATCCCAACCCCAACCCTCAGCCAGTGATAGGCATCAAGGTGTGCCTTGGACTCTTTGACTCCAGAGTTCACCCCATTCTCCTATACTGCACCCATTTCAGCGTATGTCCTTATGGAATGGGTGATTGTAAAGCCGAGCACCCCAAGGCACACCTCAACACGTATCAGTGTCTGCAGGATAGGGTGAGGTGACATGGCATGAACGTCATGGGTGATGATCCAAATGTATACCCCAATGCCTGTCCATCTCTGCAGGGTGGAGGTGGGGTTGGTGTGAAGTTCAGTACTTCACTGCCATTCCTGTTCTGCATCTGTCTAACTCCTGCATTGCACATGCTAATGCCAGCAAGCAAACATTCAGCATTGACAAATGCTTGTTAATAATTATTGTTGCACTTATCTTATATCTGTAGTAGATAGTGACCTACCTTATCTTCATTGCTCAAGTGAGTCAGTGAGTCCGCACTGACATGATGATTAATTCTGCAGTCAGAGGTCATCCTGTAATAATGCAAAGAGGTGAAATAACACCTATGAACATTATTTAGATGAAGACCCTAGCAATAGCTGAAGGCACCAGGGTGCTGTGTTTTTTGTTTGGTGTGTGCCTGTGACCTCAAGCTTCTTCTCTTGTGATGTCATCATAGTCTTTAGTATTGAGATCAAAAGAGTAGAGATCACCTGTCCTGAGGCTTCATGTGTGAAGTGATCGTAGCAACTTTTTTTGTTTTTTGTCACCTTCTTTCTTGAACTTGTGATATTTTTGATGATGCTTCAGCACTGGTGGTCTTAACATTTTTTTTTCACTTTTTATTTTAATACATAGAAAAAAAAGAATAACATACATAGCATCAAATTTAAGAATATATTCTGAAATTAGTTATTCCTTAATTAACACATGCAGATAGAGAACAAAAAGTTTGGGGGCTTAAAAGTACTGTAGATAAAACAGGCAAATAACTCTAGAGAAGTAAAAGTAAAAATAAACATAACAAAATATGTTCTGCTTGCACTCCATGGAATAGGCTTTCCAGCCATGAACGGGTGCCCAGCTCCAAGCACAGCTTCCTCCTACAGCCGCTGCTGCCCGCCCTCCCTTGTGATAGGCTTTCCAGCCCTAAATGGGTGCCCAGCTCCAAGCATGGCTTCCTCCTACAGCTGCTGCTGCCCGCCCTCCCATGGAAGAGGTACGGGTGCTGCTCAGTGAAGCCCTGCTTCTGTTTTGAAATCTGGTGCCTTTTCTTCGCCAGACTCTAGCGGCTCCCTGATTTTCTTGTACTGAATTTTTTAAAAGGCTGCATTAATTGTAGCCTACTCCTGGTTAAGAAAGACCAATCACAAAGTAGATTAAGTGTATCTGAATTGTAGGTAGATTAAGTTTATTTGAATTGTAAAAGCCAAAAGTTGCATTAATTCAAGCTGTTAAACCTGTTTCTCTGAATTTTCTTGAGCAACTCTTTGCACTTTCTCCTCTGCTCTGAACTACCTTTTTAGTCTGCTTTAACCCTTTAGTCTGTATGCTTTTCCTTCTTCTACTTTGATCCTGCTTTCACCTCCAAATCGGGCTTTGGTAAGCCCCTGGAGACCCTGTTCTAAGCGCCCAGCCCCTCTGTTCCTCTCCATGTCTGCACTCCTCCCCCTCTCTCTTTCTCTCTCTCTCTCTCTCTACACAATCCCCCCCCCCCAACTTTAATAAAGTATAAATAACTACTCTCCCTTTCCCTCTCCCCTACAGGCTTTCCAGCCCTAAATGGGAGCCCTGCTCCAAGCGTGGCTTCCTCCTATAGCTGCTGCTGCCAGCCCTCCCACGGAAGACATACGGGTGCTGCTCAGTGAAGCCTTGCTTCTTTTTTGAAATCTGGTGCTTTTTCTTTGCCAGACTCTATTTGCTCCCTGCTTTTCTTGTACTGAATTTTGTAAAAGGCTGCATTAAAGAGCTACTGACACCTCAAAGAAAACTTTAAAAAACATTATAATTAGGTACAATTCTGTCTGCATTCCATTTATATTTTGCATATTTCTCCTCCCTGTTATTTATTACTAAGGAAATTTGCACGAATAATGATCTTTATCCCTTAGAGTTCCTTTAGAGTCCACCTGCCTCTATAGCTTACTCCCTACTTCAAGTCATAATCCTCTGTTGTGACATCACAATCTGTTGGCATTGGGGTAACTGTGATATCACAGGCAGTGCTCTGTAACTTCAGGTAGGGAAAAAGTAGCAGGAATAAATAAATTCTTCAGGAACAAAGATCCTGTTTTCATATAAATGACCTCAGTAATAATTAATGGGAAAGAGGAATACAGCACTAATGGGATATACATACGAGACAGTGTCTGAATATTAGATTTTGTTAAAGTTCTCCTGATCGTGTCAACAGCTCTTTAATTGTAGGCTACCCTGATAAAGAAAATCATGGGGAAGATCACGTGATGGCTGCCTGAGCAGATGTGTCTGGCTCTAACTCCTGCATCTCCACCTGAATATTTAACAATTCTTCACTAACCTGACTTTCTTCTGACTACTCTGGCTAGTCTTGAGTGTTGTCATCCAGGGGAGTTAGTTTTGGTGTGGAAATCCTGCAAAGATGGAGGCTGAAATGCATGATCCTTTGCCCTGGCACACCCCACCAACAACCCTGACATGAGAAAAACATTCCAAGTGGGTGAAGGCTCACCCTGCTGGTGCAGTCAATCAAGTGACTCCCCAGACCGCATTGACGGAGGAAAAATTTCTAGAAGAGGTAGCATCACTTATCAAGATATGTTAAATAACTTGGTGCTGGATTTTAAAATGATGCAATCCACAACTGAGCAGCTCGCTATCCGAACAGGAGATAATGAGGCCAGAATTTCATTTTTAGATGACTGGCATGCCCATACTGACCAGGACTTGGCGACCTTGCGACACCGGGTAAAGAAGATGGAAGAGAAGCTGGAGGACTTGGAAGGTCGCTCCTGTAGGAACAATCTTGTTATAGTCGGATTACCAGAGAAAGATGAAGGTTTGGAAGCAATCACTTTTGTCCAGAAACTGTGTGAAAAAGTGACCGGCCCCTCTTCGAATGGTCCCACCTACATTGTGGAGAGGGCTCACAGATCGCTTCAGCAAGTGCCTTCTCCAGGTTCCTTACCAAGGCCCTTATTATTTTGGCTTTTGACTTTTCTTAATAAACAGCACATATTGCGGAAACTTAGAGAAGTGAAAGAGGTACAGTGGGAAGGCAAGAGAATTTGGATTTTGCAAGATCTTCCATTTTCTGTACGGCAGAAACATAGATAGAAACATAGAAACATAGAATGTGATGGCAGATAAGGACCACTTGGCCCACCTAGTCTGCCCATTTTCGTACCTAACAGATAAGCTGCAGATCCTAGTTAACCAAAAGCTTACTTCCTCCTACCCCCCACTAGGACTGCCTTATGTCTGTCCCATGCATTCTTGAATTCCCCCACTGTTCTTGACTCCAAGATCTCCTCAGGGAGGCTGTTCCATGCATCCACATCCCTCTCTGTGAAAAAATACACAGAAGAGATTCACATTGCATCCGATTGTTTCCCAGGCTCATCACAGCTGGAATCAAAAACAGAGTTAAATATTCAGCTATTCTAGAAGTTTATCAAGGTGATCAATGGCACAGTTTTGACTTGGCTGACCAGGCGACTGTTGCTCTTCGAAACCTATTCCCTGAACTGTTGAAATGATGGGGCTTTGAGAACGTTATGTATTTTACATGGATCTGGTGCTTGGCTACTTTATTTGGCTTTTGCTTTGGGAGTTTCTGAACTAATTGTGGGCTTCTCTTGTTTGAATGGGATGCCTTGCTACATACGGAGTGGATGCAGATCTTAATTAGGGTATGCTCACTCTTCCCTACGACTCCCCAGTGTTTTAGACTCATTCCCTATGGAAGTTGGACTGTGCCTGAAGTACAAGAGTCACAGAATTGTTTGTTCTGTGGTATGGAGGGACTTGTGATGGAGTACTTGAGTTTAGTGCTGCTCTGGAATCCTACATGATATCCTTCAAACCCCATTTCACCTCCCTAGAGATACTTATTGCTGTCTTTTGCAGCAAGTAACCTTCCCTGTTTATGTACTGTTGGCTCCATCTAGTGGCAGGACATTGGAATTTCTGAGGTACTGCCTCTGATGCCTCCTTTCGTGTTTGGAGCTTTCCTTGTTGCTTCTCATGGATGACTTCATTTTTATGGACAAGCATAGAACCCCATTGAACTTTATTTTTTATGTTTTATATAGGTGTTTGCTTCCTGGACATTATATAGAGGACTTTGTAACATTACCAATGGAAGGTGGACTGTGCATGATTGCAGCTTCCATACCTAGTTTTTTCTTAGTGGTACCATTACAGAGCTGTATCATTATATTCACCTAGGTGTAGTCCTTATTTTTGTGCTCTAACAACCCTGTAAGCTTCTTTTGGCAACCAAATGAGAGCAGGTTTAATATTACTGGTTACCACGACTTATACTTAATTTTCCCCCTGGAATGGGGTGGTAGATTTAATATTGGACTGGTTCTTTATACTGTAATAACTTATGGCTGTCCTCTATATTATGCTCTGATTTCTCGAGCTACCTGAAGGGTTTTTTTTTGGTCCTTCTGGACCTTTGTTGGCACTTTATTTTCTCTCTTAGGGTTAGCAAGTGTTCTTTTTTTCACTGTACAATACCTTGTATTTGGGTGGGGAGGCAGGGAGGGCATATGCTGTGGATGGTATAATAGCATTGTGGCCCAGGGTGGAGTGGAGGATCAGTTGTTAGGATTGGGGGGTACAACTGTTTTGATGGGTTTTGTTGGAGAGGTTGGGGTGGGAGGATTTTTTTTATTGCATTTTGGGTTTCAGGGTTTATTTCTCTTAACTTTGGTACTATTTGGGATTGTGGGGAGGGCATGCAGGCTCAGCACTCTTTGTTAACCCTAGTGGGGTGGGGTTCAGTGACTTTTTCTTTGGTTTTTCATTTTGAAATAGTTTGGGATACTGTCACTGTACTATATATTTTTTCTCTTTGGTGGTCAAGGCTATGTTGGGTGAGGTTTTTTTGAGGTCTGGGGCTCAGAGGTGTGGTTTATTTTTAGATCCCTGCAGTCCATTACTTGTGTCTCCTTTTATTTGGATAGTATTATATCCAAGCTCCAGTAGTTAACTATGAAATATGTCATCTGGAATGTTCCAGGGTGAAACGATATCAGATTTTTAAGGCACCTTCAATTGTTACACTGTTAAGTTGCTTTTCTTCAGGAGACTCACCTTCTCTCTGCGAAAGGACTTATCTTCTGCAGACAATCAGTTGGAAAGGTATTTTCAGCTGGAAATTCCACAGCATGGGGGGGTGGCAATCTTAATTTTAAAAGGGACCAAGTTTCAGGGGTTACAGAGCATAGAAGATCCTCATGGTCATTATCTGCTAGTAAAACGGGTGCTTGACCACTCTGAGGTTCTTATAGGTTGTATATACAGGCCTAATACTGACTCCCCTAAATTTTTCTCTGAGTTGTTGACCCAGCTGGCCCCTTATGTCCATGTTTCAATCATTCTGGCCAGGGACTGGAATTTAACCTTGACCTCGGACCTAGACAAGACTGGGCATAGAACCTTGGGACTTTCCCTGGCTCAACATTCTCTTCATGAGATGATTGATGTGGGGGGGCTGTGTGAACCCTGGTGGGTGTTACACCCCTCTGATAGGGTGTATACCTTTTACTCATCAGTTCACAGGACTTTTTCCAGGTTGGATTATTTTTCAGTTAGTTAAACTATGTTTCCTAATATTGTGGATGGGGGAGTTACCCCTAGAATATTGTCTGATCATTCACCTATTTGGTTAGAATGTAATCTTTCCACAACTTCCCATCAAGATAAACTATGGAAATTGAACACTCAGCTCCTTAAAGAGGAATGGGTGTTGTCTAAGATAAAGGACCTTATAACCCATTTTATGGAGTGTTATCAGGGTTTGGTCTCTGATGTAGACAAACTTTGGTGTTCTCTTAAATGTGTTCTGCACGGAGAATTTATTAGATTGGCCACCACATGGAAGAGGAAGTGAGAGGCTGCTCTTTGTCTCCTCCTAGACAGGATTCAAACCTTGGAGAATAGTCTCTCTCTCTTGCAAACGCTGAGGAGGAGCAGGAATTATTAGCATCTCTGAGGGATCTATATGCAGAGAGCCTGAGGGAACGAGCTGAGTACTGCCTTCTTAAAACACATGCCACCCATGTTGATCAGGGAGACAAAGCAGGGCACCTCCTTGCTCTCCAATTATGGAAGCAGGAGGCTTCCTGTCTAGTCCTTGCTATAACCTCCCTAACAGACAAGTCCCTCAAAACTTCTCTTAAAGAGACAACCCAGGAGTTTGAATTGTACTGTTACCAATTGTATAGCACCCCCCCCCCAGTTAATTCTCCTTTTACCTCAGAAATCCAGGCTTACCTCTCCCTCATTCAACTCCTTCAGCTTACACCAGATCAGCAGTCTTTCCTAGCCAGTCCCATATCTCTCCAAGAAATTTTAACTGCCATGTGATCCCTCCCCTTAGATAAGTCCCCGGACCAGATGGTTTCCCTTCTAATTTTTATAAGGTATTTGCCAAGGAGCTTGCCCGATTCTCCAGCAATTATACTCTTATTTTTGTGAGATGGGCATCTTGGATTCTTCCTGATTGGAGGTGTTGATAGTGGTATTACCTAAACCTGGTAGGTCCCCAGATAGAGTAACCAATTATCATCCCATTTCCCATATGAACTATGATGAAACATTTTTGCGAAAGTATTAGCTAGCAGGGTTATGCAAGTTTGGGAGACACTGATTGGACCAGAGCAGGTTGGTTTTATAAAGGGTGGATCATTTGAGGAAGTTGTCCCATATCTTTTCCGACTCCAAGGAGGCCAATCTACCTATGGTTTTGGTCTCCCTGGATGCGGAAAAGGTGTCTGATAAGGTCAACTGGGCTGGTTTATTCACAGTTATGGAAAAAATGTGGCTTCCCTGTATTCTATATAAAATGGGTTTGTGTGTTGTACTCCCAACCCCAGGTGAGACTATACTTTAATGGTATACTGTCAGATGGGTTTGTCCTGCACTCAGGTACCTGGCATGGCTGGTCCTTATCCCCTTTTTTATTCAGTTTTTATCTGAAACCCCTGTTGCACCTTCTTAAATCTTCCCCCTTATTGCTGGGATCCCCACTGGCCCATTCAATCACAGGCTCTCTGCATATGTGGACGATATTTTACTGCCTCTCTCTGATCCTGTTACTTTCATTCCAGCGGCTTTGCATATGATTCAGGACAGCAGCAGGCTTTCTAATTATAAACTCAATACTGTTAAGACAGTAGTTATGCCTTTGAATTCTAAGGTCTTTCAGTCAGACTTAGCTCTTTTTGGATTAGCGTAGGCCACCGTTTAAATATTTAGGTATTAAGCTAATATTCTTCAGGTGAAGCTGCCTCTGGCTGGAAGCTGCAATACTGAACTTAGGATCTACAAGAAAGTGAGTTGTGCTCACAACAGAGGGAGGTGAACCTTACAATTTACAATTGTCTTTGGTTTGTAGCGGTTCATCAGAAAAGGTAATATTATTCAGGTGGAGGCTACTTCTAACTGAAAGGTGAAATAAGGAACTTAGAATTATCAGGAAAGACAGTCTTTCAATCAACAGAGGGAGGTGGACCTTGCTTTACTTTTGTTACAGTTGTTAATATTTTCATTGCAGGATGAGTTTAAACTCAGAGGGACTGAATAATTTTATTGTGTCTGTCCTTATGCACAGCTGACTTGATTGGAATTATTGATTGACTGTTTGCATTGCAATATTTGTAATACTGTGAGTTATTCACTGGGCTAAGAATTTGTCATAAGTCCTGAAGTGAGTGCAGGTTACAGGCTGTGTATTTGACCCAGACAGTGCCCCAGTGGGTGGAAACTGTTTTTTGTGTTTATCTCTGTGTGCCTTAAAAGGCAGTTTTGGGGCTGACTGCTTTCAAATCACAAATCACCAGGCTGTTTTGGGGCTGGGGAGGTTTACCTGTGTCTGACTTGGATGTTTGAATTTTTCTCCGTTTGATTATCAGGGTATTTTCTCTGTCAAATTGCCGTGTAGGGCATCTTGCTGACAGGAAGGCACTCATCACAGTGGTGGGTCAGAGCTTTTAGCTGATTGTTTCATGAGGGCACAGTTTAGGCCCAAACCCTACCACCCCTCACCCCACCCACCCTGGAAATAGTTTCTTTATACCTGGGGTTCTGACATCATTTCCTCAAGAGGACGAGGTGCATATCACTGTCATATCCTTTCTAGCACACTGCACTGACAATATAAGCATACACATTGCATACTGTATATATTTCGATATAACAAACTAATCACACACACACACACACACACACACACAAAAAAAAAATTATAAATAGGATAAACAAGAAGGTAGATAGACATGTGGGGAGTAGTGCCATGTGATGGCTGTGGGGCAGCAGTCTTCCGGGAGTCATTCTGGAGGCTGAGATGCTGCCCTATTTGTAGACAACTCTCTGCCCTGAGGGAGGAAGTTACCCATCTTCAGGCCACACTGAACAGTAGTAAGGGAACCTCCACCCAGGCCACACTAGAAAGTAGTAAGGGACCCCTGCCATCCAGGGAACACCAGAGCTACCAGCACTACCTCAGAAGTTGCAAAAAAAAGCACAGTAGTTGGACCACAGTGGCCTCAGGGAGGGTGAGGGTGGTGGAACAGAGGCACACCCAGTCAGTTGTTCCACTCCATAATCCACACACCTTTCTGGGGGACCATAGTTCCTCTATGGATGCACCCACAGAGGAGACTAAGGAGGTTGCGGACAACTGTCACAAGGGAGGCCCACAGGAAGGAGGCAGAGGACACCACAGGGAAAGGAAGCAGCTCCTGGTGGGGGACTCAATTATTAGAGGGATAGAAATGAGGGGAGCTGGGAAAACTGAAGTAAGGTGCCTGCCTGGTGCCATGGCTTGGAGGGACAGGAAGCGCATCCTCAGGATCATGAGAACAGCGGCATGGGAGTCTGAGCTGGATGTCACTGTCCACCTAGGGACAAATGACTTGGCTCATGATGAGATTAGAGCAGTGCAGGAGGACTTTGTAGAGTTGGGGAGGGGCCTAAGACAAGTAGCACACACAGTATCCTTCTCAGAGGTGCTGCCTGTCTATGGCATGGGTGAGGCGAGGGTACTTTGCACCATGTGATTTAATGAATGGTTGAAGAAATGGTGTGGAGCACAGGGATTTGGCTTCATTGGGGACTGGGGTTCCACCTGGAGGGACACCAGCCTATACTGGCAGGATGGTCTGCATCTGTCCAGGAAGGGAACAAGGCTTTTGGGCAATCAGTTTAAATGCTTCATTGGCAAGCTTTTAAACTAGTCAAGGAGGAGGCACTGATAAGCAGCAGGAAATTCCCAGCCTCCCCCTACAAAAGAGGGTACTAAATGAGAAAAAGACCAAGGTAGAAAGGACAGTGGGGGATGCTGCTACAAAAGGTAAAGCCGTTAAAAAATGGAGAGCAATGAGTACCGATGCCCATAGTCTGGGTAACAAGCTTCCTGAATTAGTGGCCTTGATGGAGAAGGAACATGTGGATATCGTGACAGTCACAGAAACATGATACACACAAAACCATGACTGGGACATAAACATACCAGGATACACTATCTACAGGAGGGACAGGGAGGGTAAAAGAGGAGGAGGAGTAGATCTCTACATAAGGGAAGGAATCAAAGCAACAGAACAAAAGGGTAAACAGGGAGGAGAAGAAGCACTGTGGGTCAACTTGGGGACAGGCAATGGCACCACAATCCGCACAGGGGTTGTATACAGACCCCCCTCTCAGGGGGAAGAAATGATAGAAAGTACAGTATACTTAGAATGACAGAAAAAGGGGAGATATTGCTGATGGGTGATCTAAATATGCCAGATGTTAACTGGAGTGCAGTTGCAGCAGCCACTTCTAAGAGTGGGATTATTCTAGATGTCCTACAGGAGGCATGCCTTAGACAACTAGTATTGGAACCCACTCGAGAGGGAGCAGTCTTAGACCTAGTTCTCTCAAATGGAGATGGAGAGAGGATCACAGATGTAGAAGTGGGTAGCCATCTGGGAACTAGCGACCATCGAACAGTATGGTTCACAATAAACACAGCTGTAGATTCAAGCTATACAAAGGCAAAAGTACTGGACTTTAGGAGGGCTGACTTTGCCAAAATGGGTGAGTGCCTAAGGAATGCACTAGCAAACGGGCAGGAAGGAGGGGTGGAAGAACAATGGGGAATAATAAAAACTGCCATCACAGAGGTAACAAGCCTTTGTGTGAAACAAATAAAAAAAAAACGATGTAAGAAACCACTGTGGTTCTCAAAGGAGGTGGCAGTGAAGGTTCCAGAGAAAAAGAAAGCATTCAGGAAGTACAAGGAATCACAGAAGGAGCAGGACAGATAATTGCATCAGTTAAAGCAAAAGGAAGCTGGGAAGGCAGTCAGAACAGCAAAGGCCCAAACCGAGGAAAAGATAGCCAACTCAGTTAAGAAGGGGGATAAAACCGTTTATAGGTACATCAGGGGGCATAGGAAGACCAAGGCAGGGATAGTGGGGCTTAATAAAGGGGAGGAGGGGTTGGCAGAGGGTGACGGTGAAAAGGCAGTGATACTAAACAAATATTTTTGCTCAGTATTTACAAATGAAGAGGGGGAGGTACCTAAACCAAACAATAGAAACACTCTGGATACACAAGTTGATACCAGCCTATTTACAGAAGAAAGGGTTCTGAAAGAACTCTTAAAACTGAAGGTGGACAAAGCAATGGGGCCTGATGGGATTCATGCTAGACTTCTAAAAGAACTAAGGGTAGAACTAGTGACACCACTGACTATTCTCTTGAACAAATCATGGGAGGATGGGATGGTACCTGAGGACTGGAGGAGGGCAGATGTGATTCCACTTCACAAAAGTGGGAGCAAGGCAGAAGCGGGAAACTACAGACCTGTTAGTTTAACCTCAGTGATAGGGAAAATGATGGCATCACTTCTTAATGAAAGAATTGTTGAGTACCTAGAGGTCAGAGGGGCACAGAACTCAAGGCAGCATGGATTCACAGCAGGAAGGTCAAGCCAGACGAATCTAATAGATTTCTTTGACTGGGTGACCAGAGTAGTAGATCAGGGAGGGGCTGTGGCATTTGACTCAGTCTCATACAAAAGATTAATATACAAGTTAGCCAGCCTGGGAGTGGGTCCCAAGATGATAGCCTGGGTAAAGAATTGGCTGGAAAATAGGACACAGAGGCTAATAGTAAATGGAGTCCACTCTGAAGAAAGGTGGGTTACTAGTGGGGTACCGCAGGATTCAGTATTAGGACTGGTCCTCTTCAATGTCTTTATAAGCAACATTGCAGAGGGACTGGAAGGAAAAGTATGTCTCTTTGCAGATGACACAAAGATTTGCAACAGAGCTGATGCACAAGGTGGGGTAGAAAGGATGAGAAGGGACTTGGCAAGGTTAGAGGAATGGTCAAATGTATGGCAGCTTAGATTCAATGCTAAGAAGTTCAAAGTAATGCACTTGGGAAACAAAAACCCAGGGGAAGAGTACACAATGGGGGTGAGATACTAACAACAACAAAAATGGAAAGGGACCTGGGGGTAGTCATATCAGATGACCTAAAGGTGGGCAAGCAATGTGAAAGGGCAGTAAGGAGGGCTGGGAGGATACTGGGATTCATAGGGAGAGGCATCACCAGTAGAAAACAGGAAGTTGTTATCCCTCTGTACAGACAGCTGGTGAGACCCCATCTGGAGTACTGTGTGCAGTTCTGGAGACCCAATCTCCGCAAAGACATAGACAGGATGGAAGCTGTCCAGAGGAGGGCAACTAAAATGATGCAGGGTCTGCACCGGAAGACATATGAAGAGAGACTTAATGAGCTTAATATGTATAGCCTCGAGGAAAGGAGGGAGAGGGGGACATGATAGAAACTTTCAAGTACCTCAAGGGAATCAACAAAGTCCAAGAGGGTAGCATCTTTCAAAAAAGAGGTGTGCAAGAACAAGGGGGCACAATTTGAAGATAGAGGGGCGGTGGCTCAGAGGTAATGTAAGGAAGTATTTTTTCACAGAGAGGGTTGTGGATGCATGGAACAGCCTTCCGGAGGAGGTTGTGGAGTTAAAAACAGTGGTGGAATTCAAGCATGCATGGGACAGTCATAAGGCAATTCTAGGGGGTTGGGGTAGGAAAAAGTAGGCTGCTGTTTAACTAGGATCTGCAGCTTATCAATTAGGTAGGGAAATGGGCAGACTGGGTGGGCCAAGTGGTCCTTATCTACCGTCAAATTCTATGTTTCTGTGTTTCTATGTATTCTTTTTCAGAATGTAACTTTGATAAAGGAACAAAATTTAGAGGAGCTGGCTGCTAACATCCAGTAAGATTTGTACAGATGGGCCTCACTTCCTCTGTCTCTTCAAGGCAGAATTAGTATTACTAAAATGAACATTCTTCCCTGGCTGTTTTATCCGTTGAATATGCTTAAACTCTTGCTCCCCTTGAAATGGTTTAAGAGGGTTCATAGCCTTCTTTCCATGTTTTTGAGGAAGGGTAAACCACCATGTAGGGCTTATACTCGATTAGGAGCCACGAAACACCTGGGAGGCTTCAAATTGCCCAATTATTTTACCTATTATTTAGCAAGTCTGTACACGTGGGATCAAAAAGGAGTCCAGAAAGCAGTCAGGATGTGAAGAAACCAAAATAAATTTGTTCCTTTAAGCAGGCAAACAGAAATGGACTTAGTACGTAAAATAAATAAGAATACATAAACTATAATATTCCAGCAGTTTTCATCTCCACAGGAACCATACCTAGAAGGCAGCTAGGCATCTGGCAGGAACTCCTTCCAGCCACACTCCGATCTGTTCACTTGAAATCTTCTCTTTTATACAGCAGGAAGGTCACATGACAGGGCTAACTCCTCCCTAACAGAACTTTAACTTGTTTATACAACTTTAAATAATGTCAGTAGTGATTTCAGTCAGTAATTTGTCAGTGTCAGTGGCTCAGTAGGTAGCACACTTGCCTATGAGGCCGGGAGATCAGAGGGCTGTGGGTTCAGTTCCCACATCTGGCACTTGGGTTAATATCCCAGTACTGACACTGGGGTGCTGCACTTCTGAGGTGTCGTCTTTCCGATGAGATGTTAAACCGAGGTCCCATCTGCCTGGATTGGTGGTAGTTCAGATGAATGTTAAAGATCCCATGGCACTTATAGAAAAGAGTAGGGGTATTTCCTCGGTGTCCTAGCCAAATTTCCCTTGTTCACTAAAAATACCACCAACAGCTTAATCTGGTTCAAGGTCAGTTGGCATTCATCTGTATCCCACTCCCCCGGGTCGTGCCTGAAAATAGGCAGGATTTGTCTAGTGCACTTACACGGTCAACAAAAGTTAAATAAAAATACTATTACTAGAATAAACATTATTTAAGTAATTAAATCATAATCAGCTTTGAAGGAAACATAACAACCCTTTATATCTTTTATTTACAATATTTCTGTGTTTCCCAGACTCCTCCCAACAGCATTCATTATAAAAAAAAGGGGAAAGAGGGGGCCGGCCGGCTCTTATAACAAACATGGATGCTGAGGGAAGGGTCTGGAAGCTTGCTACACATACCAACAGAAAGTAAGTTTTATCCTTTACTTTTAATCTCAATAGAGACATTATATGCACCAAATAACCCAGCAGTACAAGACTGCATTTCAGTGCTGCAGCAACTAAGCTGAAATAAAGAGGTTTTTGCAGGCTTGTCCAAGCAGCTGGGCATAATGGCTACACTTTAAAACAACAGAACACTGCTTTAAATTGAATTTCTAGAATAGAGCTTACAACAGCATTAATTTTACTTGTGGCCCTCAAAGAAAGGCACCAGGGGTATTCTTCTTTCTAAAAATGCTGGCGCTAGCCAGGGAAAGCAAGAACTGCTTGTTTTTCATTATTCTGACAAAAATGGCTTTTTGATGTAATTTTGGTGTCTGCGCACGATCGCACAGTTGCACGATCGGACAGTCGCACATTCACACAGTCGTGCAGCTTTACTGGAAAATGGCTTTTCTGAGTGCCAAACCGGGTTTCTGAATGGCATGGGACATAAAATACCAAAAGAAAGGAAAGGAAAAGCTATTGATAGTAAGACTACACATAGGAGGCCACCCTATGGTAGGGGAAACAAAGAAAAAAGGAGACGACAGGGAAAGTACAGACAGACAGAAAAGGAGATACTGTTGCAACAGATTTCTAAGGATATTTATAGTCCCAGTTACCAAACAAAATTTCCGCCTATAAATCCAGTACTACTCCAGGATTCTGAACACTATCCAGGAGTATTGGAACATTAAATGCGGGGTGGGGGGTTACAGTACCTATTACAGTCATATTGCCAAATATGCTAGATGGCCTACTCTGGATACCTTGCAAGGTAATTTCCGTATGTCCCCTTGTGGCTTCAAGTGGAATGACTGCAGATTACTGAAGTTGTTTTATCTCCTGATAGTTTATATTTTATCCCACCCAAACAACTTCCAGTACAGCTTCAAAACTCGGTTATATCTATCTCTTTAAAAGTTCATGCCAAATTGTCTACAGCCTTACAATATGATAATGTTACGGATGTCTCCCAGCCATTGTGCCATAACCTTAATTTTTGGCTCGGAGGACATATGTTGTCTTCCGGAGGAATGCCCACACTGGAAGGGAAGAGGGTCCTGGACCTTCTTTCAGAAGGTCACATTCTTACTAGTCAGGACTGTTAGTGCTTCTGAACTTGCTGCACAAATTTGTATTTAAAGTTTATTAGCTTCAGCATCTGCAGATTAGAAAGTTTGGAATGCATCTTGGACCAACAATCAAGGGGAATTTTTCCAACTACTCCAAAATCTGGCATGGCAACCTCACTCAATCTCCCAAATAGTATCTGCGCTATTCTTTAAACTCTTCCCAGAGATCTCGGGTCATTCTAGATACTGGTCTTCTTTATTTCCCAACTCTAAATTCAATTGGGATCGCATTTGGCTGGATTTATACTGTTATGTACAATATCTACTGACAAATTGCGACTTACTCAGTTCTACATTTTACGCAACATATATTTTACTCCTGCACACCTGGCTAGGATGGGGAAGTTACCTTTATGTGCATGGTGGATCAGACTGATGGATCCCTTTTGCATGTGATGTTGGAGTGCTCCAAAGTTGCCTCTCTTTGAGAAAAGATTAAACAAAGAGCAGATCCCTTTCTGGGACTAGATGAGCACTTTACTCCTGAGATCTGCCTAATAGGAGATTATTCGGGGGTGCCAGTCAGGGAAAAGAAGGTACTATTTGGCCATGATTTCCCTTTCAGTGAAAAGAATGGTACTTTGTCATTGGACAGATCAGTTGGTGATTCTCTATTTTGAATAGCTTAACAAGTTGTTGTACAATTTAAGGCTTGAAAAGATGATAGCTAGTATGTATAATTATATTCAGGTATATAATAAGAAATGGGAAAAATTACATACCTTATTTTCGCTCACCTCTTCCCCTTGAGCTGGTCACTGGAGCCTGATGGTTCTACCGCACGTTTTCTGTTGGGTATGAGGACACAGGGCACAAAGCTTAGTCAGAGATGTGGACAGAATTTCTCTAGTATGTTTCGGTAAGAGACTGGGTTTTCTGTTGTCCCATTCCCTGCTCCCTATTCATTTGGCCTTATCTGGTGATAGTCTTTTGTGCCTTGATCCCTAAATTATGTGTCTATATGGAATGGACTGTTTTCTTATTTCTTATTGCCTTTTAACCTCTGAGGGGGAAGAGGGGGGGTTGGGAGTAGGTTTATGTGTTGTACTTGTTTATACTGTATGCTGGTTGTTTTGTATTTTTGTATGTTTAAAAATGTAATAAAATACATTAAATTTCAAAAAAAGAAAGTCAGTCACAAAGCAGGTTAAGTTTATCTGAACTGTAGGCAGATTAAGTTTATTTGAATTGTAAAAGGCTGCATTAATTCAAGCTGTTAACCCTGCTTCTCTGAATTTTCTTCAGCAACTCTTTGCACTCGCTCCTCTGCTCTGAACTGCCTTTTTAGTCTGTTTTGGCCCTTGAGGCTGTATGATTTCCCTTCTTCTACTTTGATTCTGCTTTCACCTCCAAATTGGGCTTTGCTAAGCCCCTAGAGACCCCATTCTAAGCACCCTGCCCTTCTGCTCCTCTCCCTGTCTGCTCTCCTTCTCCTTTCTCGCTCTCTCTCTCTCTCTCTCTCTACACAACCCCACCCCGACTTTAACAATGTATAAACAACTATTCTCCCCTGTCCTCTCCCCTCCAGGCTTTCTAGCCCTGAAGGGGAAGTAGCTCCAAGGGCAGCTTCCTCCTACAGCCACTGCTGCCTGCACTCCCACAGAATAGGTATGAGTGCTGATCAGCAAAGCCTTGCTTCTGTTTTGAAATCTGGAGCCTTTTCTTCACCAGACTGCATTGGCTCTCTGCTTTTCTTGTACTGAATTTTGTAAAAGGCTGCATTAATTGTTTTTTTTTTTTTTGCCTGTTTTTCCATTTGCACATTATATTATCTGGCCACAAGAGGTAGCAAAACTCCTTCCTTATCTCGATGATTACCCTTCTCCCTAGGAGAATTTGGACTCTTATTTTGACCTGTGAGCTTATGTTTCAGCTGTTGTTGCAGTTCTGGAGTTTCCAGGTAGTTATGGTGGTCTCTAAGCATATCTGTATTAATTCTGACTCTATGTTTTGTCTTATGAGACTGATGTATTGAAAGGGAAAATCAATCAAAATTTGCTATGATAAGAAAAAAATAACTCCTTCCTTATTACTTTACTGCAACAGAAACAGTGCTCCATATTTTCAGCAGCTGAAGCAACCACTCCAAGATGGACAATATCTTACGGTCTCTCTTGCACTTAAGGAACACAGTTCCATAATTACAGCAACTTGGGCTTCTGCTCTGAAATGGATAATACTCTTTTTGACATTTTTTTCTCTAAAAACATCATCCACAAACAAACAGAAAACATTTTTAGCCAGTTGAGGCTATACACTGCTTATCAGTTTCCCTCCAGTCCTTGTCCTACCACATTGGAGGGCAACACAGATATACATGGGGAATGAGGGAATGAAAATGCCATGCAAATTACTAGTACTGCTACTGTCCCTACACTCTGTTTTAACCCTGGGGGAGCTAAATAGTACACACCACCCTTTGTACCACCAGGACTTCAGAACTGAAAATAATGATTTAACTAAAGCCAAACATGAGTCTACTATGGATGTGCTCTATAGTAAGTCTCATGTGCTCCTGATAACCACTGAGCGTGCACTACAGCCATCTAGATCTGGTCTCAATATACCCTATCTGCCCCTCACTATCTCCCTGAAAGAAAGGGCATCTAATTCTCACAAACAGGGGCTCCAGATGGTCAAGACCAAAATAGCTTTCATTTTCATGACCAGAAAAGCTATCCTCATGCTGTTACGCCTATCCGGAAATGTCCACCCTAATCCTGGACCATAAAATACAGATAGTACACAAAGGAGCAAGGGCAGTGGCCTAAAAATTGGTGCATTTAACATTGGTAGTCAGCTGCCTAAGATGGGGCAGTTCCAGGCTTGGATGACCCTGCACTGCTCTGACATAATATGTCTATCTGAGACATGGCTAACTTCCAGGACAAAGAATAACACAATTACATTGCAGGGATATTAAACATTTAGGCTTGATAGGGAAGGCAAAAGGGGAGGGGCTGCCTAATATATCTCAGGAATACTCTCCAAGGTAGCTTATTACCCATATCAGGCTGCTCTGGGGTACACAAACTGCTGGCAATTAAACTTGGGTTTGGCAATCCAAGCAAATCAATAGTTATTGCATCAGTCTACCTACCACCTAGTAATGCAAAAGAGGGACTAGATATAGTCTTGGAAGTGCTCACTAGTATCAATAAAAGCAGTGAATTAATTATCACAGGTGATTTCAATATTAATTTGCTCAGTAAAGAGGCATCCCCCCAAAAGGACAAGGTGGCAAGTTCCTACCTCACACAAGTAGTGACTGAACCTACTCAAATGAACTATAAGTTTGGAAACAGCACGCTTATCAACTGGCTTCTTTCTAGCTCCCCCACCAGGATCTCTGATGTCACTGTTCTGTCAGACACACTCAGTGACCATTCACCTATCATCTGCCGGTGGTCTAATAAATTTAAAAAGTCTCCTTCCTCAATAATCGTTAGCAGAGTGCTAAGGAAAGGCATACTAAGTTCTTTTAAAGCTGCACTCTCCCTGATAGACTGGACCCCCCTGGATGTACAGCAGGACATCGACCTTGCAGTTAACTACTGCATAGATAAGTTCAATACAGTTTGTGACAAGTTTGCCCCTGTTAGAAAATAAAAAGTGCATGGTTACACAAATGGGTGGATTACTGGGGACCTCCTGGAACATAAGAAGGCTAGGGACAATCTCTGGTGTAGGGCCAGGACCTTCGGTAGTAAGAATGATTACTAGAATTACAGAACAGCAAGGAGTAAATGCACACAACTCATTAGGCTTCCTAAAGCCAAATTCTACAAGGAATAACAGGAAAGGAATTGGGGCAACAGGAGGAAATTCTGGGAGAACATCAAGGATCTCCTAGGGAAAGAGGACAACAAATACCCCACAGTGCTCAACATCAGTGGTACTAACACCCTGGACCCATGCACCATAGCAGATTTCTTCAGTGCAGCTTTCACAGACCTTAGTTCCGTACTTACTCCTGACTATTTCAGGGTCACCAAACCTAACCAGTCTGACCAAGCACCAGAGAACAAAAACCCATTCTTTCATTTTAAAAGTGTTACAGTCAAAGAGGCTAGGACACGCGTAAAAAAGGCCTTTGGTAAAACTAGGTTAGGAAGTGATAATGTAGACATGAAACTGGTTGCCCTGGCACTTGATGAAATCATTGTACCAATCTCGAAAATCTTCAACAAATCACTAGCTCTCGCCAAATTTCCCACAGTCTGAAAACAAGCCCTTGTGACCCCTGTACTCAAAAGTGGAGATAAGACCTGTGTTCCCAACTACAGACCCATCTCTATCCTCTCCCCCTTATCCAAAGCATTTGAGAGGATAGTAGCCAATCAATTAACCGACTACCTCCAGAAATACAACCTGCAGTGTCCCCAACAGCACGGTTTCAGGAAGAACCACAGCACTGCCACAGTCTTGGTGGATTTCACTGATTTCATCCACAAAGCACTGGATGGTGGTAATATGGTGGGGCCATTCTTAACTGACCTCACAAAGACCTTTGACACAGTCAACAACCCCTCTTCCTGGAGCAATTACAGATACTAGGAGTGGCCTCCAACCCGGTACACTGGTTCCAAGCCTACTTGTCGCACAGAACACAGAGAGGCATGGTTGGTCCAGCTGTATCAGACTCAAAAGAAATTATACTTGGGGTTCCCCAGGGGTCAATCCTGGGACCACTACTCTTCAATCTGTTCCTGAATGCTCTTCCTGAGGCATGCAATAGCAAAATAATTCTATACGCAGATGACACTGTCATCCTCAGCAGCAACCCTCGCATTGAGACACTCCAGAGAGAACTGAAGTCTACCTTCCATATGCTAGAGAATTGGTTCAGCACACAAAAGCTGTTACTCAATTATAAAAAACTAAAATTATGCTCATCTCTAGCAAACAACTCAAAATGAACAACCCGACATTGTCAATTTACAACAACAATGCTGTCCCACTCGAGCAGGTGAATTCATTCAAGTACCTTGGGTTTGTTATAGATGACACTCTCTCCTTAACGCAGCACATAGGTCACTATTGTAAATGAGCTTGCTCTATGGTTTAACCTATAATAAACAAACAAACAAACAAACAAATATAGACATGGTGGTGAAGGGAGTTATCATCAAACTAGGAATTCTATACAGGCACAGGCAATATCTGACACCTACCGCTCTCCGCCTTTCTGTCTCCAGTTCAGTCCTGTCTGTTGTGGATTACAGATTGGTAGTTTTTAGGGCTGCAGCTGTCATGATACTTAAGCAGGTAGAGATAGCCCTTAACAAGGCATGCAGACTTACTCTTGGGGCTGATAAATACACTCATACATGCATGTGTATGAACAAACCAACTGGCTAAACCTGACCAATAGAATAAAGTTTCAGATTTGCCTCCTTGGGGAAAAAAGCTCTGCTAGGCCTAACTCCCCCTTGCATCTTTGAAATACTATTAGCAGTGCACTCTCCATGTGCAACTAGAGGGAAAGCACATTGTTTACTTAGCATCCCTTTCCACAGAACAGCTTTTGGCCAACCCTCATTCTCACTCAGGCCCCCCAAGTGGTTGAATGAGATTCCAGCTAATATTCAGAATACAGCAAATGTACGGGCTGTCAAGACAGAACTGAGACAGTATCTAGTCAGCACTGGTACGTGTCCATGTTTGTAGGTTGATAGCCTCCCCTACCCTATCCCAAACTCCGTCTCCACTTGACCTAGTCCATCCCTTTGAGATGTAGTCTTACCTTAAATTATTTTTCATCTGTTCTACACAAAATAAGCTAAGTACATTACTCCCCCTACCTCTTCACCTCCAGCCTGCATGCTCCCCACCACTACTCTGCATCCCTCTCCTGAATTTCACCTTGACTCAGACACTCTGAGTCTGCCTACACCTTTCTCACAGTCTATTCCCCCTCAACTGCACACATTTACAACTTTAGGTGTAACTGCCCACCACAACTACAACTAGATCGTTACTTTGATCAACTCACCTCACCTGCTGCCCTCTGTGCTACCCCCCCAACAATCTCTCCCCCTGTCTCTTTTCTTAACAACTGGGGCATTTTTTTCGATGAACAAGGCCCATGTTTGGGCTGCTCACTAATTTCCTTTTTACCTTAAGTTGTTTCTTAAAAACTATGGTAGTAACAATATTGTAATCCAGCCCTCTCTGAGGGCAATGAACCTTCAATTATTTGTCTCTGTATACTGGTACTTGTCCTGCTTGTATGACGTGGAACCTTTGTTAAAGAGCAGCTTGCTCAAAGGATGTTTCCGATAATTTAAATAAATAAATAAATAATCAGGAATGTTAATATTAAAGCATTACATCTATAGCCCTCATAAAAAGGATTAAAATCCAAATAACTAAATTGCAAGTCTTTATTCTTCAAGGATCAGAATCAGGCGGTATTACATTGAACTGGATGGTATTCAATCACTTCAGCTTCAGCTTCAAAGTCAGAGCCCATTTCTTCAGGTATTTGCACATTCATTTCAAAATCTCCTGGCTGTGTCTGTGTCTTCAAATGCCTCCATTTTACCCTGAAAAGTCATTTTCAGATGAGCTGGGGCCAGTAAGGCAACAGGCACCCCAGCTTCCTTGAATCCGATAGCATTGGTAGGAAAAGTTTCCTTCTTTGTTACGTGAGTAAACAAAAGTCTGGATAGAGTTGTAATCTGACTCCTGCATACATAAGTTGTTTTCTTTGTGTCTAGCCATCTGCAACAATCTATTTCTCTCAGCTAGAAGTTTAAATGTAAGAATAATGTACCCGGCTCCTCCTCATTGTGTAGCTTCCAAACCACTCTTTTGAATGCATTTTTAAAGTAGATGGAAAACGGACGCCAAAACCAAAGGTGGATCAATATTGAAAAGAGCAGTAAGAGCCTGTTGTACCTCCTCCTGCAGTTCACTTCCTGGGACTGTAGCAGGGAACCCAATTAAAATGAAGATTTTTCATTAGAATATTATTTTCAGTACCCTCCAATCTCAAGGACAAAGAAAGCCTATTATAGAGAGCTGCATTCACAGAACCCTTAACCGTCAGAGTCCTTCCAGATAATTGTTTTATTTCTATTTTTGTTTATTTCCACTCCCTTCTCCCTACCCTCCACTCTAGCCTCAATCTGTCCACATCAGTTTGAAATTCTGAAAGCAGCAGCTGCATTCCTTGGGGTGAGGATTGTGCTTCCACCTGAAAGTCAGTCAAAACAGCCAAGATCGAAGCAAGTGTTGGCTTGGCAGACATTTTCGGTTTCATGCTCACCTCTGGGTATACTGGTGCAGGGGAAGATCCAGTCCCAGACAATCTGATGGAACCCACTCTCACAGGACCCCTCTGTCTGCTACTTTGGGGAACAAAAAGCTCTCCATTTGACTGGAGGTCTTTTTGATCAGATTCAGAAGCAGATCATCAGTTGGATGACATGTCCAGGCTGGATAGCATTCTGGAGCTGTTGTTTAGAAGAAGACAGGTCGTGTCACTACAGCATAATGAGCTATTCTTTTTTTTCTATTGTTGAAGTCAGGCCATGTTGCTGTAGGATGATGAACTGCTTCATCCTTTTTCCACTGTCGATAAAACCTGCCGAAGAGGGAAGTACAAGGAGACAGAAAAAGACAGTTTTGGTATGTGTGCCTACTAATAGCCTGAATCCTGCCATGTGAAACCTATGGACAGAAAGGGAAATTAGTAATAATATAAGGTGGAACCCTGACTGTCACACCATTGAAGGGGAAGAAGGAAGTTCCCAAATCCTCCTGTTGGTGCTGCAGGACTTAATGCTTGCTGCCTCCTCCTGCAAGCCGCAGGAGCTGCTCTGAACCCAGCGGCTGTTCTGCGCTGACCCACCTGCCTCTCAGCCTACAACCAGGTACACATTTGGAAGAGCAGCCCACAGCTACCAATGGGATTGAACTTGGTGCTTTTTGCCTTTCAGGCCATTTGGCTGCAATACTACTGCTCCTGATCTCTGATTAGGCATAACGCTATTCCCCCTTCTCTTATTGGCTCTTGACTGTACCCTTCCTGAGCTGTCTGTTTTTTAATACAAGAACTACTTTTTTTTTTCTACACAAAATAAGCTAAGTACATTACTCCCCTATACCGCTTGTGTGTCTACTTTTCCATTTGCAAATTATACTGCAAAGCACTATAGGGGAACAACTCTTCGAGTTTACATTACTCTTTCCACTGCTCTTCCCTAAGCACTTCTCATCCTGGGTCCTTCTTCCCTAAAGCAAATTACTACACCCTAACAAACCACAGTCCATCACCCTATCGCTGTGCCACAGAGACCACCACAATAATGGATAATGGAGTGCCCACCCCCATACCGACACTGGGCCACTGCCCCCTTATCGCCACTTGCTGGGCACCCATTGTCACACGGACCACCCAGGCTCCTACTGATCACTATTACTAGCCTACTTCTTGGACCCCTTGGCCTTCCCCTCAAGGGTCTTCTTCCCACACCTCCCACCCCCACAAACCATCACTGACTACCACCCATACTGCCACTGCCTGTCATGCACCCCCTCCACATATCTCCCTGCAGTTATGTGCCACCATCATCCGCCATGCCGGATCACATTCCTATCTTTTCCAACCCTTATCACCCTGGCCATCCCATGTACTGCCTGCACTATAACTAGGCGGCAGCTATCCTTGACAATAAGGCATCGATCTTTTGCTCCCCTCAGAGTCTTTGCCATACTCCTACTAATTTCAGGAAATGTTCATCCTAACATGGGCCCCGTCTCGTCCAGCCCTAGCCTATTGCATCACGGGCTTAGAATAGCTGCAATGAACATTTGCAGCTTAACCAAAAAGAGAGCAGGTCTCCATTGCTGGATACTGCAACATCAGCCAGATATGCTAGCCCTCACAGAAATCTGGCTCTCCAAAAAAACACCTGACTCTTTGGTCTCCCTCCCTGGCTTCACCCTTCACAGAGCTGACAGAGTGGGCAAACGTGGTGGGGGGTGTGCTGTGTACATCTGTGACTCCATGACATACCATGCCCTTCCAATACCTCCATTAGACCATGGCGCCCAAGCCTTATCATTAAAACTTACTCCAGATCCCTCCAGAGCCCCTGTAATTCTTACTGTCACATATGTCCCCCTCAAGAAACCAAGCTCCTGTTATACAATCCCTTGCTAACTATATCTCAGGCCCCCCCCAAAACGGAACACATTACAGTTGGAGATTTTAATGTGAACTGGCTTGCCAGTTCAGCTTCCCATGCCAAGGACACCTTCGCTTTACTGGACCTGACCCAGCTGGTCAGCCAACCTACCAGGGTGAACCCCACTAATGGCTCTAGCACCCTGATTGACCTTCTCCTCACCAACCATCCCACAGAATCTCTGACCTGGTGGTCCTTCCGGACTCCCCAAGCGATCACTCACCCATCCACTTTTCCTGGTCATGTCTTCAGCAGAAACCCAAACCAAACTATATTGCTCAGCATTGTCTCTGACCCAGAGGTCTCACAAAACTAAGAAAATACTCAAGTCAATGGGACTGGTGCCCCATCTCCCGGGCCCCTACTATAGATGAAACCCTTGATTATTTCACCTGTTCTTTTAATAAAGCATGTGACATCTATGCCCCACTAGCAAAAGTGCAATCCAAGAAACGTAATGCCCCCTGGGTCATGCCTGCACTGCTCCAACAGGTAAAGCACAGAGATGATCTCTGGCATAAAGCAGTCGCATCCGGCATGCAGGTGGACAGGCAAGCCTATAAAGTGGCTTGTAACAGATGCACTTGGGCCATAAAACAGGCCAAATCGGGCTACTTCAAAATGACCCATGCCTCCTCTTGGGAGAATGCTCGGTTGTTCTGGGACAATATCAAGGAACTCAACAGCAATCCAGGCCCCCCACTGTCAACAATGTCATTACTCACCGACCCGGCTGGCCATTGCCAACTGCCTCAACTCATCATTTTCTGACCTTAATGCAGTACTCCCAAATAACATCTTCAACCCCACTCCTGCAACCCCGCCCCCTAACACCCAGCATCCCTCCTTCCATCTCAAGGTGATCTCTACGAATGAGGCAAGGTGTTATTTCATTAAAGCACTCAGTGGGTCTTGCTATTGCAAAGATTCTTTTGATATGAGAATCCTACATCTAGTACTAGATACAGTCCTCTCCACACTGACTGACCTCATTAACCACTCCCTAAGTCTGGGACAGTTCCCCGCAGCCTGGAAGACTGCCACAGTCACCCCAATACTGAAGAGTGGTGACAGCACCTCACCTAATAACTACCGTCCCATATCCATTCTCCCACCACTCTTGAAAGCTGTCGAAAAAAATTACAGCCATCCAACTCACTGAGTACCTGCTTGCTCATAACCTACTTTGCAGGGAGCAGCATGGCTTCAGATCTGGGCACAGTACAACTACAGCTCTCAGTGAGTTTTCTAATTTTATTCACTCTGCTCTGGACAGAAAACATCTAGCTGGAGCTGTCTTCATTGACCTGTCAAAGGCCTTTGATACAGTCTCCCACCCCTTATTCTTAAGCACACTCTGCCACATAGATCTGTCCCAAGGACCCGTCTCCAGGTTTACCAATTACCTCACAGCTAGATCACAATGTGTCAAAATAAAGAACTCCCTCTCAACCACCCTACAAGTCCACTCTGGGGTTCACCAGGGCTCCATCCTCGGCCCTCTATTATTCAACATCTACCTAAACACCTTGCCCAATTCCTGCTCCAGCAGCCTACTACTCTATGTGGACGACACGGTTCTTTTTGCCTCGCACCCAGATCCCACAGTATTGCAGTCCTTCCTCCAACACACATTTAACCAGATTGAAAACTGGTTCATAGACCAAAGACTTGTGGTCAATGTAAAAAAGACAAAGGCCATACTCTTTGCCTACCGACAGAATAAGGCCAAGAATACACAGCTAACAATCCTCTCCCACTCTCTCCTTCCTCTAGAACAGGTCCATACATATAAATACTTGGGCCTTACATTTGATTCCAGCCTCTCCTTCCATTCACACTCTATCATCAGTCATAAATGTCTGTATAGGTCTATTGTATTGGCACAAGGATTGCCTACCTCTGGAAGTCTTTAATCTGGCCGTCACCTCCTCAGTCCTCTCCCTAGTCGATTATGGGCTCACTATCTACTCAGCTGCTGACCACACGGCCCTTAACAGAATCCACCTGGCCATAAACAAAGCATGCAGACTCCTCTCCAGGGCAGACAACCGTACCCATACTTGTACCCTATATGCCCTGACAAATCTCTTCATCCTGGATGAAAGGCTATTTTATCAAACATGTTTCCTCACAAAGAAAATACACCTGGGGCTTATCCCCTTGGGAGTTTCTGCCTTTCTCCTATCCTCCCACATCTTGGTAAACAACAGCACTGCCAACTGACAGGTGTGGTCCATCCCGAGGGTTAGAACCTCCTTAGCCCAAAGGTCATTCCCACACAGGGCCCCAGCTTGGTACAATGAACTCCCCTCTGATGTCTCCTCCATCTCCAAATTAGGACCTTTCAAATCAGCCCTCAAAGAGCACATTCTCGCTTCATAGTGCTGCCAATGTACCAGCTAGTGCTGGGTCATCTATCTATCATCTTACGGGACCACCCCGCTACTGAGCTCCTACCAATAGGCTACCAAACATTACCTATTAACAATGCCTCCTTTGGTTGCACTCACAATATATCTGTCTAATTCTCTACTTCGCTGTAAATATCGAACCAGTTACTCCTTCCCTCTATCAGCAAACATATTGTTCTCTTGAAAATTGCAAAATACAGCTCTCGGTAACACGTTCAATGCAATGTATAGCTGATGTTGATTCTGCAGTATTGTATAACTGAAAAAACTGTAATCTTTGGCTGCCATTCTATGTCTAGATGTATTAAGTGTTTGTTTGCTTTTTCTGACGCGGAGCCTTTGTAAATAAATCCCTGTCTCAAAGGTTGTAATCCTAAAGTCTGTTAAATAAATAAATAAATAAAAATTTTACGGAAGCTACACTGGCACAAAAGGCCAGGTTTGTTGGACGAGGAGGCTTCTGTTGTGTTGCTGGACAATGTCAATGGTTGTATAGTGCATAAAAGATACAAGGGGACAGGAAAATCCCCTTTTACTCTGGTAGCATTAGTATCCTGGAGTACTGCCATGACATACCTAGGGAGGATACACCCTAGTGCTGGAGGAGGCTGGCTATGCCACCATCTATGCTGGTACAAGAGACCAGGATTGGAGGAGGAAGTTTTGGTGCTGCTGGAGGAGACTTTGTTGCTGGAGTAACAGATTTTGGTGCTAGAGTAGAAAGCTTTGCTGGTGGAGGAGGCTTGGTGCTGGTGTCCCACTGGAGCTGGCTTTACCTGCAGGACAAGGAGACACAAGGGAACAGAAGAAGACCGTTTTAGTCATGGAGTATTAACAGTATGGAGTACTGCTATGAGGATCTATGATGTCAGTTCAACAACTATGTTGTTGACAGACATCACAGCAATGGATTTATGATGACCACAAGTTGCGGTCGACATAAATCTGACAGGAGAACCCAGTTGCTTTTCTATTGAGGGGCTTCACCCACCAAAACCCCCATGTGGGGGGCAGAGCCCCACACCCCCCGAACTTAAGGATTATCAACTGCGAGTCAGAGTTGATTCGGGGAAGGGGTGCAGGACCTGGGGACAGAGTGCCAGAGACTCAGGCAGACTATTGCAGGGAACTGTCAATGTTGTCAGCATCGACGTGTTTACTGTAGTGGTGTCACCGTACAGAGGGCATACCCTGCCATGACCTTTGTTCCCTGTAAGCTGCCCACCTGTGCACCCACGCAGTATCAAAGAAACTGCCGAGCACTACAGTAGTAGTGGCATGCAGAAGATGTGCAGAATAAACTCTAGGCAAACTCTCTTAACATATTGCTCTGAAACAAGCCTACAGTGAATGATCTTGATTGCTTTCAGACTACTGTTTTTCTCCCCACCCCACCCCAACCCACTGTGCTTAATCCTTTTCTTTTCCAAGGACTGACATATCAGTCCAGAATTTCTGTGCATTCCAGTTCTGTCTGCAGCCTATGGGTTAAGAGTGCTGTGCTGTGCTATGTAGTCTTGTCCTAGGTTGTAATTTCACACACACAGGGGCAGACTATGATATCAGAGGTGCCTGCCATAGCTGAGTAAGTTTTATGGGGAAAAAAAGAAACCTGAGCAAGCCTGATTCACCTGCCTTAATGTCAAAGCCATTCCAACCTTCTTACTTTGCTGGACTACATTTAAACCAACTGAAAAACATAAACAACCACTAGTTGGACTTGTGGTGTAACACTGCCCTATACATAGAAACATAGACTTTGAAGGCGGATGAAGACTTCTTGGCCCACCTAGTCTGCCCATTTCCCTACTTATTGGATAAGCTGCAGATCCTAATTAACCAGCAGCCTACTTCTTCCACCCCCATCCAGAATTGCCTTATGTCTGTCCCATGCATTCTTGAATTCTCCTACTGTTTTTGACCCCACAACCTCCTCAGGAAGGCTGTTCCATGCGTCTACCATGCTCTCTACGAAAAAATACTTCCTCACATTGCCCCTGAGCCGTCCTCCCTCTATCTTTAGATTGTGTCCCCTTATTTTTGCACATCTCTTTTTCTGAATGATGCTACCTTCTTGGGCTTTGTTGATCCCTTGAGGTACTTGAAAGTTTCTATCATGCCCCCCGCCTCCTCTCCTCAAGGGTATACATATTAAGCTCCTTTAGTCTTTCTTCATATGGCTTTTGTTGCAGACCATGTACCATTTTAGTTGCCCTTCTCTGGACTGCCTCCATCCTGTCTATGTCCTTGCGGAGATGGGGTCTCCAGAACTGTACACTGTACTCCAAATGAGGTTTCAGCTACTGTCTGTACAGAGGGATAATAACTTCCTGTTTTCTACTGGTGATGCCTCTACCTATACATCTCAGTATTCCCCCCAGCCGTCCTTACTGCCTTCTCACATTGCTTGCTTACCATTAGGTCATCTGATATGACTACCCCCGGGTCCCTTTCCATTTTTGTTGTTGTTAATACCCCCCCCAACACTATGTACTCTTCCCCTGGGTTTTTGTTTCCCAGGTGCATTACTTTGCTCTTCTTTGCATTGAATCCAAGCTGCCATACTTTTGACCATTCCTCCAACCTTGCCAAGTCCCTTCTCATCCTTTCCACCCCCCCTGTGTATCAACCCTGTTGCAGATCTTTGTGTCATCTGCAAAGAGGCATACTTTTCCTTCCAGTCCCTCTGCAGTGTCACTTATAAAGACATTAAAAAGGACCCGACCCAGTACTGAACCCTGCTGATCCCCACTAGTAACCACCCTTTCTTCAGAGTGGACCCTATTTACTATTACCCTTTCTGTCCTGTTGTCCAGCTAACTTTTTACCCAGGTCACCACCTGGGACCAACTCCCAGGCTCACTAATTTGTTTATTAAATCTTTTGTGTGGGACTGTGACAAATGCCTTACTAAAGTCTAGGTAGCCCATGTCCACAGCTCTTCCCTGGTCTACTCCTTTGGTCACCCAGTCAAAGAAATCTATTAGATTCATTTGACATAACCTTCCTGCTGTGAATCCATGCTGCCTTGGGTTCTGTGCCCCGCAGGCCTCTAGGTACTCAACAATTCTTTCTTTCAGAAGTGATTCCATCATTTTCTGTACCACTGAGGTCAAGCTAACAGGTCTGTAGTTTCCTGCCTCTGTTTTGCTCCCACTTTTGTGAAGAGGAATCACATCCACCCTCCTCCAGTCCTTAGTTACCACATCATCCTCCCATGATTTGTTAAAAAGGGTAGTCAGTGGTGTCACTAGTTCTCCCCTTAGTTCTTTTAGAATTCTGGGGTGAATCCCATCAGGCCCCATTGCTTTGTCCACTTTCAGTTTTAGGAGTTCTTTTAGAACCCTTTCTTCTGTGAAAGGACTGGTATCGAACCCCTGTCACATATCAAAAATAAACTGGAGATGGGTACTACACATGAGTTTCTTTCTCTGTTACACAGCATCCTCAATCAACCTGTGAAATAATTTAGTGTCTGCTATTACTAAATTAACTAATTAATTGCATACAGTATATGCAGCACCCACCCAACTCCCCCAATAAATCTACATCAGTCCTTCCACACAAGCTGGCAATATTGACTCTCTCACACATGCCTTATCTCAAAGGACAGCAGGTACCAGGCAGGTCTGAAGTCAGCAGTTACCCCACCGCTCACCGGGGCAGTTTCCCCATTTCATTGTTAATACACTGTTACTGTTATTATTCAGCTCGTAAGGCTGTTCGTTACTTGGAGTTTTCTTGTGTCCAGTACAGTAAGCATTGCCTCCCCACTGACTGGATGCATCAGGTTGTACTCTTCGCCTCCTCCTTGAGGAAAAACATTCTGTTATGCTAGTGTTGTGCTAAGTGTCACATTTGCCAATCTTGCTGTTAATCACTTCTTAAGCACAAACTCCTATATTAATTTATTTATTGATTTATTTATTTATTATACATCAGTTTACAACCTTTGAGCCAGGGGCTCATTTACAAAGGTACCTCGTCACAGAGAGGACAAAAACAGTACAAACAAGCTTGTTACAATATAACAGAGTACAAAATTTGGAGGAACATGAAGACATATATTGGGTACAATTTTAAGGTTACAGGATTGGCAGAGCACAAGAAGGTTCAGAACAATTTGTACATCGGGCAAACAGTGGTAGGAATATAAAGAACTAAGCACTGTAGAGACAGGCGGAGATGAAAGAAGAGTTAGGACCATAGGTAATGGTTGGTAGTAGGTTGGGTGCAGCCACTCAGGGAGCTTTGTCAGAGCAATTGAGCAAGAGTAAACTTAGAAGCAGCCACAGCTGCGCATATTAAGTAGGTGATTACGAAGGGAGGTTTTGAAACAAGAGATCATGGAAGCACCAGTGATAGTGGTGGGAAGGGTGTTATACCAGGATGGGGCTCTGTAGCAGTAGGCCCTTTGTCCTTGTGAGGTCCTTGCCTTCGGTACTAACAGTGTGGTTTTGCAGGAGGTTCGAGTTTGCACTAGAGAGTTTGCTTGGTGGATAGAGGCAGTCAACCCAGGTGGGGATAGACTAAGGAGAGTTTTTTTTGTTATGAGGCAGGTTTGATATCTTAGACGTTCATCCAGGTCAAGCAGCATAGCCTGGGCATATAAATGGCAGGTATGTGTTAGTCTGGGAGCCCCAGTGATTAGCCTAAATGCCTTATTTAAAGTGAGGTGGATTTAGTTTAGGGAGGTCTGGTCAGCAGCCCCATAAACTGGCAGACCATAATCTACTAGGGACAGTATAGAAGACATGACTGCGATTCGGAGGGCGTCAGGGGGAGACAATTTTTGTGACGGTATAGGATACCCAGCCGAATATTGGAGGCTGAGGCTAGGGCAGCAATGTGGGCATGGAATGTGAGGGCAGGGTCAAAAGATATCCCAAGGTACTTGTACGAGTAGACTTGCTCGAGTGGAAACTTGACGCTGGCAAGGACCTGAAGTGGAAAGTTGCTGGCTTTGTTTTGGGGGTGGGCAAAGAGCATGTTTTTTGTTTTTTTAAGATTTATTACAAGTCTATGCTCTTTGAACCAGGCTTCAGTGTCATTATAAGATAGTTGCAAGGAGTTCTGGAGGGTGATAGGGTTACAGTCGGAGGCAAAGATAATGGCAACGTCTGCATAAAGTAAGAGTTTACCAGCACATGCACTTGGCAGGGTATTGAGATATAGGGAAAAGAGCAAGGGTCCAAGAATGTAGCCCTGGGGAACACCAGAGCGGATAGGGCAGGTGTTGGAGAGTGTCCCATTAATTCTAACACACTGAGAGCGGGCAGACAGGTAGCTAGAGCACCAGGAGACAGGCCCAGCAGCAAAGCCTGTGTGGCTGAGGGCATCCAGCAGGAGGGGATGGGAAACAGTATTGAAGGCTTTTTATAAGTCAACGAACACTGCACCTGCTAGAGAGCCAGAGTCCAGAGAAGAGTGAAGAAAATTAGAAAACTCAAGGATGGCAGTGCTAGTACTGTGGCCAGCACGGAAGCCGTGCTGTTCAGGGCAGAGGATGCTGTATTTGGGTAGATATTCTGTGATTTGGGTGGATACTACTTTTTCTAAGGCTTTTGAGAGAGGTGAGAAGATGGAGATTGGCCGATAATTACCAGATGGGGACCTATCACCACCCTTGTGTATGGGTGTGACTGTGGCAATTTTCCAGGCTGAGGGAAACTGCCCCAGGCAGAGAGATTTATTGAAGAGACCAATGATTGGGGCAATAACCAGATCCAGTACCTGGTGAAGGAGACGGGTTCAAGGAGTCAGTGCCAGTAGTATTGCTCTTTAAGGTCTCGATTAGGTACGGTCTGACTTCTTGGGCAGTAATCCGGTGTAAGTGGGACCAAGGGTGTGTGAGATCAGGATCAGGTGGGGGGGTCAAAAAAGTTGCTCGGGAGGACAGGGCTAAGGTCTGTGAAGGATGTATTGAGGTAGTTGGCAATGTGGGCTGGGTCGGTGGAGATAGAGCCATCAAAGTTGATTTGGGAGGGTGGGGGAGGACGTGTGCTCCCATTTAGTTGTTTGATATTATCCCAGAAGGTTCTGGCATTCCCCCAGGAAGAGGTGAGTGAGGCTTGATAGTGAGCAGCCTTAGCCTTTTGGATGGCCCAGGTACATTTGTTTCGTGCAGCTGCATAAGCCTCCCTGTCTGCAGGGCAGCCAGTTTCAGTGGCAAGGTGCCATAAATTGTCCCTGTGCTTAAGAAGTTGGAGCAGGGGAGGTGTAACCCAGGGAGCATGCCACACTTTGGAACGGACTACAGTTAGAGGTGTGAAAATGTCACAGGCTTTGTTAAATGTTTGGGTGAAAAAGGTTAGAGCCGTATCAATATCTGGGGCGTACTGTATGGGAGACGAATCAATTTGGGCTAGGAGTTGCTTAAGGCCTTTCAGCCCCTGTGGTCTTAGCCGCTGCCGTAGGGTGGACTGTGCTGTGGGTTTGGATAAGGAGGTTGACCAGCGGAAAAGTATAGGGGAGTGGTCACTAAGTCCATCAGGAAGGACTTGGATATTGCAGATTTGGTTAGGACGGTTGGTGAGGACCACATCAAGAAGTGTGCTTGAGCCCATCCTAGGATTCACTCTCGTTGGTTGGGCAATTAGTTGAGTTAGGTCAATTGCTGCAAAGGAGTCATAGGTAGCAGAAGATGAGGGGCTAAGCCAGTTAATATTCAGATCACCCACAAGGATTTGATCAGAGGAATGGGGTAGAGAGGTAAGATACTCAATTAGCGGGACCAGAGCCAGCGCTTGATTTTTTGGGGGTATGTAGGCGGTTGTTAGAGGGGACCACTAGAGGGATCAGGGGTCAGTTTTAAGGTTAGAGCCTGTGCCCTGAAATCAACGGCAGAGGCTGGGAGGGCTAGTTCTGTAAGAGAATCTTTGATATAGATAGCACAGCCCCCACCCCGTCTTCCAACACGGTCCTCCCGAAAAAGGGAGCAACCAGGGAGGGAGAAAAGGGAGTCTTTAACTTCTTTATTTTATTTTGGTTGCCAATTTCAGCCTTCAACAGAGCAGCAGCATAAGCGATTCAAATAAAAGAATCCAAACAACATTGTGAGTCATCCTGAATAGGGGAAGGGGGTCAGGCTACTCTCGGCTTGCCACTCTCGGCTTCCTGCAAAGATGAAGCAGTTCTTCACTCCGTGGCTCCACAGCAACATTCTGGTCAGCCACAACTCTGCTACAACCTCTGGTGAATCATTCCCTGTAGATGTGGCCTCACCACCACTCAGTTCACCATGGGAGTCGGGTCACCACCGCTAAACATCCGAGTCTTGGGTCAGGCTCCTGTTGTCCACATTGTCTTGCAAGAGTGAAGCATAGGCTTATGACAGCGCATTATATGGAAACAAAATGGTTTGTAAAAATGTTTAATGTTTATTCTGGTGTGGCAACAATGATTTACCTTTCCTTGGTAAAAATGGGCATTAAATCTCTCCCGACTTTACTCTAAGCAAGCAGTCAGAGTTCAGCTTCCAGTCACCAAAAAGTCTTAATAAATGAACATTTCATCAAGTTAACAGATGGGAATGGAGGGTGGGGGTGGCACAGCACACAGAGGGAGGGAGCAGAAGGTTTTTTGTCTTCCTACTGGGAAGGACAGGAATGGGGGGGCACTGGGAAGGACAGGAATGGGGGCACAGCATACAGAGGGAGGGAGTGAGAGGGAATTTTGTTCTTTATATTTCACTACCGAAAATAACACTCAGCACCGGCTGCTACTTTGGGGGCTGCTTTTTGTTACTTCTCTTAGTCCGCATTGTTCGACTATGCCAAATGCTGGTCCTGTGCTCCGCTGCTTGCTGGCCGGCTTTATGCAAATGAAAGTACTGAAGCTCTTTCTCATTGGAGCACTTCAGTCCTTTCAAGTACACAGTGTTTATGCCCATGAAATTGTGGCCATGTTCATACTCTGCTTGCATGGTCATTAGCCTGTCAGGGGTCAGCTCAATGTAGATTGCTCTGTATTGGGCTAGTCAGTGAAATACCTCTAAAATGCTGTTCTCTGAAACAAAATGTTTCTTGTGGACATGCAAGGAAACATAAAAAGGAAAGCTGATTTGTGTGCAGCTGGAGGGTGGGATATAAAGGATCATCTCTTGATAATTTTTAAAGCACAAAAAAATGATGGGAAAGGTACTTTAACGACTGAGGTGGGGGAATGCTACAGTCAAGAAATTATGGCAAAGGCTATCGGATTCATAATTACTGTGAATTTTCAACCATTGGAAATATCTTTATTGTAGTAAGGAAGCGTACATGACATGACTGTAGAAGATCACAGTGCTGGGCCAGCTTTTATAAGTTCACCTGCCCTTACTACAATAAATAGATTCTGATTGATTGTAACTGTACTACTTTTTGAAGCTTTTTGTGTGTGTGTAGCCACTTTTGGCTCCATATTTTGTGTGTTAATGGTTTGGGGAGGGCCTCACTGCACCTTAAAGGGACGCTGTCAACCTTTTTTGTGCTATATTATTTCTAGGTAAAAACCAACATTGTATGATTGCTTATCTTCTCTAAAATTCATTGATGCTGTTGGTTGTTTTATCTGCCTCCTTGCTTAGTTGAACTGAAATGCATGGTAACATATAGTTATAACCAGCTTTATTTTGCTGCAGGTCCTTGAGCTACTCTTATTGCCTACTTCCTGAAGATTAGAAACACCCTCAAACAGTGCAGCCACTCAGGATACAATAGTCCCCCTCACTGAATGATGAGTGGCTAGGCTGTGTTGTGGTGTTCCTAAGTCTAGGAAAAATGCAGTGGGAGTTGGTAAGAAAAATGTAGCCAAACATGTTTTTGTGTGGTAACACCAGTATGGTGGGTGGTCAGTTTTTCACTTTTTAAAAGAAAAAAGGAATCAGAATCAAACTACCAGCTGCATCAGCAGTCTGTACAGAATGTGAACAATCATAAAATGTGTTTCTTAAACTATGGACATTTCAAGGCTTAAGGGGGTTGACAGTGTCCCTTTAAACTGCAGCTGTGTGCATCCCTTCCCCATTTTTATGGCTGCAGGGACGGAGCCTGCAGATATCTTGCTTCAGAAAAGCACTCATCAGATCCAGAACTGAGCAAACAACAGTAGTAAAGTTGAAGCATGATGCCTCCGCCAGCTGAAGCCCTCCACTGTATCCCCACTATGTCTATCTTTTCCACCGCACCACTACACTTTTTTTAAGGCTGTACCCCGCCCCATGGGTGCACTATTTTGCCCAGTAGTATACCTGGGAACTGTAATTATTCTCCTCAGTGACTGATGGGCCTACTGCTGAGCCATGATCACACTTCTCACCATACCTCTCAACCTCCCACTAGTAAAATAGTGCTTACTGCCTTCTCTCCACCACCCTCCTTCTGTTGCAGAGCTACACAGGAGATGCAGTTCAACCCCAGAATCTGCCACTGACAGCAAAGAATGACAAGGAGTCCCACTGCCACCAGAACTTCTTGGTTGAGGCTGTAGTTGTTTAGCTGGATGGTTTAGCTGTGGCAATCCATTCCGCTCAGCCAGCAGTCCAATGTGCACAGAATTAGGTTTTGTAAGTTGTGAAGGGGAAAAACACAACTTAAAACTGTGGCACAAATATCTGAAATTCTCCGCCACTGGTGTTGTCATGGCCATTGGCACAAGCATCCTGTGGAGAGACAGGAGAGGAAATTCAACTGACTATACCACCTTGGACTGGTCACCATTACAGGTGACATGGCATCTGTTGCTGCAGGTCAGGAAGCCGCAGTTCTTCCTTCTGACCCAAAATCAAATAATGTGAGAGGCAGGGAAGGACCAGTGTGATATGGGGGTAACTCCATGGGAGGAGCAGGGGTAGGCCTGTGTGGAGAATGGTACTATTTTAATACAAATAAGAAGGACAAGATACACACGAGTGTGTAGTCTGTTTGCTCTGTGGACAATGCAAAAATCAAATTTCTTAGCAATTCAAAAGAGGAAAACTTTATAATCCATGAATAAAGTTGGGGGGATGGGCAATGGTGTCACAGGTAGAGATGGGTGAAGTGGCTGGTCAAAGCAGCGAGAAGTGGTGTGAGAAACAAGCGTGTCTGGGGGTGCTCCGCAATGCAAGCATAGCACTTTGCGTTATACAGTAATAGGTAATACGAAGTCCATTGAAAACAATGACTTTGCATTACTCCACCCTCCCAAACCACTACTCCACCAATTCTTAAGATGAAGCACATTGAAAACAATGTACTTCAACTCACTTCTCCTTGTTTTTAAGCTCCAATGGTGAATTTTGCAGTGATTCATGGGATTTCAGGTCACATGGGCTCTTGATTTTTCTGCACAGCCTCAGTTTGGGGTAGTGTGTGGGAAGTTGAGACACTCTTGTTCTGAGAGCTTTCATACTTTAAAAGCTTTTTTGAGTCATTTGTTTTTGCTGAAACTTTAGTTTATCGATTGTAGGAAACCCCCCTTTGCTCATATCATCGAGCGCTTATTATTTGTGTATGGATTCTGAATGTTAATGTACGACATTCAGTCTGTGTACAGAGAGACAGTGAAAGTGTGCTTTGGGGGTGGCATATCTGTGGTGTAGGTAGATTAACTTGGAGAAAAACACAGTTCTTTCGGTTTTGGTGATATGTTTCTTGTATAACTGTGTTAATGAACACACAGTAATATTTTCAATAATTCTTGCCTTTTTTTGCTAACTGTTGTGGAGCAGCAGCACATAATTTTAGTTAGTTTAAAATACGTAGTTAATATTACTGAAGTTTTCAATTTGCTATGCATTACCTAGTGAGAGTGTGAGTATGTGTATGATGCGTGTCATCAAATCAGACACTGTTTATTGTACCACATAGTAATTTCAGCAATGTGAACCTGCTATCCACTGCAGTTGTGTGATTTTTGTACTTCTGTGTGGTATCTTTACTGGTACTACTACTAGTACTAGTGACTGCTACTGCAGCAGTGCAGTTCACTGCTCCCCCGCCCCCCCCTCGCGGCCTGCCCCAACCGGCAAAGATATTCTTTTCCAGATTTCAATTTCTGACGGTGAGCACTGGTTAGGTGTTGTGCCTTTGCATCTGCATCTCTTCAGTGCGCAGTGCAATCTTAATCTGTCTGTGCATTTGCATTTCTTTAGGGCCCAATCTCCATCTGTAACTTAAGTCACAGTTGTTTCTTCGGCTTCCCTTCAGAGTACTGGACTGGTGTGGTGCATAATTCTGCATGAACATTGTACTCATTAATATGCATTTTTAAGTCAGGACAATCATCACATTCACGAGTCACTCATGATACAAATCGCGTTTTTCATCATCACAGTCACAAATCACCATACACGATCATGTCACAAATCACAACATTAATTTTTTTACTAGTTACTTGGATGTATTGTAAGCCTATTTTGTAGTATCTCTCCAGGCTTTATCACCCCACCATTGTACTCATTAATAAGTGTTTTTAAGTCAGGGAGTTTTATGCTACAGCTCTTCAGGGAAGTACAGCCGTAGGCAATCGCATTCCCAATACAGTTCCATATTGGTTATTTCACACCGTCGACACCGAATCACATTCTTCATCATCAAGGTCACTAATGCAGTCACAAATGATGATTCACGATCACGTCACTAATCACAACATACATTTTTTACTAGTTACTTGGATGTATTGTAAGCCTGTTTTGTAGTATCTCTCCAGGCATCACCACCCCACCATTGTACTCATTAATAAGTGTTTTTAAGTCAGGGAGTTTTGTGCTACAGCTCATCAGGAAGTACAGCTGTAGGCATTCACATTCCCTCCTGTACAGCATGTGAGTTGCAGTACTGTAAATAGTGGTGGGCTAAGTGGTCCCAATTCACTCCGTGAAGTGATTCACGGAGTAACGCAGAATCCATGGAGTACTCCACAATGTGAAGCGGAGTACTTCGCTTCATAATGAGGAATGTGAAGTCCATTGAAACCAATGACTTTGCGTTATTCCACCTTCCCCAAACCACTTCTCCACCAATTTTAAGGTGAAGTACATTGAAATCAATGTAATTCACCTCACTTTGCCTTGTAATTGAGCTCTAAATAACATTCTGCAGTGATTCATGGTATTGCAAGTCACATGGGCTGTAGATTGTTCTGCACAGCCTCAGTTCTGGCCTGGGTGGTGTGTGTGTGTAGTGGTAGCTGGAGACACTTTTCTCTCGGAGCTCTACGATTCAAAACCTCTAAAAGCTGTTTAAAATGCCTTTTTGAGTCATTTGTTTTGCTCAAAATTTAGTACATTGATTGTAAAAAACCCTTTTGTGCTCATACCATCGAGTGTTTATTGTTGTGTGTGGATTTTGAATGTTAATTTAGAACAGTCAGTCTGTGTACTGTGAAGTATGCTTTGGGGGAGGGTGTATTTGTGGTGTAGGTACATTAACTGGGAGAAAAAGGCAGTCTTTCTGTTTTGGTTATATTGTTCTTATGTAACTGTGTTGATGTACACACAGTAATATTTTCAGTAATTCTTGAAATTTTTTTGCTGATTGTTGTGGTGCAGCAGTGTATAATTTGTCTGTTTAAAACATTTGGTTATATTACTAAAGGTTTCCAATTTGCTACGCATTACTAGTAGTATGTGTGTGAGTGTGTATGCGATGCATGCCATTAAATCAGACACCTTTTATTGTGCCACAGAGTAATTGCAGCAGTGTGAACCTGCTATCCACCGCACCTGCATGAATTTTTTTAAACTGCTTCGTGGTATCTTTACTGGTAATGGATTGTTACTGCCATGCACTTGTAAGAGATCTAAATCTCACTTTCAGGTTCTTGGCAATATTGGAGTTGCAAATAATCACAGACAAGTTGCATTCAAGTAATAAACAAGTTTATTACTACAAAATAGGGATAAATCACAGTTGCCCTAAGCAGTTCTTACCAATACGAACCGGGAGCCAATGCTAAGCGTTCCCTACACCGCAAGGTTTCTTTGTTGTCTCTTGGGATCTCTCAGGTCTCCGAGGTGTATAACATTATATACCTATGATAATTACTATGGTTACTGAAAGATAGAAACATTTCTAGTTACAGAGATGAGCCCTATTGGCTAAATTAGAGGTGGCTCCACGGTATAAGATAACATTATATAAAGTTGTAAAGTCATCAGTTTTAGAACAAAGACCTTCTTATACAAAGTCTTACATAACAGGGTGAAGTGGTGTTCAACACCGAAAGATGGCAATGTTGCCTTACACATCATAATCACTTCAAGGACAGGTGTCTTGGCATCTGACAAGTAAGAAATAGACAGAAGTACATAATATAATGTGTTTGCATTAGCAAGCAAAGTGAGTTACAATATGTGTATACCAATCCTAACATCTACTCTTGTACGGTAGATGCTCTTAGCCCTATATATTAGTATAGCCTATGCCTAAATATCAGCTGTCTACGGTGTGCCCCTGAGGGTATCAATTAGGGTGCAGGGACCTCGTGTAACACACTAATCCCCCACCTGGCAAAATATATTCCTTTCCAGATTTGGATTTGTGACTTGTGAGCACTGGTTAGGTGTTGTTGTGCCTTTTCGTATGCATCCCTTGAGTGTGCAGCGCAATGTTAATCTGTCTGTGCGTTTGCAGTGCACCATTGATTCTGGGAGATGACATTTCTTGTTATGCTCTCAGTTCACTTCATCAGCACTGGGGAATTTTCTGGACACAAGACAGTAGCATTTTGTCAGCACTGGGGAATTTTCTGGACACAAGACAACAACATTTTGGGGATGCACATTAATTCTAGTGACTCTGTGAGTGACCACTACGCGCATGACTGAGTGCACAATTTATTCTGGGACACTTTGCATTTCATGGTACGCTCTCATTTCACTTTGTCAGCACGTGTGAATTTTCTGGACACAAGACAGTTGCATTGTGGGGATGCACAATAATTCTGGGGACTGTGTGTGAGTACTGCACGTATGACTGAGTGCGCCATGAATTCTGGGGGACTTTGTATTTCATTTTATGCTCTCATTTCACTTTGTTACCACTTGTCAATTTTTTGGACACAAGACAGATGCATTTTGGGGATGCAGAAAAAATCTGGGGACTCTGTGTGACCACTGCACACATAACTGAATGCACCATTAATTTTGGGACACTTTGCACTTCATGTTGCGCTCTCATTTCACTTTGTCAGCGCGTGTGAATTTTCTGGACACATTACAGTTGCATTTTGGAACTGGAAATTCTAGTAAATCTGGTAAACATTTTTGGAGCCTCACTAATGTTTACTTTCTGTCATGCTATCATGAAGTATTTGTCAAAAAACAGGACTGAGCACTGCAATTATACTGTGCTAAACTACATATGTGCAGTCCGTCTGTCTTGTGTGTGCAGACACTGTCCAACGTCAAGTTGCAAACATATATATATGCTGATGCTGACTTGTTGCATTGTTTATGGTGATGGTACAAAGAATAAAGATAAGAATATATGTTGTTTATTTTATTTGTACCATCAACGGCAGCAGACAAGTCATATGATATGTTTTCAGAGGTCTTGGGCCAGTGTGCACCTCAATCACTTGTCACACAGACACAGTGCACACATGACTTTGTGGAGATAAAAGCACAAAAAATCATGCTTTTAAACAAACCATACCCAACAGACATAAAATATTGCTGAGGCACCCAAAATGTTTTATGGTGTACAGACATGTTCAAGTCAGAATATATAACAGGTCCTGCAGTCCACTGCCACCACATTGTGTTACCACTGGCACCGGGTCGTGTTATGGTGTACACCAACTTGCTGAAAAACTGACACTGCCAGTGTAAACTAGAAAGACATATTCCAGAACAAATAAGAAAAAAAGGAATGTGGTAGCACAGTGTGGTGGCAGTGAACTGGACCTTATATATTTTCTGACTTTATAATGTCTGTACACCATGAAATATTTTAGGTGCATCAGCAATACTTCATGTCTGTTAGATACAGTTTGTTGAAAAGCAGGATTTTTTGTTGCTATGATCTCCTAACAAATAAAATATATGTTATATATGCTTATCTTTATTCAAGTACCATAAACACAGCAACAATTCAGACAGCAATCAGCATATATATGTTTGCAAGAAGCTGGACAGTGTCTGCAGTATATACTCACACAGAAAAGAAGACTGACTGCACACATGCAGTTTAGCACAGTATACTTGCACTACTCAGTCTACTTTTCCACAAACACTCCGCGACAGAATGTAAACATTAATGAGGCACCAAAACAGCGCACACACATGTACACACACTTAACAGAAGGAAGGAGGGCCAGAATACAAAGTGTCACACATATGGAAGACAACAAAAAAGGGCATAATTACATACATTGGTTGGGGAAGGTGGAGGAATACATTTTATAACACAGCAAGGAAGGTGTGGTGGGGCACATGGTGTGAGGAAAAAAACTAATGTGGGATCCCATGGTAATCCAGCAGCAGTTCCAGCATGGACATAATTTGCAATTAATGTCTCTCTTTGTGATCCAGCCACTGCTTGACAGCACTCTCCCTCTCATTGTTCTCCTCGACAGCACTCCAGAGAGTTGCCAAGTCAACCTGCATTACACACAGTTCTCTGGGGTCCACACTTTCTACAGGCTGACCTGCTGGTGGTGGTGCTGGTGGAGCAGCAGGTGCTGCTCTGGCCCTCCTCTTTTTAGGGCCGCTGCCATGCACAGCTGCACCCTCTGCCACAGAAAGGTCAGCAGGTGTAGGCATGGCCCATTCTGTGGCAGTCTTCCATGCCAACTGGTGGTGATTGAGCATATGGGTACGCTGGCCCCCAGTCCCCAGGTGAGTCCCCCGGGGGCCATGGTGCAACTCCACCTCACATAGGCAGCATCTGACCATGCTGCTGCCCCCCGACACAGTAAAAAAATGTCAAACAACAGAGGTGAGGGGGAGGACCAGGCACAGGCAGGGGAGGGCCAGAGGAACTGGCAGCCCGCTGGTCACGGTGCTCAGCAGGGATGGGATCCAAACCTGGGCCTGTGGGCACAGGCACATCCTGCTCCAGAGGACCTGGTGCTGGAGCTAGTGCTGGACGTGGTGGTGGTTCAACTTCCTCAGAGTCAGGAGGCAGTGCTGGTCCTGCTTCTGGGGGGGGGACACTCAGAAATTTAAATCGGTTCAACAGGAGCTGGTGGCTATGACCCCCACACATGTGCATGGTATGACACTTACCAGTACCACGATCTCCCAGAGCTGACCCCATCCCAGACATTCCCTCACCCTGGTCCATCTCTCCTACTGTGCTCCCACAGTCCGAGCAATGACTACTCACACCGTCACACAACACACACACAGTCACACAGACACAAACAACTTAATATTTATAAAAGTAAGAAAAATTAATTTACAGAAAGAACAAATTAAGTAAAAAAGAGTACAGAAAAGAAAAAAATGTAGCTTTTAAAAAAAAACTGTTGGGTCTAAATCAAAGTTTAAATCTCCTCTTCCTCACTCTGATCTCCAAGTCTCAGCAGTGACAAAACAACACACTCCTCTCTCTTCGTCTCCATCTCCACAGGAGACGAAGTGAAAGTGTCTGCTTGTATGATTCACTTCTTTTCTTTTCCTGCCTAGCTATGGCTAAAGATCATGGCGAAGTCCATTGAAAACAACGACTTCGCCTTACTTCGCGGTATCATTCCACCTTAAAGCAAAATGGTAATGACAAGGTGGAGTGAGCACTTTGCATTGCCCACTCCCTGTAGCGGAGTGGCAATGTGAAGTGCCCACATCATGGTCACTTCTCCAGCAGAATTTAAATTGACTGCATCTCTAGTCACAGGCGTGACATGGGGTGGGTGCTATGAGGTATGTGGTCAGCGAATTGTCTTTTTTTCCCCCTTCTTCTCCAGGCTGGAACATAGAGTCGAGATACTGTATTTTAGATTACAAAATCTCTGGGGGTGAGTACCTTCTATGATTTGAGCCTGACAGGCACTATTGAATTTTTTTTGGGAGGGGTCTGTCTGTCTGTGTGTTCTGTACTCAGAGAAACATGGCAGCTGCTCAACAAAAAGCACATCTGCAGCTGTAATGGCAGCAGCCCACTGCAGAAGAAATAGGTGAGTGAGACAAGGGATCCAATTGCTTATGTCTCAATAACAGTATAGCACTGGAATGCGCTGTCTAAAGCTGAAGTTGATCAACAGTGTCATTCCTAACATGAGCATTCCTTCATTCTTTTCTTTTTTAGGGGTTGGGGCCACAAATGGAAATGCATTATCGTCCATCCTGTTTGGTAGCAGTCATGAATACAGTTGCTTACATTGAAGAATTCCTGTATTGCCATCCTTGCCAGACTGTGATTCTCCCTGTTCCCCAGCTATCTCTCTTCCCATCTTACTACCTAATCTACATTCAGCACTGACCCTTGCTCCTTTCTTCTCCCTTTCTTCAATACTCCAGTGGAGAGGCATGTTTCTCCCTCAGATTCCCCACTCTCTCTCATCATGGAACAACCTCCCAGTCTCACTTTTCTGGGTCTCCTCTCTTTTCTCTCTAATACCCCTGATGTGGACCCTCACAGCCCATTCTTGCTCCTGCCCCTTAACGCTTTCCCCCAGAGTGTAGGTTATGGCTGTTTAACCATTTGTGGTTTTGATGGCCCTTAGTGGCTGGTTTTTGGTTTTTTTTGCTACGTGCTGTTCTAGCTGTTACAACTGCACCTTGTGAAAATCTATGTGTGTGTGTGTGTGTGTGTGTGTGTGTGTACAGGTACAGTATATAGATGTGTAAGAGGCTTTTGACTTACCTCAGCTGCTTTGGGGCCATTGGTGTTCACATGGCACACACGTAATGTCAACAAGCAAGGAGCAGTTCAGCCAGCTCTGCTTCTCCCATTCAGGCCATGCTTTGCAACAAGGTCACTAGGGAATAAACAGTGGTGATGAATGATTTCATTGTGGATTCCTTTGCTGGCCTTGTTTGCATCTCTGAGACCTGGCTGCATGGCTGGGTAATGACTTCAACCCAGCCTGGGTACTCGGTGGTGTATTGCCCGAGGTAGGATCAGGGTGAGAGGGGGTTGACAATTTTTTAAATCTGCTTTGTTACTCACCGCATACCCCATGCCATCTTTCAAGTCTTCTGAGCATGTGGCTGTAAGATGTGGTTTAGGAGTGAGTTGCAAGATCATTCGGATGTACAGTCTCCCCCCTTCCCCCAAGGGTTATGATAGTGAGTTTTGTGCAGGAGCTGTCAGATTTTATAGTTAACAGCTCTTGAATGTCTGGTGATTTTTGGTGCTAGGGGATTTCATTGCCTGGACTGATGCTAAAACCTTGCCCTTGGTCAGCAGCTCCTCTAATTGATGATCTCATGGGACCAACACAGGCTTTTGCCTCTTATATGCATTAACACAGACACATTCTGCTCTTCTTATTGTGACTTGACATAAGTGCAGTCAGGATTGATATGGTCTTTTGGTCGCATCATCATGCAGTGTTGTTCCTTTGCGAGACTCCCTGTTTGGTTATTCCCTCAGTGCAGACAATCTGATAACCATCCAAAATTTAACTTGGAGCCTTGCAAACTCCTGGAGGTATTAGACATCTCAGGCATGATGCTTCTCTGTGTGCAGGCATCTGAGAATGCTGTGGAACACTATAATATAGTTCTTATATCCACCTTAGATTTATTAGCACCTTACCGTATTCATCCCTTGACATCCCTTGTCAGCGCTTCCTATTATGACTGGTCACCAGTCCTTTCTGCATCAGATGTTGACCTTGCCTTATTCCATTTCTGTGACATCTTCCAATGCACTTGGAACCTCCATGCACCACTCAGGAAACTTAGAGTTAAATGCTACCACTACCCCTGGATCTCACCTGATGTCATTGCCATGTGTCGTTCCAGAGACAAAGCATGGAGGCTGTACAAAACCACCCATGCTACACGTGATCTCCAATCCTACAAACATCTTAGAAATAAATGCACCAAGGCCATATGGCAATCTAAATCTTCTTACTTTAAAGCACAATTTACCCAATCTCAAAGCTCCCCTGCACCTTTCTGGAAGTTGATCAACTCCCTTCTCGACCTCCCGTCTAAGCAAGCATGTCCTGTTCTGAATATCGTGGGCAGTTCTGTCTCAGACCCAGAGTCTGTAGCCGAATTTTTCAGTAAATTCTTCATCTCCTGTACCATGCCCAACTCCCCCCTACCCAACCACAACCAAACTGAATCTACCTCCCCTACTCCAGGTTTTCTCTTCCTTCCTTTCACACCACTGGAAGTAGACAATGCAATCACCACCTTGAACCAATCCAAATCCAGCCCTGATGGTTTGCACCCCAGACTGCTCCATATCTCCGCCACTGCCATAGTTGCCCCCTTGACACACATAATGAATCGCTCTCTCTACACAGCCACTGTTCCAACAGCCTGGAAACTGGACAAGATCATCCCTCTGCACAAAGGTGGAGATCCCTCATTACCAGGAAACTACTGGCCCATCTCGTTCCTCCCCTCCCTTGCTAAGGTCCAGGAATCCCTCATACTGTCCAAACTATCAGTCTTTCTCTCCTCCAACAACTTCCTCTCACCCATGCAGTCAGGATTCAGAAAACACCACTCCACTGTCACCACTCTGCTGTGCGTTACCAACTCCATCAGTTTGCCCATGGATCATAGCCAAACTTCTGTCGCCATCTTTATCAACTTGGCAAAAGCCTTTGATTTCATCTCCCACCCACTGCTTCTCCATAAACTCAGCTCCTTTGGCATCACCCAACCTGCTGTCACCTGGTTCCACTTGTACCTCCAAAACAAACTACAGACAGTTCAAATAGGTGACACCCTCTCCTCTCCTCTCCCCTCCCTATCCAGGTGTCTCCCAAGGCTCTATCCTCGGTGCCATCCTCTTCTCTTTTTTCATAAATGACGTTCCCTTTGCCTGCTTCTTCTCCAACGTGCATCTCTACGCAGATGACACTATCATCTTTGCCTCTGGCCACTTCTACGATAGCGTCTTTCCCAATCTCCTGAACGACTTCAACTGAGTCCAGTCCTGGTTCCTTGAAAACCAGTTAAAACTCAATACAAATAAAACAGTCACCATGGTTTTTGGATCAAGACAGAAGCTTGCCTCCTCCCTGCCCCCCCCCCATGATCACCACCCTGGATGGCTCTGCCTTGAATTGGTTGGAGCCTTCAAGTACCTGGGAGTCTGGCTGACAGCCACCTCAGCTTCTCTTCTCACATTGAGACTATCTGCGCCAAACTCTGGCCAAAAATTGGCATTCTCTATTGGCACAAAGCCATCCTACACCTTCCCAACCGGTGCGAGCTTGTATGTAAACAATCTTGCCAGTGTTTGGACTACACCGAAATTGTTTATGAATGGCCCCAACCTCATCTCTCTCCAAACTGAACATTCTACTCAACTCTTTCTGCCACTTTGCCACTGCCTCCCCCCACGAACTCTCCACTGCACCCTGTATGCATCACTCTCCCTGGCCCTGCTCTCCCACAGAAGAACCACTCACAGCATCTCCCTCATAGCAAAGTACTAGTTCAGCTCCCTCCCCCCACCTCATTTCCCACCTGACTCCAGCAAACTCCCTTGATTACCCTCTCAGACACAGGAGCTTGCACACTTTTCACATCCCTTGCCCACAAAATGTTGCTGGCCATGTTGCCTTTTCGTACCGTCTCCCCTTCTCTGGAACAACCTCCCGACCTGCACCAGGCTTCCTCTCTTTCCTCCATAAAAAAACTGCCCAGGGTCCTCCTTGCCCCCCCTGCCCCAAATGCACCAATAGTCCCAGTACGCACCCCTAAGCCCTATCACCTGCAAATAGAAATCTAGCAGCAGCCCAGTACAATTTTGTTTTCCGAGTACTGATCGACTTTACTGTGTATGTAAAACGTTTGTGTACTGTAAGAAAAATGGTTGTGTATACTGTGTCTTTTTGGAATTTCTATGTGAAACTCTTCTCATTTCTGTGTATGCTTTGTACCTGGGTCGCACCTGGAAATGAGCTTCATCTCAGTGTGCCTTTCCTGGTTATCAATTTTAAATAAAATAAATAAATATTATTGTAATGAGCTGTGTCAGTTGAATACTAAGAGATGGACATTAGAGCATTCTTGGCATAGGACCTGGTCAGTGGACAACAGATTGATATCAAGACTTACTGTTGTGAGTATCAACAGGTAATCACCCTGAAAAAGACAGAGTTCCTGTCATGGGCGATTACTGCAGGAAGAAATCGGCCAGCTCAACACTTTCACACTGAAGAGAGATTGATAATTAAACCCTGCCTGTAATTCGCTAATTTTTTTTCACATACAGTAAATGTGCATGGAGTTTGGCAGTTTCATCTCTGACAAGATGTCCTCCATTAGGCTGGCTGTCTTTCCAAGCAGCCCGTTATGGGCCGGTGATGGTCAGCCAGGAGGGACACTGTTGATCTGCCTACCTTGGAAGAGTCTCAGCCAGTTTCTGAGGAGGAGGTGCTCTGGGTTATTTTGTGTTTGTGTCCCACCTGCTGTATGCTTGATCCTGGACCAACCTAGCTGCTTTTAGGCTGTCTGGATTCCTTGGGTCCACTATTTTTCAGATTATAGGATGTTCCTTGAGAGAATGTGTCTTCCTGTCTGCCCTGGAAGGGGCAGTAGTTAAGCCCCTTCTGGAAAAAAAAATGTTGACCCCGATGTTCTAGGGAATTACAGACCTATCTCTAATCTCCCCTTTCTGGGGAAGGTTATTGAGAAGGTGGTGGTGGAGTAACTTGTTGATCATCTTGATAATGTTATGATCTATGAACTTCTCCAGCTGGGTTTTCTATCTCTCCATAGCATGGAGACTACACTTATCAGGACAAATGAGCTCCTCATGGTGAGAGACTGAGGGCTTTGTTCCATCTTGGTCCTTTTAGCTCTTTCATCAGCGTTTGGCACAGCTGACCACTGGGTGCTACTGGAATGCCTGAGGAATTATGTGGGGGTCTGTGGTACAGTTTTGTGCTGATTTGTGTCCTACATAACTGGGAGAATGCAGCAGGTGGTTCTTAGAAATTATACCTCAAAAATATCTGCACTCTCCTGTGGTGTTCTTTAAAGTTTGATCCTTGTCTCTGCATTGTTTTCTGTGTATGTGCTGGCCTTGGGTGAGATTATTAGATGGAGCAGTGCTGAATTTCACTGTCATGCAGATTATATTTAGCTATACCTGTCTGGTACTCCTGAAGGGACTCGGGTGGTATCTGTTTTAGGCAGCTGTCTTGACAAAATTGATTGGATTTTATTTTTTATTTTGTTGAGCACTTGGATTACAACTACCTCTGAACCAGAGGTTCCTTCACAAAGGTTCTGCATCAGATACAATTGTGAAACAAACAACAAAAGTGGAACAGATGCAAGCAATGTAAATTACAACTAGTACAGATACAAACATTGAATAAAAAATGAAAAATGTATGCTTACATCTAAAAACAGGTAAGGGGAGGGGAGATGGTGGTGGGGTATGAGGCAGTCAGACTTGTGACTTTGTCAATTAAGTGCAAGTGGTAGCAAAATTGCAAGAGAAAATGTGTAGAGGGAAGGAGGAGGAGGTGAGGAGTAGGGACAAGGGGAGAATCAGGTAGGAATTATTGTAGAGGTCAAAGACAGGCGGGAAGAAGGTGAGCAGTAGCGGAGGGGGTGGAAGAAAGGCAGGGGGGGGCGTGTGAGAAAGGATGTTCTAGAGGGGTAAAACTGGAGAAGGAAATAGACTAGATCAGGAAAGGGAGGGGTAAGAGAGAGGAGAGACAAGGTATAAGTTAAGGGGTAAAGGAGGAGGTAGGGGGAGATAGAGAGGAGGTACGTAGAGGAGGATATAGGGTGGGGGAAGAAAGAGGTGGGACAGTGGAGAAGGGGGTATCAAGATGGGAAGGAAGGAGGTGAACAGTTAAGGAGGTGGGAGTGGGGAGAGAGTGGTAAAGGGAGAGGAGAAAGTAGTGGAGGAGGCTTAATAAGTGAGGGAGCGGCATGTAATCCTAGTGGGTACAGTCATAACTGCTGAGATTAGTGAGGTGATGGTGCAGTTTGCATTTCCATGGGCCTAGTTTATTCTCAGCAAAGACCTCAGTAGGGAGCCCATTCACCAAGGATGAAGCCATGACACCGAAGGAGCGAGCGGCTTGAGAGGTTCAGCAGAAGAGAACCAGGTAAGAGGATTTAAGCACTGCGTGTGCATCACAGGTTTGGGGTGGGTAACATAAAGGCATGGGTATCAGGCAGGGTAAGGCAGAGGCAAATTTTCTTAGCTAGGAGGCAGGTCTGGTAGGTTACCCTTCCATGAAGATTAAGCCAGTTAGCATGTTTATAGAGTTCGCAAGTATGCGTACATTTCACTGCACCAGTCACAAGCCGGCAGTACTTATTCAGCGCAGTCTTGATTCTTTTTAAGGTAGTATCCATGGTGGGCCCATAGAAAACTAGCCCATAATCAATTATGGACAGGACTGAGCTAGTAACCGCTTTGCGCATGGCCTCAGTGGTTAGGCAGTAGTGATGGAGGTAGAGGATCCCTAACCTTGAGTTTATGGCTTTGGAGATGAGACTAACATGAGTGTTATAGGAAAGTGAGCTATCAAGTGTAATTCCAATGTATTTGAACTCCTGTACCTGATCTAGAGGGAGGTGGTGTTTCAATCAATCAATCATCTTTATTTTACCACGCAAAACACCATTCAGACAGACTCATTTGCGATGTGGATCTGGGTAGATCATAACAAAAATACATAAGCTAAATGTTGCTATAATACAATGAGGCAATAGTCCGTATACAGCAAATACGAGTCAGGCATAAATAACAGTGCATACAATGTGGCTAACAGTACAATAGACCTCCAAAACTCAAGTACAAAATTGATAGGGAAAGAACAAAAAAATATTTACAGAAAAGTACAAATCAGTATTTGCAATTTAAACAATACCTGCCCAGTCGCAACAAGACTTATGGGATAGAGAGGGCGGGCTGGGTGTCAGGTAAGGGGAAGTCAAGGGGGGAGGTAGTAAAGGGAGAACAATAGGGTGTTTAAGAAGAGGATGGTGCTGGGTTGGCAACAGGGTGGACAGAGGAAGACTAGCAGGGTTCGACGTGTTAAAGATGTACAAGGGGAGGACAATGTACAAGTAGTATACCTGGTTCAAGATGCAGGGCTCAGCTAGTTAAAGCAGTCACAGGATTCACTGAACTTACGAAGGAACAGAACTTTAAATATGGCCCAGTTTACTGGTATTGCAAGCTTTAGAACCTTTTGCATGTTGCTCCATATCACTGGACGGGCATGGCTTATAGCTGCTGCTCCACAGCATGTCCTGCTCTTAGGGACAACCAGGGAAATCAGGGAAAGGCTTCTCAGTGAGTATCAGCCAGTGGGAGAGATGGGCAGACAGAAATGTATTGTGGAAGTTTGTTGATTATAGCACTATAGGGTCAAAAGACTGCATTCATATGGCTTCTGAAACTAAGTGAAGACCAACCAATCATGGCATAAAGGGTGCAGTGATGTGTACGATATGGCGCATCTGGGATAAATATGATCATCCGATACATAGATACATAGACAGTGTCGGCAGATTAGGGCCTGTGGCCTACCTTGTCTGCCCATTTGGCAGATGATATAGTGTGTCTAATTTAGACAAGGCAGAACTTGGGCCTTGCCCGTAGATAAAATCAGAATAATCCACGCATGGCAGGAATGTAATTTGGACTAGCCTAACCCTTGCTTCTTTTTTTTTTTTTGCATTTAGTGTACTTTATTAATACACATCAGATAAGCACAGAACATACAGTTTTCTCAGTCATCATGAAATATAGGTATGTAGTCCATTGCATATTTTATTCATTGAACATTTTATAACTGCAAGTATGAAACTCTTAACCCTACCCCCCAAACCCCCTAACCCTTCCCTCCGCCACCACCCTCCCCTTCCCTATTTCCACCAGAGTTGTCTGTATGAGTCAGTGAGAAGGGAGAAAAGAAGAAAGAAAAAGAAAGAGAAGAGTGTATGTTCTTTTCAAGGCTTATTACAGCCATCCAGCATGAATATTTTGACTCATAATGTAAGAGATGGGTATCTTACAATTGTGGGGGAGTACTTGTGGATTATATTGATTTCTCAATAAATTACTGAATCATTAAGAGGGTGTATAAGGTTTCCCAGACCTGATTGTACTTCGGTAAGTTGTTAGATATACTAGCCATTGTCCTCACCGAACCCTTGCTTGTGTAAGCAGGTTCTCAATCCTGAAGAAAAGACCAAGCCTCTGTTTCAGTTTCTTTGCAAGCTCCTCCACGTGTTCCAGAAATGAAAGTCTGTGGTCAATCCACAGGCCCAAGTATTTGAATTTAGTCACAAATTCAAGGGGCTTGCATAGTAGGTTGGTGACCTGCAGGGTCATGGCAGAGTTACATGCCTATGGTGCAAGAACAAAGGGTGAAAACAACATTGCCTTGTTTTTTTTTTTTTGGCATTAATAACTTCAAGTGCAAAAGATTTTTCTGCAGGATGTTGAATTCATCTTGTGGTCTGCACATGTGGACTCTGGGGTGGGCCTCGCTATGTACAGGACCGTGTCATCGGTGAAGAGATGTATATTGGTCAAATTGACCCCGGTATCAATATTGTTTATATAAATTGAGAACAATAGTGGGCCTAAAATGGACCCTTGAGGGACCCCCCCTTCCCATAAGGAGTTTCAGAGGGGAAAGATCTCCACCAGCCTTGAGCATTAGATAACTTGTGAACCAAGTCATGGCCAACCGGTCTAACCCAAGATTACTGAGAGTAGTGAGGAGCAATGCATGGTTGACTGTGTCAAATGCTTTGCTCGAGTCTAAGACCAAAGCGTAGACATGTTGTTTCTCGTTCAAGGCCATTAGTCAATTGTTGTATACTTTGGCAAGTGCTGAAATTATACTGTGCTGAGGCCTAAACCATGATAGTATTAGATTAAGAAGGTTATTACTCTTGAGGAAGCACCTGAGCTGTGTATTAACAACTTTCTTCAGCATCTTAGATAGAATAAGGAGCAGGGAAATGGGATGGTAGTTATTTACAGTGGCGATCGTACAAAAGTTTATCAATACTGAGGTATATCTCAAGGTACCTCGAGGTACCACTGAGGCACTCAAGTTCAATTTACATTGACTGTAATGTGATTCTGCCTCAGTACCACTGAGGTATACCTCAGTACTGATAAACGTTTGTACTCTCACCACTGTAAATCGATCTGATCTCCAGACTTGAACAATGGTATGAGGTGTGCCATCATCAAGACATCAGGGAGGACACCCTGAGACAAGGACAGGTTGAACAGGTGCGTAATGGGAGGAAATAAGGCATGATAGCCTAGTTTTAGGTAGTATGACTCAATTTGGTCAGCACCTGTGCTTTTTCTTATATCCAGATCCAAGAGTAAGTTTTCCACGGTTTTTACTGACACCACAACAAATGAAAAGACTGCATTGTATGTGGTAGACACCGGTGTTAGGCAAGCTGCATTCTGACTGCACAGCTAAGTGCAAAGAGTGTTGTCAGGGGAAGTGTCAAATGCCAATACTGCTGTGACGAAGTAATCATTAAGGAGATCAAGTATCTTATGCTTATCAGTATGGACAACCCCATCAGAGAGGACATTGGATGGGAGTGAACTGACAGGGCTGTGTCTCTCCAAACCATTGAGCATACTCCAGAATTTAGAAGCACATTTGGAGGAGGATTCAAGCTCACTACAAAAATATCTAGTCTTTTGCACTCTGACTAGTTTGGTGCTGTGATTTCTAGCCACCCTGAATGCTGCCCAGTCATCTGGGTGTTTGTTTTTTCTTGCCCTTTTCCATAGGGCATCTCTGTTTTGTAGGATCTACTTAAGTTCATTGGTGAACCATGGGCAGGACCTTTTTCTTGTATGGGTTTTAACTAGTGGGGCATGCTTATTAATGGTATCGAGTAGAATGCTATGAAAGACTCGTATTCCTCATCCACAGTGGGGGCTAAGTAGAACTTTTGCCAGCTGGCATGCTGCAGGTCCAAAAGGAATACATTAGAATCAAAGTTCCTGCAGCTTATTTTGAAAACATATATAGAGGTAGATATATGTATAGGGGGTGTCCTTTCACATGCGATGAAGCAGTGATCACTGAGATTATTAAAGAAAACACCAGAATGGGTGTATAGATGGGGTTTGTTTACAAATATTATGTCTAGCATTGTGCTACGAGTTGGATTCTTGATGTTTAGAAGCGTGACTTCCAAGATAAGTTGCATGAGCCTGAAGGCATTTCAAAGGTCTTTTAAAGGTTTGGAGGACCCAAACAGCCAGTCGAGCTTGAAGTCAACCAGACTGGCAACCTCTGAAGTCAGCTAGGTTAACAAATCATTTAAGTGCTCCATAACTTTTAACGCAGCAGATGGGGGCCTGGAACAACCAATAATAGATAGGGACATAGATTGAGAAAGCTGGATCTGTAAGGTCAGGCACTCAAATTCCTTGGGGAATGAGGTGGTGCGTCCACCACTGAGGCATTGAATTTATACCACACATAGATAGCTACCCCACCTCCCCTAGAATGCCATCTGCATGAAATACATTGTAGTCAGGAATGTTGATGGAGTGGGCTTGAGTGGATGCTCTCAGACAGGATTCTGTTACCACCAAAACATCAGGCTTGGCAAGGAAATCCAAGCCTGAATGGCATCAGACTTCTTCAATAAACTGCAGGCATTGATGTGCAGGAAGCTCATCCCTTTCAGTTGAGGGAGATCGAAGGCACTACTATATTAAATGGAGGGGCCCTGGATTAAAGTCAATATTGCCAGTTCATATTAGTCACAACAGGAGCATTTTTATTAAGGCATTTAACAGAAGTTTAAAAGGATGTGCACTGCTCCTTTTGTGATGAGAGTTGGAGGTTGGGTAGAGCTTTGTACTGCATAAGTCACCTGGGGTCCAGTAAGGCATGAAGTAATTTCAGCAAGGCTGAAATTTCCCTGTAGGTCATAGGAAAGATGGGAAGATGGGCTGGGTCAGTGTGAGTAGAAAAGAGGATGGCATCATCTGCATAGAGGATCATTTTATTGTTGCTGGCTGCTGGGAGGTTGTTAATGAAGAGGCTAAAGAGTAGTGGACCAAGGATTGAGCCTTGGGGTACCCCAGAGTGCACAGGAAGGTTGCCGGATAAGGTGTACCCAATCTTAATTTGTTGGCACATTCCCAGCTGGTAACTTTCAAACCAGTTGGTAACCTCATTAGAGAGGCTAAGGGTGGGAAGGGAGCTCAATAGAGCTAGTGATTAACTGTGTCAAAAGTCTTGGTTAGGGCTACATACACTGCACCTAGTAAATGTCCAGTATCCAGTGCCTTTTGAATGTGATTAGTATATTCAACCAAGGCAGTGGTTGTACTATGAGCTTTTCTAAAGCCATGCTGCTGAGGACACTGGATGATATATTTGTCAAGGTATTCAGACAGTTGGTCAGTAATAATGGGCCCGAGGGCTTTAGAATGGGGGAGGATTGAGATGGGGTAATAATTAGAGTGTTGAGACCTAGCACCACTTTTGTGTAAGGGTGTGACAATAGTAGATTTCCAGAGCTGTGGGAACTGTCTGAGGGAGAGCGAGAGGTTTAGGAGTTTGGTGAGAGGGTGTAAGACGGCCTCAAGAGAGAGGAAATGAAGTTTTAGATCCAGTGTGTCATTGCTAAATCTGGATTTACCTAGTACCTTTAGGAGGCATTTTCTGGATTCAGCAAGGGGCATTCTTTTGAAACAGAAGGGAGGGATATTCAGAGGAGGGGAAGTTTTAACATTGTTACCAGGTACAGTGCATTCGTTGAAAAAGTCAGGGGGAGGTACACCAACAAGATCTGTAAAAGTGACATTAAAGGTGTCTGCAACTAATTTATGGTCTTGAGTGACAGTGCTGGTAACATCAATCATAGAGGAGGAGGATTTTTTGGGTTTCTCTGTGAGGTTTTTGATGTTTTCCCAAACGTTTTTGTTGTTACCCCATGAGTTTGTGAGCTCACATTTGTAATAATCTTTGTTTAGCTCTATGTACTGCATATGTACACAGATTTCTCGCTGCTTTGTAATGTTGCAAGTCAGCTTGTTGACTAATGGCCATTGCACGATGCCAGAGACTGTCCCTGTCCTTCATCAAAGATGATAGAGCAGGGGTAATCCAGGGGTTAGAGTTGCCCCATAGTTTTCTTTTCTTGAGAGATGTGAACTTGTCACAAACTTCATTAAACCTCATAATGAAGTAGTTAAGAGCATGATGGATGCTGTTCATAGCATCTAAGAGGGACCAGTCAATCTGTCTGAGTGAGGCAAGGAATTGTGGGAGTTTACCTTTTTTTTTTTAAATCTGCTGATAGGAGAATTTAGCCCACAATTTGGGTGTCCTGATAGACCAGTGGCAGGTAACTGGTGAGTGATCACTCAACGAGCTTGGTAGGACTTTAGTGTTAGAGATTCTACTTGGGTGAGTGGTGAGAATCAAGTCTAATAGGGAGCTGCTGCCAGTCCTATAACTAATTTGTGTAGAAGTGGGTACCATCTGGGTGATGTCAATGGCTGCAAGGGCATCTTTGTAAGGGTCTATTTCAGGGGCATGCCAATTTACATTAAAGTCACCCATAACCACTGTCTCTGTATGGTGGGAGAAGTTATTTAGGTAGTTGGTGATCATTTGAAAGCCGGAGGCCTGGTCATGTGGGGGATATAAACAGAAGCTACGGTGAGGGATTTTCCTTGCTGACCCAGGATTATTTTTATTGCAAGCATTTGGGAGTTGTTAACAGGGGGTGTAAGTGGGAGGACTAGCCTTTAAGTGTATCCTTCAAGTAAATGGCACAACCTCCACCCCGTTTACCAATGTGGTTGAGTCTATAAAGGACATAGCCAGGGTTGGATATAGCATTGCCAGGAACCTTAGGGGAGAGCCAGGTTTCATTAAAGGCTAAGATATCGGGTTTATGCTGTGAAACCCAGACTTGCAGGTCATCAAGGTTTGGTAACAGGCTACGAATATTAATGGAGGCTAGTGTGAGGGACCTTGGTTTGCTGCATTGATAGTTGGGTGTTATGGTGGGACCAGGGTTAGGGTGAACATTTCCAGAGAGTAGAAGGAGGAGCAGGGCAATCCTAAGAAAGATAAAGGGCAAGGAACTTTGAAGCCTTTTGTAGTCTATATCTCAAGGGTTTTTTTAGAGGTGTATTGCTGCAGAAGATGAGGCATGAGGGTAGTCTAGAAGAGGGAGACAGTTAGTCTGGAGGTTGATAGGGAGGGTGTGAGCAGTTGCCAAATATACAAGATATTTAAGGGTAATGTGCTCATGGGTATATCTCTATTTTGGTGCCACAAGCATACTGCAGGGTGGAGATGGTGGTAGAGCAGGTGAGTGATGTGAGGAGGAGGAGAAGAAGTAGGAGAGGGGTCAGGGTGTAGTAATACATATTGAATGGCTAAAGGGGGAGGAGGTGGGAACAGGAGACAGGAGTAAGAAGGGGATCTAGGTAAGTCTAGGCTAGAGAAAGTATTAGTTTAAATGTGGAGAGAGGGACAGCAATCACAACAGGTATAGTGGAAAAGTATAGTGTTACTAAGTGCTTGTTGAAAAAATTGAATTAAAGTTTTAATTAAAAATTAGAGTAATAAGTAGGAAAATGACAGATGGGTACTGAAAAGCTGAGGGTAAAGAAGAAAAGGTCTTAGTGGTGAATTAGAGAGATGCAATGCATTTATTGGATAGATAGCTCATGGAGGCAGAGCTGTTGGGGAAAAAAGCCCATTTAAAGAGTGTTGGGGCAGGGGTGGGAGAGTGGGAGGGTGGGAGAAAATTCTAACACATCAGCTAAACACAGCAGCTTAATTCAAACACTGCTTGATTGCAGAGGGGGAGCAAGAGAAATCAAATAGAGAGTAGCAGTCAGAGAAGGCAGCTAGCCGGCAGGGAAAAGCTCACCAGCCTAGGGGGCAGAGATCTTAGGATGGAGCTGCCAATGGCAGCCATAGGCAAAGAGGCAGAAAGGCAAGTGGACCACTTCAAAAAGTGGCTTTAGATGCCACGGAGTGGTGCAGAAATCCTCCAGTGTCCTTGGTCCGTACCTGAGTATGCTTCTTGCGGTGGGGTGTGGTCTGCAACCAGCAGTCCCGCCGCAGCCACCGGGGATCAAGATGCCTAATCAAGGACAAGAAGATCTGGGTATGAATATGGCGGTGGGGAGCAGGGTGCAGTCTGCGGCCAGCAGTCCTGTAGCCACTGCCGGGGACTGAGATGCCCAATCAAGGATAAGAAGATCTGGGTATGCTTCTGGTGTTGGGTAGCGGTGTGCAGTCTGTGGCAAGCAGTCCTACTGCCACCACTGGGGATTGAGATGCCCAATCAAGGATAAGAAGATCTGGTATGCTTCTGGTGGTGGGGAGAGGGGCGCAATCTGCAGCCAGCAGTCCTGCTGCAGCCACCAGGGATTGAGATGTCCTCTCAAGGGCAAGAAGATCTGGGTATGCTTCTGGTGGTGGGAAATGGGGCGTGGTCTGCAACCAGCAGTCCTGCTGCAGCCACTGGGGAACGAGATGCACAATCAAGGGCAAGAAGATCTGGGTATGCATCTGGTGGTGGGGAGTGGGGCACGGTCTGCAGCCAGCAGTCCTGCTACAGCCGCCAGGGCTTGAGATGCCCGTTCAATGGAAAGAAGATCTGGGTATTCTAAGGGGTGCAGTCTGTGGCCAGTAGTCTTGCCACAGTAACCGAGGATCGAGATGCTTGATCAAGGGCAAGAAGATCTGGGTGTGCTTCTGGTGTTGGGTAGCGGTGCGCAGTCTGTGGCAAGCAGTCCTACTGCAGCCGCCAGGGATTGAGATGCCCAATCAAGGATAAGAAGATCTCGGTATGCTTCTGGCGGTGGGGAGTGGGGCGCGGTCTGCGGCCAGCAGTCCTGCCACAGCCACCGAAGATCGAGATGCCCGATCAAGGGCAAGAAGATCTGGGTATGCTTCTGGCGGTGGGGAGCAGGGTGTGATCTGTGGCAAGCAGTCCTGCTGCAGCCACCAGGGATCAAGATACCCGAACAAGGGCAAGAAGATCTGGGTATGCTTCTGGCGGTGGGGAGCAGGGTGTGATCTGTGGCAAGCAGTCCTGCTGCAGCCACCAGGGATCAAGATACCCGAACAAGGGCAAGAAGATCTGGGTATGCTTCTGGCGGTGGGGAGCAGGGTGTGATCTGTGGCAAGCAGTCCTGCTGCAGCCACCAGGGATCAAGATACCCGAACAAGGGCAAGAAGATCTGGGTATGCTTCTGGCGGTGGGGAGCAGGGTGTGATCTGTGGCAAGCAGTCCTGCTGCAGCTGCCTGGGATCAAGATACCCGAACAAGGGCAAGAAGATCTGGGTATGCTTCTGGCGGTGGGGAGCGGGGCACAGTCTGTGGTCAGCAGTCCTGCTGCAGCTGCTGGGGATCGAGATGCCTGATCAAGAGCAAGATGATCTGGGTATGCTTCTAGCAGTGGAGAGTGGTCTGCGGCCAGCAGTCATACCACAGCTGCCGGGGATCAAGATGCCCAATCAAGGGCAAGAAGGTCTGGGTATGCTTCTGGCAGTGGGGAGTGGGACACAGTCCTGCCACAGCCACCAGGGATCGAGATGCCTGATCAAGGGCAAGAATATCTGAGTATGCTTCTGGCAGTGGGGAGTGGGGTGTGGTCTGTAGCCAGCAGTCCTGCTGCAGCTGCTGGGGATCAAGATGCCTGATCAAGGGCAAGAAGATCTGGGTATTCTTCTGGCAGTGGGGAGCGGGGCACAGTATGCAGCCAGTAGTCCTGCCACAGCCACCAGGGATCAAGATGCCCTATTAGGGGCAAGAAGATCTGGGTATGTTTCTGGTGATGGGGAGCGGGGCGCAGTCTGTGGCCAGCAATCTTGATGCAGCTGCCTGGGATCGAGATGCCTGATCAAAGGCAGAAGATCTGGGTATGCTTCTGGTGGTGGGGAGCAGGGTGCGGTCTGCGGCCAGCATTCCTGCCACAGCCACCCGGGATCGAGATCCCCGATCAAGGGCAAGAAGATCTGGGTATGCTTCTGGCGTTGTGGAGCAGGGAGCCGACTATGGCCAGCTGTCTTGCCGCAGCCACCTGGGATTGAGATGCCAAATCAAGGGCAAGAAGATCTGGGTATGTTTCTGGCAATGTGGAGCGGGGCGAGGTCTGCAGCCCACAGTCCTGCCGCTGCCACCGGGGATCAAAATGCCCGATCAAGGGCAAGAAAATCTGGGGTTGGATGGCCTCCAGCTGGTTATGTCCCAACCCGGGTAAGACAGAGGTTATGATTGTCGAGCGGGGTAGGCAGGGCCCAGCGATGATGGGTGGAATGGTGATTCTTTTTCCTTCACTGGGGTACCAGCCACTCAGAGCTGTGGATGCTGTAAAGAATCTTAGGGTCACTTTGGATCACAAGCTGACGCTTTGCCAATGGGCATCAGCAGTGGTCTGATCTGACTTTTATCACCTCTGTAACATTGCCAGGATTAAACTGCATCTAACCCCTCCTAACCTGGATGCCTATGTGATGGTGCGATACTTTCAAGATATGCTTGATAACATTCTAGGCCATACATGGTCTGGGGCCTGACTGCTTAAAAGATCTCCTGGTTCCTTACCACCCAACACCCTCCCTCTGCTCCTCTCATGCAGGTTTGCAAGTTGGCTTTCTGTCCCCACTTCACGTCTGAAACAATCTGGGGACAGGGTGTTCAGCATGGCAGCTCCTTTCCTATGGAATGCCCTACCTATAAATTTACAACCAACTCGCATGGTCAAGGCCTTTAAGACTTTCTTGAAAACGTACTTATTTAAGATGGCATTCCTAGACAACGTTTAGATAATTATAACTATAATATGTATGCATTCTATATTTATTTTATGTGTTTATTAATGCTGCTGTATGTTGTTCTGATGGTGAAGTGCCCAGAGGGCACTCTAGAAATAAAATGTCCCTTTCCTTGCCTCTTTCGTGTCCCCTCTGGCTCTTCTTTCTTCCAGGGAGTACATGTTGAGATCTGTCACTCTCTCCTTGTAGAGCTTCCTGTGCTGCCCCAGCAACATTTTAGTTATTCTCTGGACTGCCTTCACCATGTCAATGTCCTTTCTGAGGTGCAGCCTCCAAAGCAGGACACAATACTCCAGCTGGGGTTTGACCAGCAAACACTACAGTAGCAACAGCACCTCCCTCCTCTTGCTGGAGATACCCTTCCCTATTCACCAAAGCATCCCATTAGCCCTACCCACTGCTTTGTCATAGTGCTCTACCACTTTGAGGTTGTCTGATATGATAACCTCAAGTTCTATAATGCTAATGCAACATGACCTTCCCCACACTAGGGGTTTGTACCTGTTGGTTTGGGTGTGTGTGCGTGGGGGGGGCTACACAAAACAGTAATTTTTTTAACCTTGGAACTGAGTTGGGCCACAGTACTGGGAGATCTGCACAGTCATGATAAGGGCACTAGTAAAACACAGCAAGTACAAAGGAATGGCCTCTCCCTTAGCTAGTGTCAAGTGGTATGTTTATTCTGTCACAATACATTAAACATCCTGATAGGGTTGCCACCTTTGAATGAGGTGAAAACTGGATTCTAAACCACACCGCAAACTCTGCATGTGGCTCCACCCCTTTTTATGATTGACGAATATGTTGCCCCTCCCCAGAGCCATTTGTAATGTCAGGGATAACTTTAAAAGAGATAGAAAATCTTTTTTATACAGTTATTTTTATTCTTTGGTAACCATGTAAGGCCCACTGGGCACAGGGCCCATTTTCCATTGACACAGGAGCACGGATGTTAAGTGACTTGCCTAGCATCACACAGTATACAAGTGGAGGCTGTGGTAATCCAAGCACAGGTCTGTTGGATATAATAAGTTTGTTCACAACTCTGTGCTCTGACCTCTGTTAAACATCTTCTCATTTTCCTTTCCATGTCAGTCTTGTATGCTGATATGCTTTGAACAATTTTTAAAACTAATCTATGCTTCTGGTACTTCTCAATTCTGCATTTTCTTTCCTTTTACCTCAGCAGCTACTGCTGTTTCTTTTCATATTTGTAAGGCATTCCACAACGTCAGACACACCATCCCATGCCTTTCATCTAAATGACCTGTAATGGTGTAACTAATATCATGGAAGGTCCAGGTGGTGTGAAAAATGGAATAGCCAATGTTTCCACTTGCTACTTCTCCACTAGGAAAATTTTAAGTGTGTGGCTAAGATTTATAAAGACAAAGAACCTCTGGGCGCAAACACTAAGGCAAGGGATACCCCAAAGGGCATTTGGCTGGGAAGTCAAGTTTCAAGAAAATACAAAATCACACATGCCCACACAATGCAAAGCATCATGGGCTGCATATGCAAATCACCGCAGAATGTTATGCTGGTTCAACTTTAAGCAGATTTGCATGGTGCCGAAAGGCCTCTCACACAGTTTGCAAAGGGTGCTAACAGATGACATAGACATGTGTTTCGTCCTACCAGGACTCATCAGTATGCCTCATCTGTTTGACACCCCAGTGGAATGAACCAGCTACCCTAAGACGGTCTGTCTGGGTTATGTTGTGGTGAACCCATTAAAATAAAAAACTATTTAAAAGACAAAGAACCTCTGTGCACAAACACTGAGGCAAGGGTTACCCCAAAGGACATTTGGCTGGGAACCCAAGTTTCAAGAAAATACAAAATCACACATGCCCACACAATGCAAATCACAACAGAATGTTATGCTGGTTCAACTTTAAGCAGATTTGCATGGTGCGAAAACCTCTCACACAGTTTTGCACAGATGACAGACATGCAGCCATCCTACCAGGACTATCAGCATGCCTCGTCTGTATGACACCCCACTGGACAGACCGTCTTAGGGTAGCTGGTTCATTCCACTGGGGTGTCAAACAGATGAGGCATACTGATGAGTCCTGGTAGGACAAAACACGTGTCTATGTCATCTGTTAGCACCCTTTGCAAACTGTGTGAGAGGCCTTTCGGCACTATGCAAATCTGCTTAAAGTTGAACCAGCATAACATTCTGTGGTGATTTGCATATGCAGCCCATGATGCTTTGCATTGTGTGGGCATGTGTGATTTTGTAAGATTTATAAAGTTTCTTGCACCACAGAGGCAAATATCTTCTCTTTATACAGTTTTTACCCTCAGTACAGAGTACAGTTTCGAAAAAATATTTTTTTGGCAGTATTGTTCCCTGTGAGATTTATGTTTTTGCATACTGGCTAAACCATTTGGTGTCACTTTCATCACTGTGGCTTGCATTATTCAGAATCCTTGGGGGAACATAGATAGCTGCTGAATCAATGTAAAAGGCAATACAAATGTGCTTATTTATTTAACAAAAGTGGATCTTAAATGTATCAGAATGTAGCACAAACAAAAAGAACATGGGTGAACATGTAAAGGTTTAAAACTGTTCCTTATCACAGCAGTAAATGGCCATACTTAAGAGTGAATAAGATTAGGATTTACTGCTAATGGTCTTAATGGCTGAATTTTACACCTTCCTGACTGACTGGTTTTACAAACAAAGGTCTGTTTGACATCAAAACGTCATTGTAACTGGGACATGAATTCAGCCCAAAACAGTGAATCATTTAATAGAATCAGTTTAAAGAGTATGAGAGCACTCAGAGTGGCCTCAAAACCAGACTGCATTTAAGCAAAACTGGATTACTGGATAGGGATCATAAAAATGGATTATCCTTCTAAAACTGTGCAGTTCTTTCTGGCTGGCAATTGGTTTTATGCTGACACAAGAGACTGAGTTAGTGGAGAAAAGTTGGTGGAGAAAAGTTTGACTGATGGCTACTAGTTGCTGGTGGCTGGCATTAACCAGCTGGTATGTTGGCTCAAGAGTCCTGGTTAAAGGAAGACTTTGGCTGGCTGGTGGCTGGCATTGACCAAATGCTATGCTGGCCCAGGAATCTGGGTTAAGGAGGATTTTGACTGGCTGGTGGTACTGACTTGTGGCTAGTTGGCCATGGTCCCTATGCTAGCACCACTACTTAACCCAATTGTCACATAGAAATAGAAACACAGAAACATAGAATTTGACAGCAGATAAGGACTGCTTGGCCCACCTAGTCTGTCCATTTTCTCTACCTGTTTCATATACCGCAGATCCTAAATGATCTGTGGCTTACCCACTCTTTCCCATCACTGATGTTTCTTTATGTCTCTCCCATGTGTTTTTGAATTCCCCTGTTTTTGGCCCTACAACCTCTGCCAGGAGGCTGTTCCATGGATCACCACCCTTTTCATGGAAAAATACAGCCTCACATTACCCCTAAGTCTACCCCACTCTATTTTCATATCATGGCCCCTTGTTCTTGAAAATCTTTTTTTTAAGATGCTACCCTCTTGTACCTTATTTACACCCTTGAGGTATTTGAAAGTCTCTATCCTATCCCCTTCTATCTCCTCTCCTCTCCTCTCCTCCAGGGAATACATGTTGAGATCATTCAGTCTCCCCTCATATGACTACAGCCGCTGCACCATTTTTGTCAACCTTCTCTGCACTGCTTCTACTCCGTCTATGTCCTTCCAGAGATGCAGCATCCAGAACTGGACAGTACTCAAGATGAGGACTCACCAATGTTCTATACTGTGGCATCACCACCTCCTGCCTTCTGCTGGAGATACTTCTCCTCCCTATGCACCCCAGCATTCCACTGGCTCTCCTCACAGCCTTCTCACATTGTTTGGTAACCTTTAGATCATCAAATATGATTACTCCCAGGTCCATTTCCTGTTTGGTGGCCATCAGTACCCCCCCCCCATCATCATGTACTCCTCCCCTGCATTTCTGCGCATGATCTTGCACTTCTTTACATTGAATCTTAGCTGCTACACCCTTTAACACTCCTAAAACTTGCATAGGTCCCTTCTCATTTTCTCTACCCCTCGGAGTGTAAACCCTGTTGCAGATCTTCATGTCATATGCAAAGAGAGACACCTTCCCTTCCAGCCCCTCTGCAATGTCGCTTATGAAGACATTAAAGACTGGTCCAAGCACTGAGCCCTGTGGGACTTCACTGGTCACCCCCCTGTCTTCAGATTGAACTTCCATTCACCACCACCCTCTGTGTCCTATCGCTCAGCCAATTGTTGACTCAGTTTACCACCCTGGGACCCACTTCCAGGCTGCCCAGCTTGTTTACTAGCCTCCTATGTGGGACGGTGTTGAAGGCCTTGCTGAAATCCAGGTAGGCCACATCCACCGCCCCTCCCTGATCCACCTTCCTAGTCACTCAGTCAAAAAACTCTGCCAGATTTGTTTGACAAGATCTTCCCGCTGTGAATCTATGCTGCCTCGGAACCTGTGCTCCATTGGATTAGAGATATATTACAAAACTTTCTTTTAGTAGCGATTCCATTAGTTTCCCCACTGAGGTCAGGCTGACTGGCCTGTAATTGCCAGCCTCCTTCCTGCTCCCATTTTTATGGAGAGGGACTACATTTTGCCCTCCTCCAGTCCTTTGGTACCGCACCTGTTTTCAGCAAACTGTTGAATAGGAGTGTTAGTGGTACTGCCAGCACTTCCCAGAGTTCTCTTAATACTCTGGGATGTATCCCATCAGACCTCATAGGGCACTAGGTCACAAGAATGCCTGTAATAACAGCGCAGTCCAGAACCGTGTAGTAGAAATGGTGCCATCAAGACGAGTGGCAGGAATGGATGCTGCAGCACACAATACCGCCAGTGGTAGTGGTCCAAACACAAACGGAGGACCGCTACCTAGCCGAAAAATAATCAAGTAACCTTTTTTTGTGAGGGGCTCCACCCCCAGCACCCCCTGACATGGGGGGAGCTCTGCCTCCCCCGCATGGCCCGTGATTTATGATTCTCACTCTGAGGTGTGTGAACACAGGGCAAAGGACAAAATTGTAGGGCCGTGGAATTACTGTTCCATGCTTCTTAGTTTAAAAAAAACGGAAATTTTGAATGAGAGGAAACATGACGGGAGACCAGGTACAGAACCCTAGTCTCCCACTCCATGCTGGCTGAGCTGCTGCTTCACTAACCCTCTACACCATGAGGGAAGCTCAGACAGCACATGTATTTTTCTTGTATTTCTCCTCTCTGTGTGTGACTGGCTGAATAGCTACAGGGATAGCGGTAGCTGCTAAATGTTATTCTACCCCTGTCGCTATTTCTGCCTTGCACAGTCCTGACTGCACGGTTTAAACTGTGCGCTTCAGGTCATGCTATTCTAACTGGATACCCCTCATTGCCTTGTCCTCTTTCAGATTAGCAAATTCCTTTAAGACTCTCACCTTCTTATATGGACTGGTGTCCACCTCCCTCCCAGTGGTGCTTTTGTTGCCTAACTTTGGTCCCATCCCCTCCCCTTTTTCTCTAAATACTGAACAAAACTACTTCTTCAGGTTTTCTGCTTTTTCTTGGTCCCACTATGCACACTTCCCTCCTTCCTTTTTTAGTCTCACAATCCCCTTAGTCTTTTTTCATTCACTAACATACCTGAAAAAGTTCTTGTCCCCTTTTGTTATTACATGGGCTATTTTTTCTGCTGTTTGTGCCTTTGCTCTCCTGACTGCTTTCCCCGCCTCCCTCTGCTTTTCTAGATACAGTTGCCTGTTTTCTTCCATTTGTGTTTCCTTGTACCTCCTGAATGCCACCCTTTTTTCCCTTACCATCTCGGCCACTTCCTTTGAGAACCATAGTGTTTTTTTCTTTCTCTTTGTTTTGCTTACTTGCTTAATGCAGTGGCTTGTTGTCACTGTTATGGCTTCCTTAAGATTCTCCCATTGTTCCTCCACCCCCACCTCTATTCTTCTTCCCTGCCAGTGATTTCTTAAGACATTCCCCCATCTTTGAAAAATCCCGACTGAAATCCAGGACCCTTACTTTTGTGTGGTTTGACTGTTTTGCTATACTCACATTGAACCACACCATACTGTGATCGCTTAATTCTAGATGGCTCCCCATTATTATGTCACATAAGTCAGTAAGTACTGGAAGCACCCAAAATAAAGTGCAATGTGAAAAAATGAAGTGCATAATAAAACTTTAAAAACATGACATAATGTGCATAAATACACATTCATCGATGTGTTTAAATATATCTCAGGTGAGTAGAGGGTAAGTGCCATGTGCACTGCTGCCTCAGTGTTCTGCCAAGTGCACTGCTAACTTCCTGCTCTCATGTGCACTGCAGACATTAGGCTGTGACACATGTGCTTCCAACTCTGGACTGTACTACATGTGCTGCAGACTCCATACTGTGCCATATGCACTGCCAACACCACACAGTGCCATGTACACTGTTACCACTGCACTACCATCATTGTGCGGTGTCATGTGTACTGCCAACTCCACCCTGTGTTATGTGTACCGCAAACAACACAGTGCCACATGCACTGATATCACTGTGTGTTGCCACGTGCACTGCCAGCACTGTGCAGTTCCATGTGCACACCTAGCTCCATGCACTGCCAACAATGTGCAGTTAATACCACAACTGTGCTACATGCACTTCTGCAGTCTCTCTGTGCCATACACACTGCCACTGGAAAGTGTTAATGAATGAGCTCAGGGGTGGGGCAGGCTGTCCCCACTTGTGATCACTGCTGTCTCCTTCCTCATAATTCTGCAGCTGGTATGTCAAGTAATGTGTCCAGGGTCTCTTGCAGAGTCAGTGAACTATGGTGGGAGTTGAACTTGGGATCACCTGCTTACTGTACATAATTTCTGTGCTTGTCCTGTAGCTATTGTACTTCTCAAGAACTCTGTCTCTACTCTAATTTTTTTCCGTACACTAACCCTTTTTTCCTTTATTTCTACAGGTCTGACACAAAGCTGACCCCAGTCTGACTGGACAAAGACCCCTCACCCCTGCATATTAGATAAGTATTGTTCTATGTTTGACATCCCTATCAGTCTAGTTTTGTTCCTAAAGAACTATGGATTCTTTCTGACCCCATGACTATTCTTCTTTTACAGGTATGACTGGACATCGCCCTATTACCTCAATCCCAGGACCCCAGGACCCAGATAACAGATCTGTTATTTATCTCGTTGGTCCAATAGAAAGTATCAAACCACCCACTTTGTTAGTTTTTTGTACAAGGGCCAATACAGTTGTAAACAATTCTATACAAGGTAGGTAAGCCCTAATAGTGCAGTCACAACCGTGCCTTGCCTGTCCCTGGCAGCCTTTGCATTTCCTATGCCCATGCTCCCTTGCATATCTCTATGCCCTGCAAACAGAAGGTGAGACTGCACAGGGTTGGGGTGCTGGGGATAAACCAGGAAGTAAGCATAAAAGATAAAAATCCTGCACTCACCACCTGAAATCAGAGACTGCTCAAGTAGTATCAAAGGTGCTTCATTTTATTCAAAAGTACCAGTGTGCAAGCCAATGTCCTAACGCATTTCGGAAATTTACATTCCTTCTGCAAAGGATCTAAGATAGAATAGTGGCTTCTATTTATACATAGTAATGACATCATCAGGAAGTGACATCAGACAAAGTGCACAGAGAAGTTTAAAATTATAATAATAAATAGTAACTTTATCTATATACATGGAAAATAAATAACTTAGTAATTTCTAAAATATATATATATATATATAACAATAAATAACTAGAGTAGCTAAAAATCAAATGAAGGTGTAGAGACAAAGTCCATGTTGCTTCCTTCCGATTATTAGTCCCATCTAATAGAGTGGTATCTGGAACATGCAAATAAGAAATATGTTAGTGATATTAGAATATAATGAGTATAGAGTTTATACCATAGCCTATTTAATTTACTTCAGTACTTCTATATTCATTCTGCATATTCATGTATCAATTCTGTAAGGTCTCAGTAACCATAGACTACTCCTGTGTTGCTATCTAGATATCTGTATGTATAAGTATAAGATTAGGGTCCTCCGAGTCATAGTCTGAATTTATTCATTTCATTATTATCTCTTTTTAAAAAGGTGTGATATCAAATCTTTCATTCAGACCTGGACTCTTAAAAGCACCCAGAGTATAAATCCAAAACCCTTCTCTCTCTAAGATGTAGTTATTAAAATCACCCCCTCTGGGGGTTTTGTGCACCTTCTCTATACCCTTAAAAGAGAAGGTATGGTCCTGTCTGTCTGCAGCCTGCATAACATGAATGGCAGTGGCATAGGTTGGTCCCCACTCTTAATGGTCATGCAATGTTCCCCCACTCTGGTCTTGAAGTTCCTTTTAGTTTTATCATTATAGAAGGCACCACATGTGCACTATGCCATATATATTACCCCACATGTGTCATATGTAATCATCATATTTGAAAGACTTTTTTTTACATGTGGGCTTGTGAATTCTTTTGCTGTAGAGATAATTGGGTTATAAGTGCATCTGTGGCAGTTGTAGCATCCTACACTTTGTTTACTCCATGTCTGAGTTACAGGTAAAGCTTGTCTGCGATGCACCAACTGGTCCCTGAGGGTGTCAGCTCGTCTGTATGACATTCTCGGGGTGTTCTCATGAATTCTTAAATGTGGGTCACCCCTAAGAATGTTCCAGTTCTTCTTGATAATGTCAGCTACTTTAGGGGCATACACTGAGTATGTGGTAACAAAATTAAGTTTAAATGTGTCCTGATTTCTAGGATTAGGGTTCTTCAAAGTTTCTGATCTAGGGGTCTCTCTAACCTCCTGATATGTGATGTCTACCTGTGTTGCTGGGTAACTCCTCTCAGTAGACCTATTCCGTAAATCATTTGCTGCTTGTTCAAAGCTGTCAATAGTACTGCAATTCTTCCTCAGGCGGAGAAATTGGCCTTTAGGAATGTTTTGCATAACTCTGACAACTTAAGTAAAAACTCAATGTATGGTTCAGTATCATCATCTGTAGAGTTAAGAAAGAATGCAAGACTATCCAGGGCATCTTCTTTAAAAATTACTAAGCTACATTTATTTTCTACGTATATAGATAAGGTTACTATTTATTATTGTCATTTTAAACTTCACTTGGTACTTTGTCTGATGTCACTGAATGATGTCACTTCCTGATGATGTCATTACTATGTATAAATAGAGGACACAGGTCAGTGTATGTTAGATCGTTTTAAGAAGGAATGTAAATTCCGAAACACATTAGGACATTTGCTTGCACCCTGGCATTTTTGAATAAAATAAAGCACCTTTGATACTACTTGAGCAGTCTCTGATTTCAGGTGGTGAGTGTGGGATTTTTATCTTTTATGCTTACTTCCTGGTTTATCCCAGCACCCCAACCCTGTACTGCCTCACCTTCTGTTTGCAGTATCTTCAGTTTTTGAGTTGACCTCATGGGTTACTGTGTGACATTTCAGCAGTATAAAACCCGACGACAAGCTCTGGACTTTGGTGCTTTCACGCAATACAGGAACTACGATATGAGCGACTCATCATTAGAGAGAATGCCCAGTATGGCATTCACGGAAGCAGACAAATCATTCTGACCCATTTTCATTTGTAAATGGACTTCTAATAGAAGCTGGACAAGCTAATCCATGCTTACTAGAGACTGAAATTCTGAGTGGAACTATGAATGGAATTGCCGGGTCACTCTGGGAGGACTTCAGAGTTCTCGAAAAAACAGTCCTTAAAGCCCACAGGATACACTGGAACATTACCAGTCTGGAGGCTTACTTGCAAGTACAGTGTATACTGTGGGGATTATATATTTTGAAAGAACCTACCCTTGGATTAGATGTCGAATCATTTATGCAGCAGTGGAGAAGGATACTCAACAAGACATCTAACAAACTTATGCAGCTGATTATTAAATACGGCAAGGAGGTGAGTGACACTCTTAAAACTGAAATGAAGGAACATGAAAATAATATTTTGAAATTTAAAGAACATTTAGACTTTGATCAGTGCAATAAACGTCTAAAAGATACGTTTGAGAAACTAGATTTTGACCTCAAAAGAAAAAACTTACCAAGTTCAAAAGAGATTTAGAAGATTATCAGAATGACTGTGTTTATAACTGGAAAAAGGAAAAAACAGCATATGTGCATTCTATGGGGAGAGAGAGAAGGATCTCCTTTAATATCAGTACTGACTGAAGTGGAACAGAGACCACAACCTTGGGGGAGGATTCTTTTGAAACATACAATGCACCACCAGCAGAGGAATCCATACCCAGCAGTACACATAGCAATAAGTATCAGGGTTTTCAGATACCACAACAGAGTGGGCCAGGCAGAGATCACAACCGAGGAGGAAGTGGCAGAGGAAGATAAGGTGAGGAAAGATGAGGAGAAGGAAAATGTGCAGAGGAACAACATCAGAGTGCACAGCAAGAACTGCAGCAGCAAATGCCTTATCATCAGAACCAATATGTACCCCCAATATCAGCATTACCAACAACAACAGTAGTACAGACCTCAGTTTTCGCACTCCAATGCCAATCAACCCAACATCTACTCCTGCAGAATGCAGCAGAGAAACTTATGAAAATAATTAATTTATCAGACAGATTCTTAACCACACTTGAAGAAGGAGTTCTAAATAGGGATATTTCTTTTGGCCCTATGACTGGGATTAATAAATCTGGAACTTTCCTGGACAAATATTTTGCAGGAATCTCAGCCTTAAGTCCTTTTTTCAAAAACAACAGGGGCAGCTTGTATCGTCTGTGGCCAATGAGCCGATGGGTAACAGCCAGTCAGTCATCAGGTGAGTGGAATACCAACATAGATTACAACACTAGACACTTTAGGGGGAAGTCAATATTTTATCCACACCCAGTGCAGACATCATGACATTCCAGAAAGTATGTGAAGACAAACTGTAACTTTTATTTTTGAACTTACCACATATCAGCAACTAATTTAACTAATTACAGGCAGTACCTGCTCAGCACTGAAGATCCTCTCTGCTGCAGCAGTCTTCTAATCCTTCCCCTGACCTCTCCCTCCCTCCCCTGATTTAGTCCACTTTCAGCCCTCCCCTTTTCCTCACCTTGTTTTAACCCTGCTACTCTGCTCATTTCTAGGGTCCTGCTCAAGGCACCTTTGGACTTCCACAATCGCCCCCAGCCCTCGGACCTGGCAGCAGCACCACTGCAGGTACAAGGTAGCCTCTCGGAGCCGATCTTGGCATCCAGCACCATTTTTTTAAATCCCTGCACAGTTCAGAAACCCAGAATTGTATTTAATGGAATGTTTCTGCCTTTCCTTTAAACTGTTTGGATTTGTTTTTCACCATTTGCAAGTTATAAGCTCTTTCCACTACAGGCCACCCCTGACTTTAAGGAGATTTCTCTCTCCTTAATGTCAACTTGTTTTTTTCCCCTGTATGGCAACCAGGCAGATGGTAGTTATTTCATTAAATTAGGTGGAGTCCACAGAGCTCATAGAACATTTAGTAATATAGTCACTCTCAAGCTTTCACCCCAAAGTCATAGTGTTGTTCCTCTCCCTATGCTAGCTCCTTCTACTGCTCACCATCTCACCCCTCCACATCTTTTCACTCCTCTCTCCCAGTCATTTTCCCTTACCACCCTCCCTCTTTGCCTCCTATCCTCCTGGCCCACAAACACCTACCATGGCACTCTTCACTCTCTTCCTGCTTCTTCTGCAATCCCTCCTCCCCATTTCGAGTCTAAACACCCTCCTTCGGACCCACTTCATTCCCTGTGGACAACCCCCTTCCCGCCCGGCCTCTTCACCTCACCACTACCTCTCAAACCCTCCACCTGCCCTTGGCTGTCTCTCATACTATCTCAAGAGGACCCTAGACCCTTCTTCCTCCTGTCCTACCCCTAACACTCTACCAAGTGCATATCTGTCACTCGAGTTAAACACTCAAGGCTCCACAAACCAAAGTCGCTACCCCTCATCTCAAGGTTTTCCAGGACCCTTACCCTCCTCCTACTCCTCACCAGAACCATCCATCCAAACTCTGGTCCAAGTACCCCATGCCCCTTTCCTGTTACATCCCACACTAATAAAGGGGAAAACATTGGCATAGTCCACCTGAACATATGGAGTCTCCCAGCTAAAATTGACCCTTTCCAGGCCTGGGTAGCAGTAAATGACTTTGATGTTATTGCACTCTCAGAAATCTGTCTCTCTCACAAAATTGCCAGCAGGGAGATTGAACTCTGTGGATTCTCCTCTGTCAAGGAAAGACAGACAGGGAAAAAAAGGGGGTGGCTATATGTTCTTCATTTCCAACAAGTTCTCTTTCACCAAACACAATCTCAGCTATGAATTCATCCTGCTTGAGACCCTTTCCATTAACCTGTTTCTCGGACAATATAAAACCCTCACTCTTACTACTGCCTATCTCACCCCAGGAACCCCTCCCTCTGACCTGGACCCCTTGATAGCCCTCAAACACTCCCTCCCTCTTAACAAGGAGTGGGTTCTTCTCTGGGACTTCAACATAAATTGGGTCTCCAGCCAAGCTGACACCACCAAATCCTGCATCGCTGACCTCGGCCTTCAGCTTATCTCCACACTCACAAGTTCAAATTATAAGATGGGAACTCAATCAGTAATTGATTGGGTCATCATCTCCAGACCCTTTCGCATCACTGACTCCGGAGTATTGCCAGACTGCATCAGTGATCACTTCACCACCTACTGTCTATGGTCAGCCCAGTGCCCCAACTCCCCCCCCCAAGTTCATCTTCTCTAGATGCTGGACAAATAACTCTATCGAAAATATAACATGCAATCTCAGCCTAGTCAACTGGTTATTCACTGCCATGTCAGGTAACCTCGACTCTATCCTTGACAGATTCGTTATCATCCTCAACAGCGTATGCGACAAATATGCCCCTCTCAAAAAAAAAAAACCTCTATCTACTCCTGTTATCTGCTGAATTTTGATAAGGCCTACTTGGCTGCTCCAGTCCTCCCCTCATCCCTTCTCTTAGTCCATCCTTCACTATCCATCTCCTCCCCTCACCCCCTGCCCCCAGTCCCCTCCCATCCATGGTCCTGTCTCCTTCTGCTCTGCTTTTTTTTTATAATTCAAATTTTATTGAGTTTTATTAGCATATATTCAATGGAAACAATGGATGTTATGTACATGGTAATAAAATAACAAAACCTAAATAATACTCCCCCAACCACCCTCTTCACCCCCCACCATACCCCCACCCCTGAGTGCCAATATAAACTAATTTTGTTAGAATACTTGAAGATTAGTCACATCAAAGAAAGCTGATTATTTCATATACAGGTACGAATACAATTACAAGGAATACAAGACATACAGAGTTTCCCATCTCTTTTTGTAGGTATTCAATCTATTTCCTTTCTCCTTCTCCTTCTCCTGCCTTGCATTATTAGTGCATTTATGTTACATGTGTCTTTGTTGCTGCATATACTGCACCATAATATCTGTACTTTTATAATCCTACATGTTAAATGACTGTATCTGAACTGCCTATTTGTTTTCTTTGTTAACACTGTTTTGATTTGTATAATTTAACTACTGTATCCCTGTTTTGTCATGACATGGAACCTTTGTAAATGAGCTTCCACCTCAAAGGTTGCAATTTGAGATTTCAATAAATAAACAAAATTTACAAGCCCACACGTAGAAAAAGTCTTTCAAATAAGACAACTGATTACATGTGGCACATGTGGGGTAATATATATGCAGAGTGCACATGTGGCACCTTCTAAATTGGTGAAACTAAAAGGAACTTCAAGGCTAGCATGGTGGAACATTGCAGGGCCATTAAGAATGGGAACCCAACCTATGCCAATGCCATTCATGTTATGTAGGCTGGTGACAGACAGGACCATATCTTCTCTTTTAGGGGTATATAGAGAAGATGTACAAAAAACCCAGAGGGGTGATTTTTATAACTACATCCTACAGAGAGAGGGGTTTTGGATTTATGCTCTGGGTGCTTTTAAGAGTCCAGGTCTGAATGAAAGATTTGATATCATACCTTTTTAAAAAGAGATAATAATGAAATGAATAAATTCAGACTATGACTCGGAGGACCCTAATCTTATACTTATACATACAGATATCTAGATAGCAACACAGGAGTAGTCTATGGTTACTGAGACCTTACAGAATTGATACATGAATATGCAGAATGAATATAGAAGTACTGAAGAAAATTAAATAGGATATGGTATAAACTCTGTACCCATTATATTCTAATATTACTAACATATTTCTTATTTGCATCTTTCAGATACCACTCTATTAGGAAGGAATGTAAATTCTGAAACGCATCAGGACATTTGATTGCACCCTGGCACTTTTGAATAAAATGAAGCACCTTTGATACTACTTTAGCAGTCTCTGATTTTGGGTAGTGAGTGAAGTTTTTTTTTATCTTTTTTGCTTATATCTCTGTGCCCCTTTTGCATTGCCTGCCCCTTTTGCCTTGTTTGCATTGCTTGTCCCCTTTGTGTTGTCTGTCCCTGTTGCCCACTTTACATTTCCTTTCCCTGTAGCCCTCATACACTGTCTATCCCCAATCTCCTTTGCAGTGCCTGTCCCTCCCTGTAACCCCCATGCCTATGTATCCCCATTCCCGTGTTTGCACAGCCTGTCCATGTAGCCCACCCAGTATTACCTATCTTGACCAGCTGAAAGGCTGCTGTTGTTTTTAGTTAACTAAAGGATTTATAGTGTATGATGGGAACGTTGTTATAATCCAAATTCCATCATTTTCAGAATGTTGTTATACTGTACCAACTACATCAGCTAGTTTGTTATACTATACTAGCTATGTAGCTAGTGCAGCATAACAACTTAGAATGTGATCACACATGCATGGTGCATGATTTTCCCTCTACTTGGCAGCAGCTGCAGCATTAAGATCTCATCCTCAGAAGAGAGAAAAAAAAGCCAAAAGTAAGCTTAATTTACCATCCTACACTATAAAAAACATTGAATGATGAACTATTGGCAGAAAGCCGGTTAGTATATCTTGAGGTTCCTATGGTGACCGAACCTCTTGAGCTTCGCTGTCGAGGTTCAACCGGTCACCATAGGAACCTCTTGATGAACTAACCGGCTTGTTACCGATAGTTCGTCATTCATTATTCTCTATGTTATCCTGAACTTGTAATTCTCCCTGAAGATAGCTGTACTTTTGCAGTACAGTGAATTCAGTTTATACTGGACATACAGTGAAACCCACCAGGATGAAGTGTAGCACTGCAGAATTCTGCAGTAAACAATTCAGTTTCAATGGGAGTAATCCCTTTTGTCACACTGTAAACCTGCGACACTGCACTTCATCTTGGTGGGCTTCACTGTATTTGTCAAATTAGTTTTGTCTATTACATGCGGTGTCCTGAGTAACATTATGCTATGATATGCTGACAACCAGTGGTAGACCGCATACAGCATTAACACATTCATTCAGCATGCATTCAGCAGTGGTGGTTGAGTGATTATAGCTCTTTTTAAGAAAGTTTGGTTTTCTTCTTTTGGTGCAAATCATGTAGTATCTGTCATTGTATACACAAGTTTAAAAAGATAAAATTAAGTAAGTGAACTTAACTAGAATGCTATAGCTCTCAGTGGCTAGTGCAACAATTGCTAGTTGACACATTTCTCGCTGCCCACAATACCAAACTTTTGCAGTCGTATTGGCTCTTGCTAGAGTTTGTTTAGTATAGTAGAACTGGTTAAGAGAACTGTGTGTCTGTGAGATTTTAAAGGCTTGAGAAATTACTTGTGTTTAATTGTGTCAGGTTTTAAATGGCTAACTAGTGGTGCATCTCACTGCATCTCTGAGCCTGGTTTTAAAGGCCTTAAAAGCATAGGGAACTGCCTGAATGTTTGACAATTTAAAGAGTTCCTGACACATTTGAGACAACTATGAAACAAATGTAACATTCAGGCATTAATGTAGCTTATATTGTGTACTTTATTCTGTAATTATCACCCTTATTTCCTTATTACTAAGGGTATTTGCATGAATACAGTATCTCTACCCTTTTAGCTCTGGCTGCTTGCCTACAGCTAACATCCTAATTCTGTTTATGACATCAGACTGTGTTGCTGCGGAGTGTGGAGATAATTATGATGTCATAAACAGGAGATTGTGATGTCATGTGTAGAGAAGCAGCCAGACTAGACAGTCTAGGGGATAGAGATCTTGTTTTCATGCAATTTTTTTCAGTAATAAAGAAAATTGGGAAGTAATTACTGAAAATATATGAATTAATAAAGAAAATGGGAAGGAGTTGAATATAAATTTTACTTTTTTCAAAGTTTTCTTAATGCTGTCAGGGATCTTTAAGGTTTAAGTCAAATAATTCAGCAGAATGGAACTGGACTACAAATATGCTTGAGCCAAGAACAGCTAAAGGTACTTAAAGCAGCAGTACATGTTATAGTGCAAACTTTTAGTTACACTTTTTAGTGGCAAAAAATGGTGTTCCTATTATAGACTTAATTTGCTTTGTGCATGAAAATCTCATTCTTGGTGCCCAGTGCTGCAGACACACATATAAGACTTCCTTTAGGAAGGATATGAGACTTTAGGAGGCAGTATATGCAGTGGTTTAAGGCACTGGGCTGCAAACCTGAAGACCTGGGTTTGAATCCCACAGCTCCCACTTGCATATTGTGTGACACTAATCATGTCACTTAACTTCTTTGTGCTCTCAGGTCACACCTGTAAACAAGCTTTCAGCTTAGTGTGTCTCTTCCGGTAAAAATAAAAAAAAACTTCCACCCACAGAGTCAAAAAATTAGAGGGAACATTGGCCCATGACATACCTCTGGAGGGAAACTGACATTAGCAGCACTCCCTACTGGCTCACTGTTTCAGACATGTACCGGTGCAGCAGATAAAGAATGCCTCAGGTATACCCTGGTGCAGGAGGAGGCTTGGATGCTAGAGGAGGCTAGTTGTCTATGCCATGAACTATACAGACACATGACACTGGGTTTGCAGTGCTGAAGGAGGAGGCTTTTTGTGCTGGAGGAGGTTTGGTGCTGGTTGCCCGCTGGAAATGGTTATACCTACAGAACAAGGAAACACAAAGGGACAGGACAGTTTTAGTCAGGGGGCAACAACAGCCTGGAGGACTGCGATGACATACCTGTGCAGGGAAATGGACATCTAGTGCCCTATGTGTGTTGGCTCACTGTTTGAAACACTTACCATTGTAGCAGACAAAGAATGCCTCAGGTATACCATGGAGCTGGAGGAGGCTGGCTGGAGTCAGTATTGTCTGTGGTTATACTTGCAGGATAGGAAGACACAAAGGGACACAAAAAGACCGGTTTAGTCAGGGGACCCAATCGCATGGAGGACTGCCATGACATACCTGTGGAGGGAACTGGATATTAGCAGCATAGTGTACTGGCTCACTTTTTTAGACACTCACCATTGCAAGAGATGAAGATGCCCATCAGGATATACTTTAGTGCTGGAGGAGGCTGTCTGACTTTGCTGGAAACTATGCTGGCACAGGAGACTAGGTCTGCAGTGCTGAAGGAGGAGGATTTTGTGCAAGAGGAGAAGGAAGATTTTATGCTGCAGGAGGAGATGTTTGTGCTGGAGGGGGTTCGGTGCTGGTTCCCTGCTGATGATGGCCATATCTACAGGACAAGAAAGCACAAGGGGACAGGAAGAGACAGTTTTAGTCAAGGGGCAGTAACAGCCTGAAGGATTGCCATGACATACTGTACCTGTGGAGGGAAATGGACATCTAGTACCCTATGTGTGTTGGCTCACTGGCTGGTGGCCAGAATGACTGACTTCTATGCTAGTCCAAGAATCTGAGTTACAGAAGTACTTTGGCTGGCTTTGGCTGTCTCCTGTGTGGCTGGTGGTTGGCTGGTGGCTAGCACTGATTGGCTGCTACGCTTGCCCAAGAGTCTGGGTTAGAGAAGGACTTTGGCTGGCTGGTGACTGACTTTGACTGTCTTCTGGCTGTCTGGTGTCTGGCTTTGGCTGGTTGGTGATCAGCATTGACCAGCTCCTATGCTAGCCTAAGAGTCTGGGCTAGAGGAGGGCATTGGTTGGCTTTGGCTTGCTGGTGACTGGCTATGGGCTGGCTGGGTGCTGGTTGGTGGCTGACATTGACCAGCTGCTACACTGACCCAGGAGTCTGGGTTAGAGGAGGACTATGGCTGGCTTTGCCTGGCTTGTGACTGGCTTTGGCTGTCTCCTGGCTGGCTGTTGTCTGGCTTTGGCTGGTTGGTGGTCACCATTGACCAGCTCCTATGCTAGCCCAGGATTCTGGGCCAGAGGAGGACATTGGTTGGCTTTGGCTGGCTTTGGCTTGCTGGTGACTGGCTGTGGGCTGGCTGGTGGCTGGTTGGTGGCTGACATTGATCAGCTGCTACACTGACCCAGGAGTCTGGGTTAGAGGTGGACTATGGCTGGCTTTGTCTGGCTGGTGGCTGGCTTTTGCTGGCTCCAGGCATGCTGAATGGTGGTGCTGGCTGGTGCCTACTTGGCCACAGGTCCTAAGCTGGCACCAGAGACTAGGTTGCTGGATGGGGCTAGCTGGATGGTTTGTGATGCTGGCTGGTGACTACTTGGTACCAGAGACCAGGTTGCTGGAGGTGGCTGGCTGGCTGGCTGGATGGTGGTGCTGGCTGGTGGCTACTTGGTAACAAGTCCTATACTGGTGCCAGAGATTGGGTTGCTGGAGGTAACTGGCTGGTGTTACTTGCAGGTGGCTACTTAGTCATAAGTCCTACTCTTGCACCAGAAACCAGGTTGCTTGAGGTGCCTAAGTCCATGGATTTGAATCTGTACTCAGCATTGTCAAGATCTGGGTACAGAGACTTAGGGGCTTGCCAAGCACTGCACAAAGCTGAACCAACCAAAGGAATGGCCTGCACTCCTGTTCAATAAATAGTCAAAGTACATGTTAAAGTTACTGAAAAATGCAAAGTTTATTCCTTAACCAAAGGATGTTCCAAACTTTAGCTGTAGTGCAAAATGCAAGTCTCCAGTTAGGCCAGCTGCTCCTGCTCTACAGTCACTAGATCTTCCTTAGGAGGTACCGTTCCTTTGGTTGGTTTGGCTTTGCTTTAGGTGGCTGACAAACTAGCTGGCTGGCGGTGGCGGCTGGAGGTGCTGGCCAGTGGTGCTGGCAGGTGGCTACTTGGCCACTGATCCTATACTGGCACCAGAGACTGGGTTGCTGGAGGTGGATGGCTGGCTGGCTGGTGACTACTTGGCTATAGGTTCTGTGCTGCATCAGAGAATAGGTTGCTGAAGAAGGATTGGTGGATGGTGGATGGCTACCTTTATTTTGCTTTTTTAAATCCAGGAAAGTCAAATTCACAACTACTTGCAACTTGCAAGCAATTCTCACTCAAAATGGGCATGGGCTGTTGCCTCAGCTAAATCAAGCAGACAGAGATAGACACTGACACAGCAACAGAAAATCACAACAACACAGTTGTTTTCGGGGTTCACACCAAATCACTGCACACAGACAGGGGCAGGACTGGATGTACCTTATAAGCACTCCAAGAAAAAGGATTCATCAAAGGCCCAAAGATCCATGATTTACTTTGAAAGGACAGAACTGGCTTTCCACACTACCACTACACATGAAGACCACCAAGAACTGCAATGACAGCATGGACAGACAGACAGGCAGGAAGTACAGTATTCCATTTCCTGACTAAGCTTCTGTGCCAAGATTATATTTCAGAACTGGATTCTGAAATCCAAATCCCATTTTAAATTTAGGGTTTAGGATTTTGTGGTTTAAAATCCTAAATACCTAAATCTGAAAATTGGGTCAGAATCTGATTAATCTGATTCTGATTGATGGATTCTATGCAACCCTAGTTTATGGAGATTTAATGCATTATCAGGCGACATCTCTCAGCCAATGAAATTTCTAGATATTTTCTTGCCATGTTACAATGGTATGTATGGAAACTTGTTGGGGGGAGTATTTTATTCGATACCTCTGAGGAAGAAGTCCTCAAACTAATTGACCTCAATCCTGGTTGGGCTCTTCTGCTGGATGCCAAACTAAGGGGACAGGTATATTGGCTTAATATTTATGCTCCTTAGTCTAAGGCTGCTAGGACAGACTTATTGAAACTCATTCTCCTGTATCTGCATACAGCACAGCTTGTCCTTTGTGGTGGTGACTTTAACTGTGTACTATTCACCTTAGGCAGAGGAGCAAAAATGTCTAAGTTCTTTAGTGATGCTGTATGTCTTTTTTGCAGCCCATGCTTCAACCAGCCAGGTTATCAGATGCTTACTTTAGTATGAATAGAAAAAGAGACCAGACTTTTTTATAGGAACTCTGGTAGACCAGGTGTAGATGGAGATGGAGATGGGGTTTCAGCTGGGAGCTAAACAAATGCCAATGGTTGTTTAATGTAGCAGATACACCCCAAATGTATATTCTGTCTGTTGATCGCATAAAAACTGGGGCAAAATGGTAGTTTTCATCACTTTTGTACTGATATCTTTACAAATTTTCCGATTTTCAGCTCCATGTGCGTCATAGAAACATAGAATTTGATGCCAGATAAGGACCACTTGGCCTACCCAGTCTGCCCATTTCCCTACCTAATGGATAAGCTGCAGATTCTAGTTAACCAACAGCCTACTATCTCCTACTCCCCCCAGAATTGCCTTATGTCTGTCCCATACATTCTTGAATTCCCCCACTGTTTTTGACTCCACAACCTCCTCAGAAAGGCTGTTCCATGCATCCACAACCCGCTCCATGAAAAAATACTCCTCACATTACCTCTGAGCCGTCCCCCCTCTATCTTCAAATTGTGCCCCCTTGTTCTTGCACATCTCATTTTCAGAAATATACTACCCTCTTGGACTTTGTTGCGTCCCTTGAGGTACTTGAACATTTCTATCATGTCCCCCCTCTCCCTCCTTTCTTCGAGGGTATATATTAAGCTCCTTTAGTCTCTCTTCGTATGTCTTCTGATGCAGACCCTGCACCATTTTGGTTGCCCTCCTCTGGACAGCCTCCACCCTGTCTATGTCTTTGCAGAGATGAGGCCTCAAGAACTGCATGCAATACTCCAGGTGGGGTCTCACCAACTGTCTGTACAGAGGGATAATACTTCCTGTTTTGTACTGGTGATGTCTCTCCCTATACATCCCAATATCCTCCCAGCCCTCCTTACTGCCTTCTCACATTGCTTGCCCACCTTTAGGTCATCTGATATAACTACCCCCAGGTCCCTTACCATTTTTGTTGTTGTCAGTATCTCACCCCCCATTGAGTACTCTTTCCCTGGGTTTTTGTTTCCCAGGTGCATTACTTTGCACTTCTTTGCATTGACTCTAAGCTGCCATACATTTGACCATTCCTCCAACCTTTCCAAGTTCCTTGTTATCCTTTCCACCCCACCTTGTGTATCAACCCTGTTGCAGATCTTTGTGTTGTCTGCAAAGAGACATACGTTTCCTTCCAGTCCCTCTGCAATGTCACTTATAAAGATATTTAAAAAGACCGGACCCAGTACTGAATCCTGCAGTACCCCACTAGTAACCCCCCTTTCTTCACTGTGGACTCTGTTTACTATTACTCTCTATTTTCTGTTATCCAGCCAATGTTTTAATGTTAATGCAGATTCTTGGGCCATTACATCAAGAGTAATTGAAATATGCATTCAAGTGTGGTCTCAATGAATGCAGTCTGAAAACCAGCACTCAAAGCCTGTAGCAGGGATGAATCCAGGTCCAGTCCGAAATAAGTGAATATTCAGCTATTTTATTTAGTGCCCTTGCACAATAAGACCCAACAGATGAAGAAAAAGCGTACTAGCCCCAGTGATTTGAATCAAAACCATCTCTTCATCGGGGGATAGACCTGGATTTATCCCTGCTACAGGCTTTGAGTGCTGGTTTTCAGACTGTGTTCACCTGCGGGCTGGCTGCCCTAGCTTTATAGCACCACCCAGTTGTTTAGCACCGATTGCAGCACTCCTCTCTTCTTGTGTTTGTCTCAATGAATAGGTGGGAGTAAGAGCTTTAAAATGCATACCCATATGTTACCTCAAAAAATTAATGTTAAAAGTTATAGGGTTAAATGCCAACCACCACCCCTTAATTTCTTGCGAAATTTCAAAATATTCTTATATTTAATCTTGTCAGACAGGATTTATTGCACTTTAATAATAAAGTTGTATGTTGTCTAAAAAGGTAAGGATTCTGCTTTGAAATGCACACGTGATTGTGAAGTTTTATGGTAATATAAGAGGATAAATTGATAAAAGTAAAGACACCATTAATAGACAAAACGTTAGCAAGTTTATACTTTTTGAGTTCTTCATGCCATATATTCAGTGTTTATATATGTATGGCGTATGTATGTATGTAAATGTGTGTGTGTCATATATATCTGGCAAATTGTGAAGATCAATATGTGTTGTGTGAACAAAATCCTTTTTCTGTAAAATGAAATTATACAGATGATACATAGATGATTTATTGATTATTTGGGGAGGTGATGCAAAGGAACTTCTAAATTGTGTACAATATTTAGAGGGGGCAAATAATAATCTTAAATTTTCCTTACAGTTTCATGATGAGAAAATGTATTTCTTGGATCTTAGTATTAAGAAAGTAGATAAAGTTCTGAGTACTAGCATATTTAGAAAAGAATCAGCTAGAAATGCTATTTTAAAATATGATAGCTGTCACCCCAGGAAACTTCTTTATGTGATCCTGAAGGGCCAGTTAATGAGGGTAAAAAGAAACAGAAGTGATGTAGCACTAATGGAGGAAAATCTTAATAAGGAAGAACAGTGCTTTAGAGATAGAGGCTATGTAAGCAATAACACATGACGAGGTGTGGTTTATCGCCTGATAAGAGCACGCTCAGGGGTGTACTAAGGCATGAGGCGCTTGCGCCGAGTGCCTTATGCCACTGGGCGTGCTCTTATCAGGCGATAAACCACACCTCGGAGTGTGTTATTGCGCTTATAAAATGGGTCCCATAGTAAAGAAACCAATTAAAATTGCACAGAAAAAGAGTGCATAAATATAGAGTAAAAAACATGTGAGCATATTAGTAGAAAGAGAAAAAGTAGTCCTTATTGTATTGGAATATAGCTACTTCATTAAAAGTAAGTACAGGGCTTTTGTGCTTGTCTGTCGGTATACTATATAGGCATGCACTGAAGCTCTTGTATAGCAGGGTTAATTTAGTTTTTTATTAACGTTTTTTTTCTTTGTCTACATTTTTATGGAGTGAACGACTGCCCAGTCAGTTACAGGGAGCATGTGATGTTTCTCGACAGCTACTGCATAAGCAGTTCTGTGATAGTCTGTGACTCCCCCCCCCCGCACACAAAACAGAGACTCAGAAGATACTACAGACTAGGGTTTTTCTTTTTCGTTTACAGTATATGCGTGTTTGTAAAGGAATGATGCACTGCAGACTTGCAGAGTGATTTTTTTACGATGAGACTGGGAGCGAGCATGTCCTGCTACTATGTACTTAGGACTGCCGTGATAGCTTCTGGGACTGCCAGGGATAGCGCTCTGGTTTCCGCGTCAGCGCTCGGTCTCAGTGGGAGATTTAAATAAATTAATATAAATAACTAACAGTTTTGTGGGATATGGTAGAGGAGCAGTACAGCATCTGGTCTGGTGAGTTCTGGAGGAGCAAGTATGACAGTTTGAAAGCGCGTACACGCTGGACTCGCAACGCTTACCAGATAAACTTGTCTTGCTGCTGGGGTCAGTAATTGTTATTTTTTAGCAGGAAAGCAAACCAATTAAAAGAAATTGTTTTCTTTTGGTGATGCGACTGTAAATGGTGGCACAAGTAACGGACATTTGCGTTGAGGAATGGCTGGAGCAACGGGCACTGTGTGTGCTTGTCTGTAAAAGCAGTTTAAACATGAGGGAGGTTACTGATATTTCCTTGTTGTGAGGTCGCCCAGGGAAGAAAAGTGCCGGTTGGCATAGATATCAGCTGATAAGGACACGGCTGGAAGGTTCTTTCAGCCAATCAGTTTGCAGCATTTTTTTGACCCATTTTATAAAATGAAATAAACCTCAAAAAAGCCAGAAATCAAGTACAAGAGATTGAGAGGGTAGACCTATTGAAACAAAAAGTAAAGAAAAAAGATGATGTACTTAACTTTGTTTTTGATTTTACCCCCCAGAGTCATCAGATAGAACAGATAATTAGAAAGAACTGGGATATGCTGAAAACTGAACAGAAATTGAAAGAAGTTGCACTAACTCCCCCTCGGATGGTCCACTGGAGAAGAAAAAATATTGGCGACATGGTCACTAACAGCCACTTTGTGGAAGAAAAATCTACTGAGTCAGCCATACCAAAATGGACTTTTTGCTGTGGGCACTGTTCTTTTTGTAAACATACTAATATGGGGAATTCATTTTTTGCATCCATTTAGTGGGAAAATGTATCCATTTAAGTCATTTGTGAACTGCAGCACCGCTTATGTGAAGCTTGCAAGAGAACAGAAACATATTTATCATATTAAGCATTTTTGGGCCTGTTACCCCGCCACCACCATCACCACCAGCACTTTGCCAGAAATGTGAAGTTGTGTCCCCAAGGAGAAAATGCATCTTTTCTGTCAAATACTGTTGCTGCACACACCAGAGAAGGTGATGCAAAGCACACGTGAAGCTTGCAAGAGTAACACTATTGCAGCAAGGAGAGGGTGATTTGATGCTGCTGCATGCTGCTGTTGTTCCAAAGCCAGAGAAACGGCCTCTTGCTTAGTGGGGTCCTGGTTTCATGATGGCATATAGGCATACTGCACAGGTAAGTACCTTTGTTTTCTTTTCAATTTAATGGAGGGGGGCTATTGTTACTGCTCGAAGTCTAATATATTCGTAATTCTCTGTCATTGATTTTCACTTATTTGTGCATATGACATTATACTGCTGGACATCTACAACATAGATGCTGTAGTCTGAATCTCATGTCCAACATTGGCCAACCATAAAGGTAAGTATCTTTTGTTTGTGGGGGATTGATCGCTGGGGGTTCATAATGGCACATAGACATACTGCACAGGTAAGTAAGTACCTTTGTTTTGTTAAGGGAGTGGTGGTTATTGGTACTGTTTGAAATCTAATATAGTCGTACTTCTTTTTCGTTGATTTTCAGTTTTCTGTGCTGAATGCAGATAGATGACATCATACTGCTGGACAGCTACAACGTAGATGTTGTCTGACTCATACACAACATTGATCACGAAGGTAAGTATTTTGGGGTTTTTATAGGGTGCGGTGAGTTGACTTGTTTCTGCACCATAATTGACTAGTTAATTTAATTTCTTAATTACTGACTCTGCTGTTCTTCCTTATCTTTACAGGTACTCCTTGTGCCTGAATTTGATGCAACAATGTGCTAGATGATTCACCAAGCAAATGATGTCAGTCCACAGAGAGCACCTGGAAAACAAGAAAGGATTTTTTGTGAATGAAAGTTGTGAAAAGAAAAGTAAAGTAAAGGAAAGTAAAAGAAAGGAGAGGAAATTAAAGCAAAGGAAAAGCATGAAATAACAATGATACTTACCGTTAGAGTACTACTGCTGACTGTACAATTCTGTTTTGGTGTCTGTGTTCTGTAGTAGAACCAGGAAAACCTGCATGAAGAAGATATTACAGGAAAACATTTTAATGCTGCAATGAGTCTCATCAATCATGGTCTGATTTTCTGCCTCTAGTAGGCTTACAGAAGTGCTGCAGTGTCTGAAAAAACAGTGCACGTGTCTCACCAACAGCAGATGAAGAAAGTCCTTTGATGCAGTGTGGTTACATTCGCATGATGATGCCTTGCAGACTTCAGTCAGTGGCTTAATGGAGGAGGAGGATCAATATTAATCTGTCAAGAGGAGAGCTTTGAGGAGGTACAGGAGGCAATTCTGTTTCACATTGGTGGCAATGAATCATCAGATACTACGGTGGTGGAAGCGGTAACCAAGCCAATATTGTTTCTTACTTGATGTGAAGTGATTATGAGGAGGAGGAGGAGGACATAACTGAAACAGTCCAGGGAGTACAGAGGAGGTAGAGGAGGTGGTTCTCTTTATCACAATTGGCTGCCTACTGTCACAAACCCACTCAGCAGGTCAGGCCCTCTACTCCCAAAGTGCCAACCTCTAAGCACAGTCTTGTGAACAGTGTAACAGTCAAGGTAACCCTCCTGTCTGTTTTTGTGAGTTTGGATCAACATTTGCTCTCAAGTTCTGGAGGGATTCAAACTGTTAATCTCTTGTTAGCCTACCCAATGCACAGGCTCAGATATATCTGTCTTCGGGGGCCAGATATCTTTGCCTATGGGCACTTAACCAGATATACAGAGATGAACCCTTTAAAACTTTAATAAAGACCTCAGATTTAAAACGCTTCTCTTTCCAGTTTGGTATCACCATACAAGCTTATGTTTAGTATCTGCAATAACCATGTACTTTTCTTACAAATAAAAAAAAGAAGTCAAAGACAGACCAAGTAAGTTCTAAATGAATTTTACTATAATAGATAAGAATATGTAAAACACAACAACACAGAACTGTTATATCACAAAACATACAAATCTATGAAAAGAACAAGGTTTTAAACAGTGCAATTCCTACTACAGTACTTCAAACAACATGAAGTCTTGCTGTATTCTGACAAATGCAGTTAGGTCCTGCCTTTCAACTGCTCTGGAGAACATAGGGTTAACTTTTCTATGCATGGCATAGAATGTTCATCTCTAGCTCGGTTGAAGCCTCTGCCTGTTGTTATTCGAACTGCAACTGTCAGATTCTTTACTCCACCTCACTGAACAGTCGCTCCAGAGATTTCTCCAGCTGCTCAGTTCAAAGTCGGTTGAAGTGTTGGTTTTTCGGTAGGTTTTCTTCCAAAATTGTTGTTTCCGCATAGTCGGTTCAAGTCTCTGTCTGTGGTACCATGAGTACTAGATAGGTTTTGTTCTGTTTTCTGTGTGGAACTTGTAAATTGTGGATCGGTTTGGCTGAACCGATAATTTTAAGGTAAACTTTGTACTTTACTTTAGTGTGTGGTTACCGGTCTGTATCGGTTCTAAAAAAATGGGTTTTAGTATGTTTTTTTCCAAGACCCGTGACATGGTCAGGAACCGATAGGGGAGTCTTGCCTGGCGGATTGCCGAGAAAAGGGTAAGTTTGCTTAGGTTGGCCATGTCTGAGAAACCCAAGAAAAAAAACGGGTCCACTGGTTTTCAACACTGCAGTGTGTGTGGGGAGGTCTTTGCTAAGGCTGATCCCCACACCACCCGTGTTTATTGCCTGGGGTTTGACCACCTCGATTCAGACTGCCAAATTTGCAAAAATTTTCCCAAATGTACCCTGGAAAAGAGATTAGGTAGACTGAGGGAAAGGGAGGCTGAGAAGTCCACTGACCCGGATGGCCAGCCCCGTTCAGTTCTGACCGAACCAGAAGGAGTGCCCTCTGACCAGGGCGATACTTCTTTGGGCAAAAGGAGAGCCGATTCCGAGGAATCAGTTCTGATAAAAAGGAAAAGAAAAGACAAATCGACCGGTTCAGATCCAGAATCTCATACTCCGACCGCCGATGAAATAGCCAAAGCGATTAGGAATGTGGAATCGTTTCGATTGGTTCCGACCGAACCGGCACCTTTTGGCAGGAGCTCGGTTCAGTCGGTTCCCCCGGTTCCGGATTATACCCTGGAAGAATTTTATGAACCGGAGTTGGAGGAGGAGGGAGAGTTGGAAGATGATTATGGTGATGGTGAAAGTCTGGATGTGCCTATTGACCCAGACATCTTCCCAGACAGACCTTCAGGTGTTTCTCCTCCTCCTAGGCTTTCTGAGTCCCCTTCACACTTCATGTTTTACAGAAAGGTGGCTGATACCCTCCAGCTTCCCATGGAGGAGGCAGTGGAGGATCAGGAAGAGCCTGACTATGTAGAGATGATGGACATCCCAGAGTCCAGGAGACTGTCTATTCCCCTCTGCAAATCTTTTGGGAAACAGACACAAATAATTAAGTCTCCCAATTCCAAAACCTCCTGTGAACAGAAGAATGGACAAGAGGTATACCCTTTCCGGCTCAGATACAGAGTTCCTTTATCAGCAATGCAGTCATGTTGGGGTTGTACAGGCTGTTGCCTGTGATAAGGCAAGCATTCCCTTGGCATCACACCCCCCCAGACAAGGACTCTAGGAAGATTAATGCCATGGCAAAGAAGCAGTACATGGCATCATCTTTGGGACTCAGGCAGGCTAATTATATGGCCTATGCAGCCAGGTACCAGAAGTCCAGATGGGATACTGTACTGGCACTGGCTAAACAGGCTCCTCCCCAGCTTGCCAAGGAACTGGAGCAGGTGGCTGTGGATGGGATTGAGGCATCGAATGTTCAGTTTCATGCTGCTGTAGACTCCAGTGATGTATCATCAAGAGTCATGGCTATATCTGTGGCTCTTCGGAGAATGGCTTGGCTCAGATGTACTAGCCTCTCACAGGATACCCAGGCTAAGGCCATGGATTTTTCTGTAGTGGCTAATTCTCTGTTTGGGAAGCAGACAGAGAATTACATGAAGAAAATGGATGAATACAGGACCACTTACAGGAGTGCTCAGGCCAAGGAAAGGCAAACAACTCCTTAAAGGCAGCAGTCCAGGGGCAGCAGCAGGCCTTTCCAAAGGCCTTTTTACCAAGCACAGGCCTCTTCTTCTTTTTCACAGAGGGGGTTCTTCAGAGGGAGAGGCAGAAGGGGGATGAGCAGGCCTGCATCCACCCCCAGCCTAAAGCCCCTGCCAAGCAGACACCCTGATGGGTCTGCCCGGGTCGATTCTCCTATGCCAGTAGGGGGCAGGCTGGCTGACTTTGTCCAGGACTGGATGTCTCTTACATCGGACAAGTGGGTCCTGGAAGTAGTAAGCCAGGGTCTGGTTCTCAGCTTCAAAAAATTTCCCAAGCTGAGAGCCAGATCTTTTCCACCTGCAAATCTCTCAGAGACCCTTGCCCTAAAGGCAGAGGTTTCTTCTCTCCTAGCTCTCATTGCTATACAGAGAGTACCTACCCTACACTGGGGCAAAGGATTGTACTCCAGGTACTTCCTAACCCCCAAAAAGACAGGAGAGTGGCGACCCATCCTGGACCTAAGATACCTGAACAAACATCTTTTAAAGACAAAGTTCAAAATGATAACTCTGGGAATTATCCTTCCCTATCTAAGGCCAGGGGACTGGCTAGCCTCCCTGGACCTCAAAGATGCCTACTTTCACATTCCCATCAGATGCTCCCACAGAAAGTACCTCAGGTTCAAGTTGTCCTCAGGCCACTATCAGTTTAGAGCAATGCCCTTTGGCTTAACATCAGCTCCAAGGGTCTTCACAAAGTGCCTGGCAGTAGTTGTTGCCTTCCTAAGAAGACAAAAGATTTCCATTTTCCCATACTTGGATGACTGGCTCATAGTAGGCCAGTCTCCAGACCAAGTCAAGTCACACCTGCAAGTGACCCAGCAAGTGCTCACTTCTTTAGGATTTCTTCTCAACCTACCAAAGTCAGTTCTCGAACCAGTGCAGCTCCTCATCTTCATAAGGGCAGAGCTGGATATGGTAAAAGCAAGAGCCTTCCTTCCCCCTAGAAAGGGCAAGGACCCTCATGGAACTGGCCTCTTCATTCAGCCTTCAGGTGTCTCAACCAGCAAGGCATTTCCTTCAGCTACTGGGCCACATGGCAGCTTCTACAGCAGTGGTCCAGGGCATAAGATTCCAAATAAGGGACATTCAGTTCCTCTTAAGAGCTTTTTGGTCCCAAAGAAAGGATTCCCTTACCAAACTAATTCCAGTGACTCGAACTCTGATCCAAGCCCTGCAATGGTGGCAGGATCAGGACAATTTGAGGCAAGGGGTTCCATTTGTCATTTAGTCTCATTCAGTGGTCCTCACCACAGATGCTTCCCCTGCTGGGCTGGGGAGCCCATTTGGAGGAACTTACCACCCAGGGACTGTGGTCGCCTCAGGAATCTCTGCTTCACATCAATCTCTTGGAACTCAGAGCAGTGTTTCTGGCACTGCAAGCTTTTTCCAAATCTGTACAGAACAAGGTGGTTCAGGTCAGAACAGACAACACCACCACCATGTGGTACATCAACAAGCAAGGAGGCACCCGGTCTTCGGCCTTGTGCACAGAAGGGATGAAGTAGTGGTCCCTGGCCTATTCTCTGCAAACCTCTCTGATAGCAGTTCACCTCCCAGGGAAGGACAATGTCCTAGCAGATGCACTGAGCAGAATATCCCAGGGCCATCACGAATGGGCCCTAGATCCTCTGGTGTTAGAAGTGATTTTCTCAAGATAGAGCACTCCAGAGATAGATCTTTTTGCAGCCCCAGACAATCACCTACTTCCTCTTTTTTTGTTGCAGACCCCAAGTCTTGTGCTCAGTCCCCCTGGATGCTCTGATCCTGAACTGGGAAGGGAAATTCCTGTATGCTTTTCTCCCCTTCCCTCTCCTGTTCAAAGTGCTTGTCAAGATAAGGTCATAACCATGCAAAGTGATTCTGATTTCTCCAGACTGGACCAGGCAGCCATTGTATCCCTTGTTGCTGTCCCTAGCAGTCCATCTCCCCCTGTCTCTTCCCAGGAATTACAACCTGTTAACATCCTCTCAGGGGAGGATCTGGTACCCCAATCTTCAGTCTCTCAGTCTCAAGGCTTAGCTCTTGAAGAGTTAGAGTTTGCAGAGCTGCATCTTTCCCAAGGGGGTTCTGGATATCCTTAAGGCTTCTCGAAAGCTTTCCACCAGAAAGACATACAACTCCAAATGGAAAAGATTCAGCATTTGGTGTTCTAAGAAAAATATTTCTCCAGATTCTGCTGAATTGCCTAAGGTTTTGGATTATATGGTCCATCTTAATGGCCTAGGCCTCAGACCAGCTACTCTCAAGGTACACTTGGCAGCTGTTTCTGCTTTCCTGTCTGTAGGCAAGTCTTCCTCTCTGTCAGCCCATCCTATATTCTGTAAGTTTTTCAAGGGACTGCTTCACACCAATCTCCCCCTTTAGGGATCCTGCTCCTGCTTGGGATCTTAATGTTTGCATTGCTCAGCTTATGCAACCCACTTTTGAGACTTTTTCCTCAGCAGAGCTTAAGTACTTGACTTGGAAAACTGTGTTTTGGTAGCCATTACTTCTGCCAGACGTATCAGTGAATTGCAAGCCTTGTCAGTGGAATCTGATTTCATCTCTTTTCACAGAGATAAAGTGGTCCTTAGAACTAATAGAAAGTTCTTGCCTAAAGTGGTTTCAGATTTCCACCTCAGTCAATCTATATCTCTCCCTGTTTTCTTCACTGATCATTTCCTTGGGAGAGAGGAGACTACACAGTTTGGATGTTAAAAGAGCCCTTAGCTACTACATAGAGTGTACCAAGGGTCACAGGTTTGAATCCCTCCTGTTGTTCCTCACTTATGAAGAGGATGGGAAGGGCAAACCTGCCACTAAGAGATCTATTGCCAGGTGGATTGTTTCTTGTATACAATTCTGCTATGAAAAACTGGGTAGAATTCCACCCACAGGCCTGAGGGGCTCATTCCACAAGAGGTACAGCTGCTTCCCTGGCTGCTGCCAGGGATATCCCCTCTCTTAGAAATTTCTCAAGCAGCCACCTGGAAAACAGTCCATACTTTTACCAAGCATTACTCTCTGGATATCCAGGCAAGGAGTGATGCTCGGTTTGGCACAGCAGTACTGCAGAGCTTGTTTCCAAAGTAGGTTCTGTCCCTCCTCCATGGAGGTACTGCTTGGTAGTCTGCATTTGTCAGAATACAGCAAGACATCATGTTGTTTGAAGAAAAAATTCCTCACCTTAGTAATTATGTTTCTTCTAGTGGAGTCTTGCTGTATTCTGACCTCTCCCCCACCTCCCCTCTCAGAACCTAGATTTTTTGGGATGTGGGTTGGCAGGTGCAGTGTTTGCACCCTAGAGGTGCCCCCCTTTTTACACCCTCTTTTTTCTTTGGGTGGAATGTTGTTCATTTGATTGTTTTTTGGTTTTGGGTTTCCTGACTTGAGTCTTCCTTTGAGAACCAAAAACATTATATGTCTGCCAGTTGGCTAGTTAAAACTTTTACAGTTTCCACACAGAACACCTAGTGAGTTTTTGCTCATAAATATCTGACAGGTGCAGTTTGAATAACAACAGGAAAAGGCTTCAACCGAGCTCGAGATGAACATTCTATGCCATGCATAGAAAAGTTAACCCTATGTTCTCCAGGGCAGTTGAAAGGCAGGACCTAACTGCATTTGTCAGAATACAGCAAGACTTCACTAGAAGAAACATAATTACTAAGGTGAGTAATTTTTTCTTAGTCTCTAAATACTTGCTTAAAGTGCTCCAAAGATGTGTCCTTGTCAGATTCTTGGTAAAAATGTGCCTCTGTGTAGTAAAACAGACTAAATTAAAAGCTGGTTTTTACCCCACCTCTTTTCAGGAGGTCACCTACCTCCTCCCTGTCAGGATATATGAAAATATATATCTTATACAAAAGTATTACATTCTGCAACTTCGGCATAATTCATGTCCTTCAATGACACTTCATTTGATCCCATGCTGAATCCTCTTTCACACAGGCTTCACAGGGACATTTACAACCTTGCACCCCTGTGTAACAACCTAGGTTCCTTTCCAACGTCATAAACCTTTTTTATGATTTCTCTCTTAACAAAATTAACTTAAACAAGTCTGTAATTAACTCAGAGAAACAGGATCCTTGATTAAAGTCTTCCATGTAACACATTGTCTCTGAAAACTGATTGTGTGTGAACTCACATGCTGTCAGCATTTTTCTTATGGCTTCCATCTCTCAGCTGAAATCTTGGGGGGGGATGAGTGAGGTCACTCCTAGAGCATTTGATTTTCAGTAGGAGACATTCAGTAATACATTTTATATTAAAAAGAAATGATACAGCACTCAGAACTGGCTGTCTATGTCACACTCCTCCCCACCTAGACTGAATTTGGGTGGGATCTATTCCCTACATTGGATGAGCTTCCCAAATCAGTTCACTCCTCATAGACCTTAGACAGCCCATCAGAGATCTGGTTCTTCGCTCCAGCTCTATGTACAATTTTAGATCATACCCTTGTAAAGCAAGACTCCATCTTAGTAGTCTGCCATTGTTCTTTCCCATCTGTGTCAGCCAAAACAGGTGGTTGTGGTCAGTCTGCACCACAAAATGCTGCCCATACAAGTATGGCTCTAATTTCTTTAGGGCTCACACTATGGCAAGACACTCCACCGTGGAGTACGCTTGCTCTCTGGGAAGCAGCTTTCTGCTCAGGTACACTACTGAGTGATCTGTCCGTTGGCTGGACGTCTAGCTCAGTACTGCCCCAATACCTATGGCTGAGGCATCTGTCTGAACTATAAAGATTTTTGCTATAGTCAGGACTTGTCAAAACAGGAGCACTGCACAGTGCCTCCTTCAGTCTGATAAAGGCTTCCTCACAGGCTGAGCCCCAGGTAATTTTCTTTGGCATCTTTTTCTTTGTCAGGTCAGATAGGGGAGCAGCCAGGGCACTGTAATTGGGTACAAATTTCCTGTAGTACCCTGCTGTCCCTAGAAAGCTCCGGACCTGCTTCTGGGTTTCTGGTCTGGGCCATGTCTGGATCGCCTCTATCTTTATTTGGTTAGGACATAGCTGTCCCCAGCCTACCACATGCCCGAAGTATGCCACTTCTCCCATGGCCACCTGGCACTTCTCGGCTTTGACAGTGAGCCCGGCCCTCTGTATCCTGCCCAGCACTTCCCTAAGGTTGGATAGGTCTTCCTCCCAGCTGACACTAAAGATGGCAATGCCATCCAGGTATGCCACGGTGTACTCCTCAGCACCATTTAACACCTGGTTCACCAACCTTTGGAAAGTGGCTGGGACGTTCTTCATTCCGAAAAGCATTACTTTAAACTCAAATAAGCCTATCGAAAGTGATGAAGGCTGACCTCTCCCTAGCTCTGTCTGTCAATTCTACCTGCCAATACCCCTTGGTCAGGTCAATAGTTGTAAGGTAGGTCACCCCCTCCCAACTTGCCCAGGAGTTCATCTGTCTGGGGCATCGGGTGGGTGTCGGACTTTGTGACTGCATTCAGTCCACGATAGTCCACACAGAAATGAGTTGAGCCATCTGGCTTGGGCACAAGGACTACGAGTGAGGCCCAGGGGCTGTAGGATCTCTAGATTATCCCTAAATCCAGCATCTTCTCCACTTCCCTCCTAATGTCCTTTTGGACAGCCTCTGACACCCGATATGCTGTCCGCCGTATGGGCATCTGTGTCCCTGTTTCCACATCGTGTGTTGCTAAGGGGGTTAGTCCAGGCTTGGTGCTAAACAAGGGGCAAAGTCTGCTAAAACCTCCCTTACTTTCTGGACCTGGTCAGGGGCCAGCTGGGGGAACAATTTTACTGACTCCACAGAGGACTCCCATTACTTTTCTCCAGCAAATCCAGAAGGGGTTCTCCTTCGTCCTTCCCCTCCCCATGACTATACAATGCAAACACCATGTCAGCCCTATTTACATATGGCTTCATCATGTTGACATGGTACATCCTTTTGTCTGTCTTCTGTCAGGTAACTCCATAATGTAGTTCACGTCATTTACCTTCCTAACCACTTTATATGGTCCTGCTCACTCAGTTTGCAGCTTGTTTTTCCAGACCAGAATAAGGACCATGACTTCCTGACCCACCATGTATGAGTGAGCTCTGGCTCTGCAGTCATACCACACTTTTTGTTTCTGTTGGGAAGCTGCTAGGTTGCTCTGGGCTGTCCCCATAAGCTCCTTCAGCCTTTCCCTTAACCTAAGGCTGTAATCCACAATGGGAGTTCCCTGGGTGGTGTGCTTGCCTTCCCAGTCCTCCCAGATCAAGTCTATGAGCCCATGTACCCGGCATCCATATAAGAGTTTGAAGGGGGAAAATACTGTCTACTCTTGGGGCACCTCACTGTATGCAAACAATAGGTGGGGAAGGTATTTCTCCCAGTCCCTCCCATGCTGTTCAGCAAATGCCCAGAGCATTGCCTTTAGGGTACCATTGAATCATTCCACAAGTCCCTTGGCTTGTGGGTGATATGGTGTCGTGCATCTCTGCACCATCCCACACTTCTCCCATAAACATTTCATCAGGTCCGACATGAAGGAACCCCCTCGATCGGTGATAACCTCCTGCAGAAACCCAACACGGGAGAAAATCCCAAGTAAGGCATCTGCCACTTTGTCTGACCTCAGTGAGGATAGGGTGACTGCCTCTGGGTACCGGGTGGCATAATCCACCACAGTCAGGATGAATCTCTTCCCTGAGGAGCTGGGGGTATTTAAAGGCCCCACAATATCCATTCCCACCCTCTGGAATGACTCCTCCACTATGGGTAAGGGGATCAGGGTGGCTTGGGTTTTCTTGCCTGCCTTCCTTATTTCTTGGCACTGGTGACAAGACCTGCAATACTCCTTCACCTGCTGGGTGAAGTTAGGCCAGTAGAAATTCTGGGCTAACTGCTGCATAGTCTGTGCAATTCCCAGATGACCAGATAAGGGAATATCATGGGCAACCTTGAGCAACTGCTCACGATATCCCTGGGGAATAACAAGCTGCCTGCCTAGCATCCCTCCCTCTGTCTGTACTGCCTGTGTATACATAAGTCCATTTTCCCAATAAACCTTATGTCTGCCGTCACCTCCCAGTGTGCCCTCCATGTCTACCCAAGCCCTCAGCTTCTCTAAACTAGGGTCACTCCTTTGAGAGCTGCAAACCCCTCACACATTCCCAAGGCATGGGACAGATCCCCTTCAGTCACTAAACTAGGGTTTCTAGCATTAGCATCAGAGCCCTCAGGATCACTGTCAATCCCAACCCTCTGACAAGAGGTCACCCCTCCCTCTTCGGAGTAACCCTCTGTAGCTGTGTGGTTACATGCTACCAGGGCACTGTAGTAAACAGTTTAGCTAAATTTTCATACAAGATGAGCTTTCTGTGTCATCAGATGGTTAATGATTATTTAGGCTTCTGTTGTTCAAAAACTCCAGTTATGAGAGGCGGGTTTGCTTTTTTTTTCAGACTTACTTACTGCCGAGTGCGAGTGAAGAGTGACAACTGGCACATGTGTGGAGTGAGGGAAACTGGCAAATTATAACTGGGTTTCCCTATGGGAAAAAAAATGCTCCCCAGTAGTTATTGACTAATTACAGTCAGAGTGACATGCATAAGAAGCAAATGTATTCTGCATAAAGGGTAGAAGGCAGAATGCATAAACAATGCAAGTATACAGATACTTTTCACAATTTTTGGTTTTTGTAATTCTTTCCACTGCATATGTGTGTATTCTTTTTCTTAAAATGAGACTTTATTTCAAAATACAGAAATATAGAATAGCAATTGTTTCCAAAGAAATAAAGTTAAAACATTCAAAAACAAATCAATATTTCATATATACAAACAAAAGTCAAGGGTATAATAACATAACTAAACCTTGGTTATCTAAAAAGTATTTCTCTAGAATCATAGCTGATAGGATATCTACTTGGTCTATATTATACTGACACCTTTTTATTCAGTACCTAATGTTCTGAATCATTTTCCCTCTAAATGTGTTTTAGTAAAAGGAGCCAATATATTTTACCATTCTGATTTTCTTTTCCTAATATAATTATTATTATTTCTATTTTTGTTGTATCTATCATAAGATTACTTTAATGATGTGGATTGGGAGGACACATACTTTTCCTATTCAAAAGTATAACCTTATTGGCATTAATTATTGTTAAAAGTAGAATTTTTTTGTTGAAAAGTAGGAAGATAACTAGTGGTATAACTACCAAATACAATTAATTCAGCATTAACTGTAGGGTGGACCACCATGACATTTTAAATTATTTTAAAGATTTCTTGCCAAAATTCTTGTATATTAGAAAAAATTACAAACATGTGGATATGAGATGCTGGTGATTTTCTATATCTAGGGCAGGCATTCTGAAATGTCAGGACTGATTGTATTAAGTTTGGCAGGTGTGTAATGAGTATGATGTACGATGTTATATTGTATTTGTTGCAGTTTGGAGAAAATCATGCCTTTAAATGGTGAGTTTAGTATCTCTTGACAGTTATTATCTGAAAAGGATGTGTTTAAATACTGCTCCCACTTAGTCATTAAGTTTGTTAAACTTTTCCTTGTCTGTGATAGGTCCTAGAAATAAGTTTTTCATTGGGCAAGCCAGGAACCATACTGTATGTTATAAAGTAGGAGAGTTACCAGGTGCTTTAAAGCTGTTGTTATTTTTGAAGGTAAAAGCCCTGAACTGGAAATATCTGAAAAAAGTGTTGTTGTTTCAGAATTAAAATTTTGTCTGGAGTTGTTGGAATGTCATAAATGGTCCAAGTTCATAGCATCTCATATGTGTATATTCTAATGGAAAACAAAACAAGTAGAAAGCATCATAAGTATGGTAGTCATCTGGGGGGGGGGGCTTCTCAACAGGCACTACATTCTGCTGGTGATGTTCCTAATTAGACCTTGGCTCACAGCCAACTTACACATACTAAATATATTAATAATTTTTAAAATCTGCACAGAGTACTCGTGACAGCAATCATGCAATAACATTAATCAGAGTTCAATATATACTTCTAGATGCCTAAGTAATCTTTCTCATTTTGCATTATATGTACAATAATACATGGGGGGGAGTGCTTAACTAGTATTGGATGCTACATAAACCCTGAGGGCAAAGCCCAAGGGGTTTATCAAAGCATCCTACACCAAGGGTGTGCATTAAATTCGAGGTAAGCACTCATCCCCATTTATTGTTTTGTGTAATTGCTGGGGGATGTTTTTTCTCCAACCAAATATCTCTGGTGAACAGGAAGTTTCAATAAGAGAGTCGGAAGAGCCCCAGTCGGCAGCTTGTGTACACAGCAAAAAAGAAATCAGTTAAAATGGCAGATGTTATAAATTAAAAGAAACCTTTTAAAAAACTTGCCCTTTATTTTTTTTTATGTTTTAAGTGTTTTTGTTGCCACGTTCCCCACTGTCGACGCATTATTATAATGAGCTGCCAGGTCAGAGTTCAAGGTGGTTCGTGGGGATACAAGTTGAGAGTGCTGTATCGGGAATTAGGCTACCTTTTCTAAAAGTCCCTGGTGCTGTGTTGAAAGGTTAGTCTGGGTCAGATTTATTTATTTTTTATTGTTGTTCTACCAGTTTTTGTGGTCATTCCCTGCATTGCTGAACAGTGTGATGGCAGCTATTAGAAGGCAGTGAGTGAGCACGAGCCGGGCTGAGGAGAAGCTGGTGCATGTTCACCATTATAACCCATGGGTTATAACAGAAAATTATAACCAGCTTCTCCTATGAGAAAAAAATGGCCCCCAGTTATTACATTCTTTTATTCCATTTCCTACAGTAGTTTGCAGGCCCATACTGACTATCATTCTGCTTGATTCAGCAGAGGACAACAGTGACCAATCAGTAAATGTCATCACTGACAGCCATATAAACCAAAAATATCTGACACTGTATTCTCTTGTTAAAAACCTTCCCCAACCTTTCATTTACAGACCCATTACTGTACAGCTGGGATGAGATGCAAGAGCAGTTAACGAAAAGGGCAGTATGTGGAATGCAAAAAAAAAAAACTTACTGTAAGGTGGATAGTTTCCAATTTGTTTAGTTTTTGCAACTCTCTCCAACACATATGCATGTATTCTAAAGGATGCAAATCAAGTGCAAGGCATCATGGATATGCAAATCCATTAGATGAGTCGTATAAGGAATCTCTTCCACAGACGCTGCATTCTGCTATCCATGTCCCTGCTCAGACATTACCATAACCAACCAAAAAATTCTAAATGTAATAATTATCTGTAAAAACTGCAGAGAATGAGCTGACCAAGTGGTGCAAATGGATGTGGCACAGGGTGCCTTACCTCCCACCACACCACCTACCTGGATTCATGGACAGACCTGGGTTGCTTGGTGGGGGGTGAGGGCTGGCTGAGGAGGCAGTATTAAGCATCCTTAGGACAGTAATCCTCCCTCAGGAAGAGGGGACAGCATATCTCATGGCTTGCCTGCCACCTACAGGAATCTGGCTGACAGGACTGTGTGGCAGCAGGGGAAGGGATCCCACACCTGGATGCTGGGGGCATCTCTCCACAGAGCTGAAGTGCACACATGCATCATTGCATGTGCATGGACCCAGTGGGGAGAAAACCCCCTCTGATTGTATCACAGTGAAGATCTGGTCTCTCATGGGCCCCTCACTGATGACTGGTGCTTCTAATCCATGGTCCTGTGGCAGGACCACCAGAGAAGGTAAATCCCAGAGAAATTGAGTGATAGGGCTGGGGACACCAGTCCATATGGGGACCAGTCTGAGTGCTGAAGGAGATAAACATTTTTGTAAAAAAAAAAAATCTAAACAAAGCGTACATGTGACAACAGTCATGCACTACCATTAACTAAAGTTGAAAAGGTGCTGAGAGTTGCCCAACTAATCTTTATCATTTGCATTACATTCTTTATTCCATTTCCTGGTTTGTAGTGCCATACGAACTCACAATATGCTTGTTCACCAACAGAGAAGAACAGTGAGCCATTAGCTAATATCATCACTGACACCCAAAGGAAACAATAACAGTATCTGATGAGGTATTCTCTTGCTAAAAATTCTATCTGCCATTTCAATTACCGACCTTTAAAATCAGCATGACATGTATGAGATGCAAAAGCAGTTTACAAAAAGAACAGTATGTAGAAACAGAAGCACAGAAACACAGAAGCTGTTGGCAGACAAGGTACTCATGGCCCATCTAGTCTGCCCTATTTTTCCTACATACTGTGCCACTGCAGACCCTACTTGGTCTCCTGGTTTCAGCCCCTTTGCCTTTCTAATATCCCCTTATGTCTATCCCATGGATTCTTGAATACCATAACCACCTTAGCTCCCACCACCTCCACTGGAAGGCTGTTCCAAGTGTCCACCACCCTCTCTGTGAAGAAATACTTTCTCACATTTCCTCTAAGCCCCCCCCCAGCTTCATAGTGTGACCCTTTGTCCTCGAGCATCTTTTTAATTATAAAATGCTTCCTTCCTGTACCTTGTTTATACCTGTGAACTGTAGAATGAATAAACAATACTGGAAGGCTGATAATTTCTCCCCAAATAAAACTGGCCCCCAAATTCATACTGAAAAGATGCCTGAAGAAATTTTGCTGGAACACCTTTTTGAAAGATCTAAGTAATATTGGGTGGCAGGATTTCTACCTAGCCCCATCGATTAGTGAGGCATTTAATATCTTTCACAGCCTACTAATGGGGCTAATCGACAAACATGCCCCCCCTTCGGCTGATTAGGTCAAAAAAGAGCTCTCCGGGATGGTTCTCCCCTAACCTGAAGAAAGCGCTCAAAGAAAGAGACTCCCGGTGGAAAAGAGCAAGAAAAACACAACTGGAGGCAGGCTGACTTGCTTTTCGCATCTCCAGAAATGCCTGCACCAAACTAATTAGGTCCAAAAAAGCTAGGTACTTCCAGGCAAATCTCGAAGACAACCAAAACAACACTGCCAAATTCTGGAGCATCCTCAAGGAGATTAAAGTCCATCATCCTAAATATACGGATAGAGCTGCCATATTAGAGCAGTTCAATGATCATTTTTCCGCTGCAGGACTTGCTTTTGATGCCTCGCCCTTTAGCAAGCTTAACCCTGCGGGTGATAGCTCGAGTAGCCCAACTGCTAATCTTTATCCTTACCAACCCCACCCTCCTTCATTCAGCTTTTCCACAATTACGTTTAAACAAGTAGAGGACCTCCTTTTGTCACTGGACACGAAAAAAAGTGGATAACATTGAACCATTCTTCCTAAAGCTCGCCTATTTCTACCTGACCACCCCTATCACCCACTTATTTAATACTTCCTTGATCCAGGATGAACTACCGGCAATGTGGAAAACTGCCTATATTCTACCTCTTTTCAAGTCAGGGGACCCTTGTGACCTGAACAATTATTGGCCCATCTCTATACTATCCACCCTCTCAAAGGTCCTGGAAAAAATTGTCAATACCCAAATCAGAGAACACTTGGCCCTGCACAACCTCCTAAACCCTGCCCAGTCCAGGTTCAGGGCCAAACACAGTACCACTTCTTCTCTTGCAAAAGTAACTTCTAACTGGCAAATTGCCCTAGACTCTAAGAAACACATAGTTGCTCTTTTTCTCGATCTTAGCAAGGCCTTCAACACCGTGGACCACATCATGCTTACATCACTGAGAAATATCGGTCTTGACAACTCTGCCACTAACTGGTTCATCAGTTACCTCTCCAATAGGTTGCAACAAGTTAAATCAGCAGGCAACCTGTCTCCACAGAAATCCTTATTGCGTGGAGTCCCTCAAGGCTCCATTCTGGGTCCTATCCTATTTGCAATCTACATCAATAACCTGGACTCTCATCTGCATGCAGCAAATGTGCATCTATTTGCTGATGATACAGTAGTCTATTCCTCAAACTCCTCACTTCTCACAGCGTATGAAGACTTACAACGAGACTTTATCTCTCTACAACATAGTCTTATCAAACACAAACTCCTACTCAATGCCAAAAAGACTAAATCTATGATTCTCTCTCCAAAAGCAGCTTCTGGATCCACACACATCCCATTGATACTAACGCTCTTGGGTGAACCCCTGGAATTAGTAGATACCTTTAAATATCTAGGGTTTTGGCTGGACAACAAACTTAACTTTCTATGCCATTTAAATGAAGTCTCAAAAAAGCTAAGATAGGGACTCAGCCTATTCTATCGTATTAAACATCTGCTTACCATAGGAGCTAGAAAGAGATTAGTACAAACCACTTTCCTACCTTTACTCGATTACGCCGATTTCCTCTACAAACATTGCCCTCTTTCAGCGCTAAATAAACTTGACACCCTTTACTACTGAGCCCTAACATTCATCTTTAACCTGCTCTTTCGCACCCACCACTGCCTTCTGTACCAAATGGCGGGATGGCCCTCACTCTCAATAAGGAGAAAAAGAAATGCTCTCCTCTAGTTCTATAAAGCTCTCTCTGACAAGCTTCCAGCATACATCTCTAGCCTTTTCAAATGTGCCAATGGCTCCTATGGCCTCAGACGATATGCTGCACTTTGCTTCCAATTGCCTAGAATGAAAAACAACCACGGGATATCCGCAATCAACTCCGCACTCCCTTCACTATGGAACACTATGCAAAGCACACTCAAGCTCACATCACTGCCGAGCCTTCTCATATTCAAAGCCCTCTTAGTTGAGTACCTGCAGAAATCCTGCAGCTGGTATAGGTAACCTGTGACTTCAGTCACTGGTGCCTTCGCATTAATAACCCTTAGAATGCCACCTTCTTCCATCCCTCTCGGGTTAACTAGCACTTCCAGTCTCTTCTCTGCATCCTGGCTTTCACTCCCTCTCTCTCTCTCTCTCTCTCTCTCTCTCTCTCTCTCTCTAGCACACCATCCCTCCCTCTGCCCCCCCATACATCCTCCTGTGGACACTAGCCTATATATAGTTTAGTACCTTGCTTTACCCCCTTATTCTCCTATGAAATTTATTTGGAAACTTTAACTGGGAGACTTTATGACAGATTCGAGTACTCTGCATTCGACCTTGTACTGTATCTTGCTGATATTATCAATTATGTATTGCAATGTCTATGTATTGTGCTGTTCTCTGTCCAGGACCACTTTGAAAATGAGCTTGCTCAATGGTGTTGATGCCTGGTTAAATAAAGTTTGATTTGATTTGATTTCAAATTTGTTTAGTTTTTGTAAATCTCTGCAGTGCATATGCATGTATTCTAAACACCAAAAGCAAACTATCACCGACAAAGAGCACAAAATGTCAGTTCAGTGCTGTTTGTTTTGAGCACTAAGCGAGATTCCAGCAGCTATCTAGCATGCTGTTGTTTTGCTTAGTTATTGAAAATATACTGTTCAGGTCAGTACCTGCTTTCAATTTTTACACAACAGTTCAGCCTTGAACAGTGTAGTAATAGTTATTCACTGACAGTGGCCTGTGTGGAGGGAAAAATAAATGAATTGACACACTGTACTAATGCAATGAATTGATTTTCATATGGTAGCAGGACAAAAAAACAGTCACAAGTAATTACATAAAATGACATGGGGACAAGTGAATAACTCAAATTTTATGTACACCGTCAGTGTGGGATGCTTGAACAAACCACTAGAGCTTCGCTCTAGGGGTTTACCCAGCATTTCACACCTCTGGTGTGCATACAATTCTCATTATGCATGCCTCCCCATGTATTATTCTATATATAATTAATGGGTTTCATTTTTTTCCATTGGAAACCTATAACATAATTTGCCATAATAAAGGAGTGTTCATTACGGCAAACATGCACCAGGTTTCCATTCTGCTGCTGCACATGCACCAGCTCCACCCGCCACTCTTCCGCACAGCCAGAAGCCAGAGACCAGACCACCACTCTCACTCGGCATTAAGTACATTAAAAAAAAGAAACAAATGGCAGCACAAACACTCTTACAACTGAACAACCTAAAAGGAAAAAAAAGCAATCCTTTCTTCCAGCAGCCGCATCTCACCGCTGACCCAGCTGAAACCTGGATGGACAGCGGCTGCACGGAGGTGTCTTCTATTTATTTTATATAATTGCTGTGATGGAAAAAAATTCAACAATTATATAAATAAAATATGGCGTGGTGTGTAAACTTGAATTTTACACACACACACACACACACACACACACACGCACACACACACACACTCACTCCTTGGTGTTGGATGCTGAGATAAACCCCTCAAACTTCACTCTGGGCTTATGGCATCTAACACCGAAGTCAATTCTCATACACACCAATACCTTATCCTATATGTAATTACTGTTTAGGGTTGATTAAAACCTGAAACCAGTACCTAAAAATGTGTTACAAACATCATGTTACCCGTGAGTGTGTCTTTGATTTAATTTTGATTTGATTTTATATTGAAAAGGTCTGTGGGCAAAGCCCATTTTCACAGATGTCCAGTTTCAATACATTAGACACAAAGCATTACGAAATACAAAAACTTTACATAACTAAGAAGTCAGGAAAAACATTTACTACAATATTAGAACTTATTAAAACACCTGCAAACAGTATTTATCAATACATTTTTTCTAAGAAATGTCTTACATAAAGAAATGTTTTGACATCCAACAACATGACAAGGTGAATAATTGTAAAGTTTAGTTTGAAAATATGTCAAAGACTTCTGAGCAAAAGCGGTTCGATAAAAAGGAATCTGAAATTAATATGTACTCTGCAAACGTTTATTATTTATCAAGGGAATGGCTGGAAACAGACTCTTAATACTATTGGGAAGAAGTTTCAACTTAATTTTATGTAGAAATATAAGAGACCTACTATGAAATCTCCCAATTAATGAGAGACATCTGAAAGTACTATATAACATGCAAGGTGAGTAGATCTAAACCGACCAGTGGCAAAGCGTATGACAGAGTGATATGTTGCCTGAAGTTTATTAAGCATCTTAACAGATGAACATCAGTAAACTATAGACCCATAATGTATTATTGAAAGTAAAAGACTATGTGTAAGCATAGTCCTGATTTCTGTATTAAGATGCTTTCTAATCCGGTAAAGACAACCCAATCTTTGATTAAGTTTTTTAATTAAATATACTATATGAACTTCAAATGAAAGATAGGAATCCAATACAATCCCCAAGTATTTAAACTCCCTAACATACTCAAGCAAGATACCATCATTGTCAAAAATGTTAAATTCAGGAATAAAAGATTTCTTATGCGAGGAAAAAAATATGGTTTTAGTCTTTACAGAATTCAATACCATTTTATGGGAGTCAAACCAGTGATGTAATAAAGTAAAATATGTTTGCAAAGTCTCTTTAAGAGCTAACAAATTAGTTCCAGAGCAAAATAATACTGCACCGTTTGCATAAAGATTTAGTTCTGTATTAGAGAAAATAGACAATAAAGAATTAACAAAAACAGAAAATAAAAAAGGTCCAAGTATTGAGCCCTGTGGGACTCCACATCCTATGGTTGTTTGACTGGAACATACCCCATTAATCATGGTTTTATGGTTTCTGTGTAATAAATAATTCCTAAACCAAACAATCACCTCATCTGAACAAAAAACATCAGATAAACTTTTAAGAAGTTCAATATGATCTACAAGATCGAATGCCTTGGTGAGGTCTACAAATGCCGAAGCCACATGTCTAACAGACAGTTGCCTCTCTCACAAACAATCTTGAGCACAAGACACAGCCTGCAGTCAAGATCTGAGGCAAAATCCACTTTCACTTTCAGCCAGCTCCCACCAACAATTCTCTTAACCAGTAATTATAGAAAATAACCAATGGGAAGCAGTGAAAACTTTTTTTTTTTTTGCACACTCTCGGTGTGTAATACCTTTAGCAAATGCTTTGATGTGTATCACCTTAAGCAACTGCATAACCTTTGGTCCCATTTAAGTTACATTGCGCACCTTGAGCATGTAAAAAAACTCACTACACACTGTTGCCCAGTTTTCATTCCACTGACATCAGTGGGTATAAGGAGCCAACTACTGTAAGTCACATACAGGAAGAAATAGGCTGTTGGTTAACTAGGATCTGCGGCCTATCCTGTAGGTAGGGAAATGGGCAGACTAGATGGGCCAAGTGGTCCTTATCTGCCGTCAAAGTCTATGTTTCTATGTTTCTATAGATACTGCACACCGAAACTATGGCACAAATGATTTGGTGTTGATTTGGGTAGCTGCTATATGTCACAGCAAGCTCATGCACGTTCAGTACTGTATTTTGTGCATCTTCCAAACAATAACAAATTAAATCAATCTTCGTAACACAAGTCACTTAAAAATAAATCATAGCATCTACTATAGGTTAAGAGGTACAGTACATCACTTGTAAATGACATCATGAGATCCTTGGTGATAAAATCTGATCTTGGATAATCCATTATTATCCTTAATGTTCAAGTCAGCTGCCAGCATTTAAAACTCTCTATGCTTGTTCGTTTAAGGAAATCTGCAATTGTTTGTTTGTTTATTTTTATACTGTATAACCAGTGAGCATAATATGCCCATTTTCACTGGTGCCCAGTCACAATATAATTACAACACAATATATAATGCAAAACATACAAATCATACAAAGATGCATCAAAACAACAGCATTTTGCTTCATTTGACATAAATTTTGCTAGAACACTCTTAAATAACGAAATTGTAACAAACTTTACAATATTACAAGGCAAATCATTGTATAATTTAACTGCATAATACTGTAGTGAATTTTGAACCACTGTACTTTTATAAAAAGGGAATTTGAAATTTAAAGCTAACCTGTGACCTTGTTCTAACAGAATTTAACAATCTTGGAAACATCTTACAAATAATACTTGGTAAGAATCCAAGATGTATTTTCTGCAGAAATACTACAGCACACATTCTGAATCTATCAGACACATCAGACACCCTAAAATACTGTAAAGAAAACAATGATGAGTTATTTTATTCTGACCAGTAACAAATCGAATGATATTATGATAAGTTGATGTAAGCTTAGTTTTCATTCTATCTGAAGAAAAAAAATATACTAATAACCCATAATCAATAACTGAAAACAACAAACTATGTGCCAATATTGCCCTAGTCTCATATGTTAGATAACTTTTTAATCAATACAGCATTCCTAATCTTTGATGTAACTTACTAATTAATTTCTGTATATGTAATTCAAAAGATACAATCAATAGTTAAACCCAAATAACAAATTTCAGAAACCCTTTTGATTTTATTATAATTATCATTCAAGATCAGCTCAAAATTTACTTTAGATCTAGGATTTTAAATACCATGCATTTTGTTTTAACATGATTCAACACTAAATTATGCCCAATAAACCAATTACGCAGTAAGCTAAAATCCTTTTGCAACTGCTGTTGTACAGATTGACAAGAATCTCCAATACATAATAAAACTGCATCATCTGCAAATAAAATAAGCTCAGAATTATTACATACATTATGCAAAGAATTAAAAAAAAGAGAAAACAACAAAGGGCCCAATATGGACCCTTGTGGGACACCACACATCAAATTACCCTCATCTGACATTGCACCATTAATAAAAGTTTTCTGCACCCTTTCAGTTAAATAATTATCAATCCAATATATCACTTCATTAGAAAAATTTACCTTAAGTAAACTCAACAATAGTTTCCCATGGTCAACAAGGTCAAATGCCTTGGTGAGGTCCACAAAGCCAGCAGCCACTATTTTACCCTCATCTAAGGCTTTATATACCTGGCCTGTGAACCTCACCAAGGCAGTCACCTCAATTGTTTCTCCTGATCTCCCACTCACTGCCTCAGTGACTTGCTGGTCACCTGTCTGATAAAATATTCCATTTACTACCCCATCTCATTGACCCCTTCCCCTCCTCTTTAACCTTTTCATAGCAATTCTTTTTATGTTGGTTCATGCGTGCACACCAGCCAACATATTGCATTAGTAGCAGATTTGGAGGCACGGTCACTGTTGAGCGAATGCAGGGCACACATCAGTAGGTGCATCCCTCATTCCCCAATAAGCCTGCATGCTGGCACCACACCAGGAATACATAATGTGGTTAGCACATCTAAGGAAAGGTCCACTGCAATGCGAGCAAAGCTCGTCATATGCAGCGGCACCTCTCGATGTGCCTTCCCTGGTGAAACATTACATTAAACATGGCAGCACACTTCCTGCCACAATGCCGATTCGGAGGTGCCCGATCCCCCTGTGGCATGCCCTGACCCAATTTATGTGCTGATGGGGGAACCCACTCGCCGTCAGCATAATGCCGCCCCATTTGTTCTGTGCCAAGGGGGTTGCTCAATCCCCCTTGGCTCTTGACCCCTCTTCGGTATGTGTCGACAGGGGTGCCCAATCCCCAGTCGGCTAGCCCCCCCAAACACTCAGGTGGCATGCTGGGAGCCCACCCCAGTGTGCCAAATGCCCCTGTAAAAAAAAAAGTCCCGCAATGTTTTGTTTTTTTTACCTGTAAAAGAAGAAAACGGTCCCTCGCAGTCTGTTCAGCTCCCTATCCCAACCCTCATCCACCCTCTGTGCACCCTGCCTCCCCACACCCCTCCTCACCCCATACTTACCTCAGGAGTCTGGCACGATGATCTTTGGTGGACCAGAACATGACTGTACTCTTCAATGCTGACCACGAACTGAAAAAATGCCGGTAAGCTGTATAATGGCATAAACAGGGTTTTTTCAACTTTGGTGCGTATCTCAGGCATTTTTTTGAATTTTTGCACCAAATTTTCAACATGGGGTTATTGGGACCCCTCCTCATGAATTCAGTCACTGTCATGGCATTATTCGGTCCCGAAAGGTGATTTCACAGTCACTGCGTGGAATCACCTTTTGGGACTGAGTAATGAAACAACAGTGCTACTGTTCATGAGGGGAGCTCTCAAAAAGCCTATGTTGCAAATTTGGTGAAAAAATCCAAAAAATGGCTGTTTTATTAGCGTGCATTGCGCTGTTTCCTTGCACGCTCGTAACTTCATGAATTTGTAATATTTTCACTCCAGATTTTCAAAATTGGCATTTTTCCATATCTCTTGATGAACAGTACAGCAGTCATTTTATATATCCTGGCTGAAATGTGTTTTCACATGTCCAGCGCAGAATAGCATGGTCACTGTGCAAAATCAGTTTTCGGGGCAGTTTGAGAAAATGACGATGACACTGTCCATTAGCAGAGGTCCTAAAATGCCTATGTTGAAAATTCTATGACAAAAGTCCATAAATTACTGTGTTACAAGTGTGCATTGTGCAGTTTCCATGCACTTTGTAACTTCGCGAAATTTGCAATATTTCAGAGAAACACAGAAACATAGAATTTGACGGCAGATAAGGACCACTTGGCCCACCTAGTCTGCCCATTTTTCTACCTAACAGATAAGCTGCAGATCCTAGTTAACCAACAGCTTACTTCCTCCTACCCCCCACTAGGACTGCCTTATGTCTGTCCCATGCATTCTTGAATTCCCCCACTGTTCTTGACTCCACAACCTCCTCAGGGAGGCTGTTCCATGCATCCACAACCCTCTCTGTGAAAAAATATTTCCTCACATTACCTCTAAACCGCCCCCTCTATCTTCAAATTGTGACCCCTTGTTCTTGCACATCTCTTTTTCTGAAAGATGCTACCCTCTTGGACTTTGTTGATTCCCTTGAGGTACTTGAAAGTTTCTATCATGTCCCCTCTCTCCCTTCTTTCCTCAAGGGTATACTTATTAAGCTCCTTTAGTCTTTCATTGTATGTCTTCTGGTGCAGACCCTGCACCATTTTGGTTGCCCTCCTCTGGACAGCCTCCACTCTGTCTATGTCTTTGCAGAGATGGGGTCTCCAGAACTGCACGCAGTACTCCAGATGGGGTCTCACCAACTGTCTGTACAGAGGGATAACAACTTCCTGTTTTCTACTATTGATGCCTCTCCCTATGCATCCCAGTATCCCCCCAGCCTTCCTTACTGCCTTCTCACATTGCTTGCCCACCTTTAGGTCATCTGATGTAATTACCCCCAGGTCCCTTTCCATTTTTACTGTTGTCAGTATCTCACCCCTCATTGTGTACTCTTCCCCTGGGTTTTTGTTTCCCAGGTGCATTACCTTGCACTTCTTTGCATTGAATCTGACCTGCCATACATTTGACCATTCCCCCAACCTTTCCAAGTCCCTTCTCTTCCTTTCCAGTCCATCTTGTGTATAAACCCTGTTGCAGATCTGTGTGTCATCTGCAAAGAGACATACTTTTCCTTCCAGTTCCTCTGCAATGTCACTTATAAAGACATTAAAAAGACATTAAAAAGGATTGGTCCATGTACTGAACACTGCAGTACCCCTCTAGTAACCCTCCTTTCTTCACTGTGGACTCCATTTACTGCTACCCTTTGCGTCCTGTTGTCTAGCCAATTTTTTATCAAGGCTACCACCTTGGGACCCACTCCAAGGCTGGCTAAGTTGTGTATTAATCTTTTGTGTGGGACTATTTCAAATGCCTTGCTAAAAACTAAGTAGGCCATGTCCACAGCCCCTCCCTGGTCTACTACTTTGGTCACCCAGTCAAAGAAATCTATTAGATTCATCTGACATGACCTTTCCATCATGAATCCATGCTGCCTTGGGTCCTGTGATCCACTGGCCTCTAGGTACTTAACAATTCTTTCCTTCGGAAGTGATTCCATCATTTTCCCTACCACTGAGGTCAAACTAACTGGTCTGTAGTTTCCTGCCTCTGTCCTGCTCCCACTTTTGTGAAGAGGAATCACATCCACCCTCCTCCAGTCCTCAGGTACCACCCCATTCTCCAATGATTTGTTAAAGACAGTAGTCAGCGGTGTCACTAGTTCTACCCTTAGATCTTTTAGAATTCTTGGGTGAATCCCATCAGGCCCCATTGCTTTGTCCACCTTCAATTTTATTAGTTCTTTCAGAACCCTTTCTTCTGTAAATGGACTTGTATTGACCCTCATCTTCAGAGTGTTTCTCTTGTTTGGATTAGGTAACTCCCCCTCCTCTTCCTTTGTGAATACTGAGCAGAAATATTCATTCAGTATCCCTGCTTTTTCACTGTCACCCTCTACCCACATTCCCTCCCCTTTATTAAGCCTCAGTATCTCTCCTTTGGTCTTTCTTCACTCCCTAATGCACCTATAAAAGGTCTTATCCCCTTCTTAACAGAGTTGGCTATCCTTTCCTCGGTTTGGGCCTTTGCTATTCTGACTGCCTTCCCAGCTCTTTCTGCTTTAACTGATAAAGTTCTCTGTCCTGCTCCTTCTGTGTTTCCTTACATTTCCTGAATGCTATCCTTTTCTCCTTAACCTTCCTGCCACCTCTTTCGAGAACCATAGCGGTTTTCCTTCTTTGTGTTTTGTTGATTTGCTTTATACAAAGGCTTGTTGCCTCTGTGATGGTTGTTTTGATTACTCCCCATTGTTTCTCCACCCCTCCTTCTTGCCTGTTTGCTAGTGCTTTTCTGAGGCAGTCTCTCATTTTCCCAAAGTCAGCCCTCCTAAAGTCCAATACTCTTGCTTTTGTATGGCTTGATTGTATGGCTGTGTTTATCGTGCACCACACTGTTGGTCGCTTGTTCCCAGATGGCTACCCACTTCTAAATCTGAGATTCTTTCTCCGTCCCCATTTGAGAGTACCAGGTCTAAGATTGCTCCCTCCTGAGTGGGTTCCAATACTAGCTGTCTGAGGCATGCCTCCTGTAGGGCATCAAGAATGACCCTGCTCTTGGATGTGCCTGCACCAAAGGTGCTCCAGTTAACATCTGGCATATTCAGGTCCCCCATCAACAGTATCTCCCCTTTTTCTGCTATTCTAAGGAAGCCTTCTATAATTTCCTTGTCCATTCCTTCCCCCTGAGATGGAGGTCTATATACAACCCCCATGCAGACTGCGGTGCCATTTTCTGTCTCCAGGGTGACCCAGAGTGCTTCATCTGCTCCCTGTTTACTCTTTAGTTCTGTTGCTTTGATCCCTTCCTTTACATAGAGAGCTACTCCTCCTCCTCTTTTACCCTCCCTGTCCCTCCTATAGATTGTGTATCCTGGTATGTAGACATCCCATTCATGGTTCTCTGTGTACCATGTTTCTGTGACTGCCACAATATCCAGGCAACCCTCTTCCATCAAGGCCACTAGTTCAGGGAGCTTGTTACACAGACTACGGGTGTTGGTACTCATCACCCTCCACTTGTTGATGGCTTTACCCCTTTTAGCCCCATTCCTGTCCTTACTGCCTTTACCTTTTTTTACATTTACCTCTGTCCTGCTCCCTAATGACTTCTCTACCCTAGTGTTTACCTCACTAATTACCGTGTTTTGTGGGGGGAGGCTGGGATTTCCCTGCTCCTTTTCAGTGCTTCCCCACTTGGCTAGTTTAAATGCTTGCCAATGAAACATTTAAAGCTCTCACCTAGGATCCTGGTTCCTCCCCCCCCGGACAGATGCGGACCATCGCACCAGTATAGGTCTTCATCCCACCAGGTGGCTCCCCAGTCCCAAATGAAGCCAAAACCCTGAGCTCCACACCATTTTTTCAACCATTCATTGAATTACCTGGTGAGGAGTACCCTAGAATCACCCTTGCCATAGACAGGCAGCACCTCGGAGAAGGTTACCATATGCGCTACTTGTCTAAGGCCCCTCCCCAACTCTGCAAGCTCCTCTTGCACTGCTCTGATCCCATTCCTAGCCAGGTCATTTGTCCCTAAGTGGACAATGACATCCAGCTCCCTCCTTCGCGCAGCTGCTCCCATGATCCTGAGGATTCACTTCCTGTCCCTCCAAGCTGTGGCACCAGACAGGCACCTTACCTCCCTCTCCCATTCCTCCTCCATTTTTACCCCCCCAATGATTAAGTCCCCCATCAGGAGTTGTTTCCTTCCCCTGTGGAGTCCCATGCCACCCTCCTGTGGGTCTCCTTTGTGAAGGTTCCCAGCATCCTCCTTGGTCTCCACTGCAGGTGCCTCCATAGAGGAACCATTATCCACCAGAATAGCGAATGAATTGTGGAGAGGTACAGCTGGAGGGATGCAACTCCATTCCCCCAACCTCTCCTTCCCTGAGCCCATCCTGGTCCAGCCTCTCCTCTTTCTTGGCAACCTCTGAGGTAGTGGCATTGGCCCTGGTGGTCCCTGGGTGGGGGAGGAGGTTTCACAAATCCTAGCCAGGTCAGCCTGGAGACAGGCAACCTCCTCCCTCAGACCAGAGAGGTGTCTGCAAATAGGGCAGCATCACAGCCTCCACAATGTCTCCCGGAACACTGCTACTCCACAGCCATTGCACTGCACCACTCCTATCATGTCTTATTTTGTGTCCCTTCTCCTGTTTCTCTGTATGCTTACTCTCTCCTCTCCTTGCAACACTTACCCTTCCTGTTCTGGGACAGCAACTTCCTATATTCTTCAGTAGCCTCCTTCTTCCTTGCTCAGTGTCAGACCACCAGCAGCTGTGGGGGAGAGTAAGCTACTTTTTCCTTTAGGATTGACAATCCAGTGCTTATAAAAGTAGAACTGGCTTAGGGTGGGATGGAGAGCAATTAGTAAGAAAAAAGGCTAGCAACAGGAAGTTGTAATTTGAGTCACCTGCTTTTATAGCATCTAACCACACCCCCAATTAAGCTCTCTCTCCTCCTACTGGTTTAGCAAAGTAAGTTGATACAGTACCCTTCCCAGCACAGAACACACACTGACTTTCTTTCTTTTCTTTCTTTTTTTAACCCTAAATAAGACCCCTTCTACTTCTAATAAAGTATCTGTCTGCTTAATCTCAACTGACACTGACTCCTGCTGAAATATGTGTTAAATTAATAAAAAATGTAGCTTCTTTCAGTTAGCTGCTTTCTGCTCTACAAGCAAGGCTAGTAACAGCCATGTCAGATTTTCAACACTGCCATTTTTCACACCTCCTTATCAACAGTACAGCTGTCATTTTTCACAGCCTGCCCAAAATGTGTTTCCACACCTGTGGCGCACAATGGCATGGTCGCTGTGGGAAATCAACTTTTGGGACAGATTAACATAATCACAGCACCACTGTTCATAAGTGGAGGTCCCAAAATGCCTATGTTGAAAATGTGGCTAAAAAACTCCCCAAAATAATTGGGTTATGGACGTGTATTGCCCATTTTCTATGCATGCTCATGACTTAACCAATTTTTCATTTTTCACTCCAGATTTTCAACGTTGCCATTTTTTGATGCCGCCTCATGAACAATGCAGTTGTCATTTTCCACATCCTGCCCAAAATGTGTTTTCATCCCTGTGTCACCAAATGGCATAGCCACTGTGCAAAACCACCTTTCAGCTAACAAACTGATTGTGCCGCTATTCATGAGGTGGGGTCACAAAAAGCCTATGTTGAAAATTTGGAGTGAAAATACCAACAAACGCCTACAATGTTAGGGTTTCCAGCTGTAACACCCCACCCTGTAGAGACTGCCAGGCATCAGGGGTGTGACTTGGGATTATTGGCTGTAATGCTCATGCCATTCCACCCCCACCCCCACCCTGCAGCCAGTGACAGGCATCGAGGTGTGCCTTGGAGTGTTCAGCCCTAACGTTCACCCCATTCTCCTATACTGCACCCATCTCAACATATTTCCTTATAGAATGGGGTAAGTATAAGGCCCAAAGACCCCAAAGCGCACCACGACACTTGTCAGTGTCTACGGGGTAGGGTGAGGCCCATTCTCCTATTCTGCACCCGTCTCAGTGTATTTCCTTATTGAACGATGTAAGTATAAGGCTCAAAGACCCCAAAGCACACCACGACACTTGTCAGTGTCTACAGGGTAGGGTGAGGTAAAATGGCATGAGCATTATAGCTGACACCCCAACGGCACAGCCCAGCACCTGTCAGTCTCTGCAGGGTGGGGGCTGGGTTGGCATCAGTTCCATACTTCACTGCCATTCCTATTATGCATCTCTAACTCCTGCACTACCAATACCAATGCTAGCGAGACAACATTTGGCATTGACAAATGCGTGTTTACTTTTCCTTGCATAGCCTGCTCCCTTGCATAGGTTTCAGTTGTCTTAAAGTAGCATTACCTCTTGTTCACATTCCCCCTACCTCTCTGACCCAGGGGAATTCACCTTACCTACTGCCTCTCCTCACTTCCCTTATCTGGAGCCTGTCCTTACCCATGGCCCTGGTATCACTATTTGCTGCTATGACACTTATGGGTTCCCCTGCCTACCCTCCCCCTTCCTCTTTAATCTTCACAACTCCCTTCCTTTTCTTATCAGCTTCCTAACTTCCCTTGTTGCCCCTTCTCACTCGTGTTTGTTCTTCTGCCTTAGAAACATAGAAACATAGACTTTGACAGCAGATAAGGACCACTTGGCCCACCCAGTCTGCCCATTTCCCTACCTATTGGATAAGCTGCAGATTCTAGTTAACCAACAGCCTACTTCCTGCAACCCCCCACTACAATTGCCTTATGTCTGTCCCATGCATGTTTGAATTCCCCCACTGTTTTAGACCCAACAACCTCCCCAGGAAGGTGGTTCCATGCATCCACCACTCTCTCCGTGAAAAAAATTTCCTCACATTACCCCTGAGCCGCCCCCCCTCTATCTTTAAATTGTGCCCCCTTGTTCTTACACATCTCTTTTCTGAAAGATGCTACCTCCTGGACTTTGTTGATTCCTTGAGGTACTTGAAAGTTTCTATCATGTCCCCTGTCCTCCCTTTCATCAAGGGTATACATATTAAGCTCTCTGTCTCTCTTCATATGGTTTCTGATGCATACCCTGCACCATTTTAGTTGCTCTCTTCTGGACTGCTTCCATCCTGTCTATGTCCTTGCGTAGATGGGGTCTCCAAAACTGCACACAGTATTCCAGATGGGGTCTCACCAACTGTCTGTACAAAGGGATAACCACTTCCCTTTTTCTACTTGTGATGCCCCTCCCTATGCATCCCAGTATCCCCCTGGCTCTTCTTACTGACTTCTCACATTGCTTACCCACCTTTAGGTCATCTGATATGACTACCCCCAAGTCTCTTTCCATTTTTGTTGTTGTTAGTACCTCCCCTACTGTTGTGTACTCTTCTCCTGGGGTTTTTGTTTCCCAGGTGCATTACTTTGCACTTCTTTGCATTGAATCTAAGTTACCGTATGTCTGACCATTCCTCCAACCTTGCCAAGTCTCTTCTCATCCTTTCTACCCCCCCGTGTATCAACTCTGTTACAGATCTTTGTGTCATCTGCAAAGAGGCATACCTTTCCCTCCAGACCCTCTGCAATGTCACCTATAAAGATGTTAAAGAGGACTGGACCCAGTGCCCTGAGGTACTCCACTAGTAATCCACCTTTCTTCAGAATGTGTTCCATTCACTATTACCTTCTGTGTCCTGTTGTGCAGCCAGTTTTCTACCCAGGCTACCACTTTGGAACCCACTCCTAGGCTGGCTAACTTGATTATTAATCTTTTTGTGCGGGACTGTGTTAAATGCCTTGCTAAAGTCTAGGTAGGCCATATCCACAGCCCCTACCTGGTCTATTACTTTGGTCACCCAGTCAAAGAAATCAATTAGATTCATCTGACATGACCTTCCTGCTGTGAATCCATGCTGCTTTGGGTCCTGTGCCCCGCTGGCCTTTAGGTACTGAAAAATTATTTCTTTCAGAAGTGATTCCATCATTTTCCCCACCACTGAGGTCAAACTAACAGGTCTATAGTTTCCTGCTTCTGCCTTGCTCCCACTTTTGTGAAAGGGAATCACATCTGCCCTCCTCCAGTCCTCAGGTACCAATCCATCATCCCATGATTTGTTAAAAAGTGTGGTCAGTGGTGTCACTAGGTCCTCCCTTTGTTCTTTTTGGATTCTTGTGTGAATCCCGTCAGGCCCCATTGCTTTGTCCACCTTGAGTTTTAGGAATTCTTTCAGGACTCTTTCTTCTGTAAATGGACTGGTGTCAACCCCCCTACCCAGAGTGCTTCTTTGTCTGGTTTAGGTAACCTCCTCATCTTCTTTTGTGAATACTGAGCAAAAGTATTCATTCAGTATCTCTGCCTTTTCACTGTCTCCCCTGCCCACCTCCTCCTCTCCTTTATTAATCTTCACTATTCCTCCCTTAACCTTTCTATGCTTCCTAATGTACCTATAAAAGGTTTTATCCCCCTTCTTAACTGAATTGGCTATTTTTTCCTTGGTTTGGGTCTTTGCTATTCTGACTGCCTTCCCCACTTCTTTCTGCTTTAATTGATACAGTTCTCTGTGTGCTCCTTCTGTGATTCCTTATACTTTTTGAGTGCATCCTTTTTCTTCTTAACCTTCCCTGCCACCTCTTTTGAGAACCATAGTGGTTTTTTACTCCGCTTTGTTTTCTTTAATTGTTTCACACAAAGGCTTGTTGCCTCTATGATGGCAGTTTTGATTTTACTCCATTGTACTTCCACCCCTCCTTTTTGGCCATTTGCTAGTGAATTCCTCAGGTATTCACTCATTTTGCCAAAGTCAGCCCTTCTAAAGTCTAGTATCCTTGTTTTTGTATGGCTTGTCTCCATGGTTGTGCTTATTGTGAAGTACACTGTGCAGTGGTTGCTTGTTCCCAGATGTCTACCAACTTCTAAATTTGTGATCCTCTGTCCATTTGAGAGTGCCAGGTTTAGTATTGCTCCCTCCTGAGTGGGTTCCAACACTATCTGTATAAGGCCTACCCCCTGCAGGGCATCAAGAATGACTCTGCTCTTGGATGTGGCTGCAGTACATGTCATCTAGTTAACATCCAGCATATGCAGGTCCCCCATCAACAGTATCTCCCCTTTTTCAGCCATTTTGAGAATGTCCTCTATCATTTTCTTGTCCATTTCCTCCTCTTGAGACGGGGGTCTGTATACAACCCCTGTGCAGATTGTGATGCCATTCCCTGTCTCCAAGGTGACCCAGAGTGCCTCTTGTCCTCCCCCTTTACTTTTTAGTTCAGTAGCTTTGATCCCTTCCCTTATGTATAGAGCAACTCCACCTCCTCTTTTACCCTCCCTGTCCCTTCTGTAGAATGTGTACCCTAGTATGTTGACATCCCAGTCATGGTTCTCTGTGTACCATGTTTCCATGACTGCCACAATATCCAATTGTTCATCTTCCATCAGGGCTACTAGCTCAGGAAGCTTGTTTCCCAGACTATGGGCATTGGTACTCATTGACCTCCATTTAATGTCAGCTTTATCCTTTTTTCCCCATCCCTGCTCTTATTGCCCTTGTCTATTTTTCCATTTACCCCTGTCCTGCCCTCTGTTGAGCTCTGTACCTCAGTGTTTACCTTACTACCTGCCATGTTTTGTGGGGGGAGGCTTGAAATTTCCGGCCTCTTATCAGCAACTCCCCCCTTGGCTAGTTTAAAAGCGTGCCAAGGAAGCATTTAAACCTGTCACTTAGGAGCTTGGTTCCCTTCATGGACAGATGCAGGCCATCATGCCAGTAAAGACCTTTATCTCTCCAAGTGTACCCCTAGTCCCCAATGAAGCCAAAGTCCTGTGCTCTGCTCCAGTTTTGCAACCATTCATTAAACTGCATGGTGTACAGTACCCTAGCCTCATCCCTGCCATGGACTGGAAGCACGTCTGAGAAGCTACCATGCTTGCTACCTGTCTGAGACCCCTCCCCAACTCCACAAATTCATCCTGCACTGCACTGATTCCATGCCTAGCTAGGTCATTTGTCCAAAGATGGACAATGATATCTAGTTCTGTCTTCTGCGATGCTGCTTCTGCAATCCTGAGGATTCGCTTCTTGTCCCTCCAAGCCATGGCACCAGGCAGGCACCTCACTTCCTTCTCCTCTCCCTTCCCCAGTTCTACTCTCCTAACAATTGAGTCCCCTATCAGAAGCTGTTTACTTCCCCTGTGGTGTCCCTTGCCACCCTTTTGTGGGTCTCCCTTGTGGATGTCCTCAGCATTCTTCTTGGTCTCCACTGAGGGTGCCATCATAGAGGAACCTTGCTCTGCCAGACTGGTGCATGATTTGTGTAGAGGTACAACTAGGGGGCTTCGCCTCTGTTCCACCACCCGCACCCTCCCAGAACCCACTGTGGTACAACTGCTCTTCATACTTGGCAACCTCTGAGGCAGTGGTTGTGGCAGTGGTGCTCTTTGGGTGGGGGAGGTCTCCTTAGTCCTGCCAGTTCAGCCTGGAGGTGGGCAACCTCCTCCCTCAGAGCTGACAGTTGCCTGAAAATAGGACAGCAATGCAGTTTCCAGACTGTCTCCCAGAAAACTGCTGCCCCACAGTGAGTGCATTGCACCACTCCCCACATGTCCCTCTCCCTTATAAAATACAATATGTAATATATGTAGTTTTTTTTTTGTGGTGTGTACTTTACGCACCGTGCTGGGTTATTAAGAATATGACAGTTCTGCCCCAAGACCTGTTGAGGAAGTGATGTCAGAACTTTGGCTATAAAGGAAATGCCATGCCTGGGTGGGTGGGTGTGGGGAAGGGGTAGTCCACAACCACAGGTGACTGTTAGAAACAATCAAATACACCACTGCTCCACCACCCTGGTGAGTACTGCCCTTTATAATAATTCAACTAACCTCCAGTTACTTATTTAAAAATAGTTTAACGATCACAAAATCCTATGCACCAGTAAATTATTTAAAAATAGTTTCTGTCCCAAAATCCTAGTAGTCAATCCAGCCACCCTCAAGGGACAACCAAAATGCAGTATTCAAATCCTTGTGAAGTTACTTCCAAGATAAGTAGAGTTTGCAAGCTCCTTATTCAACTCCTCAGCCACCTGTAATTGATTTAAAAATAGTTTAACTGTCAAAAATCCTAGTAGACAATCTAGCTACCTCCAAGGGTCTACCCAAATGAGGTATTTCAATCCTTCTGAAGTTATTCACAAGATAAACAGAGTTTTCACGCCCCTTCTTGGTTAAACACTAAGGCCCGGATATTCAAACTGCACCACAAAGTAGCGCAATAACAGGAGGAGGCACAAGTGCAGTGCGCCTATGTGCAACACGCGCGCTATTCAAACACAGCACAGGCCAAGATGAGCTTGCACAACACAACTGAATATCATGCCAACTGCACCGTGGTGCAACCAGGGATGCACAGTGGAGCAGGGTAGCAGTGCATCAGCACAACCAGGGATGAACAGGGACAGGATGCAGGGGTGCACCACCGAGGGAAGACATGGGCAGAGGAGCACGCAACAGACCGGACAGCACCCCCTGCACCCCATGAACCGCACAACCTGAGGTGAGCTGGAAGAACTACCAGCCCATGGACACCAGCAACAATTCCACAGCTGAGGCATGGTGCCGCAGCACACCCCCTGGCAAGCTGTGACTGGAACACAAGGAGGTTCAGCCACCCTGTGCTACACCTTCCCACCAATGCTGAGCACACTCTGCACAGTGAACCCCAGACACCATGCCCAGGAGCAGTGCCCAACAGTGCATGTCTCCCTATGCATGCCACCACCCCCACTGTGACAATGCAACTCTGTGCACCATGGAGCCATGCAAGGCAGCCCTACCATGATCACCTTGCAGCAGGTGGCAGCAGCCACCAATGCAACAACTGCAGACACAGTGCCACCCTGCACATCCCCCCCGAGGCACAGCCAAGAGATCGACCCTGCATCGGCACCCGAGGTACCCCGCATGCAACAGAGCCTGCCCCGGACCCCACCACCAGCAGTACAGCACCCCACACACCCACTCAAGCACACACCCTGTCCCAGAACTGGCCCCAACAGCCAGCACAGATGCCCACAGTGGTGCATGGAAGCATGCGCCACACAGGATGCAACACAGGGCACGGACAAACACCCACCCATACCCAAGGGCACCCCAACACAGGTACACAATAGCGGGGCAACAAACCTGCTGCTGTGCAGCCACAACAGCTCTGTACCCATGGCCAGCACCCCTCCTTGGCACAGGTGTACCAGCCACCCTGCACATGCACCATGAATCCATCGGCCACCAGCATGCGGCTGGACCACAAGTGACAGACATTGGAGCACATTCCCTGCAACAGACACAAGTGACAGCATGGAGGGGGGACAACAACAGAGGAGGTCACAGTGCCACCTGAGGCAGATGTGCACCATACCAGTGACAGGAGGCAATCCAGCATTTCGCCAGGTACAGGGGGTGCCCAGCATGGACAGCCACCACTGACATGCCAGCAGACCATGCATAGCACAGACATGCAAGGGTGTCAGCTGCACAGGCCATGGACAGTCTGACAGGGGCACCATGGACACAGTGCATGCACCATGGACCACTGCACACAGGCGTCCAGTGCACAGAGAACAATACATATACCACAGACAGTGGCCGAGTCCCCCCACCCACACCATAGGTGAATCCTAGCCAGACACACACACACACACGCCCAGGCCTGCACCACCCCCGATGCCATGCACACCACTGCAGCCAAGCACCTGTAGCCCACTGCAAATCAGAGACCACCACAGTTGTCATAACAAAATGTATGTATTAAACATATTCAACAATGAAACATACTTACAAATATATACAAGGGTGGAGGAAAAGGGCCACAAACCAGGTGAAGGCAGTCATGGGGCAGGGGTGAACAAATGGGAGAGGGAAGAAGAGGTGTGAGGGTGGGTCCGGGGGGAAGTCAACTAGGGGGCATAGAGGGCCTATTGCCTGCCCCACTATCCACTCCTGTGCCACCTACGTCCACTGCAGTGCCAGACCCCGTCCCACTCCATCCTCTGCAGTATTTTGAGGGGATGCCCTTGCAAGCTGCAGCAGCTCCTGCACTCTTTGCTCAATTGCTGTCCAGTGTTGTCCACCTAGGACAAGGGAGCAGAGTCAATACACGTGACTGTCCAGCCCCCTGCAGCCCACCCATTGTGCATGGCATACAGCCATGGGCCATGCCACTGTGATGGTGTACTACCACCCACAGTGACCACGTCCACAACACCTGCCGACCCAGGCACCCACAGCCATGTGGACCACTGTACACACCCACCGCCCATATCCCACACAGCACCACTGTGGCCGTACAGTGACATGGCTATGCAGTGTGAAGGCAGTGGCACAGCCATGTACCCAGTGCACACACGGACCACCAGTGATGCCCACCCACACATGCAGTGCCACAGGACAGTGCTGAGTGTGCCGTGTGGTGTGCATGGTGGTGGGGCCAAGTGCTGGTGGCCATGCCCCGCCTTCAACCCTGCAACACAACATGCACAGATGTGATGGAAAAAAAGGCACTCACCTGCATCCATACCAGCTTGGCGCTGCTGTCCCATGGCCCCTCTACCATGTCCTTGCTGCGGCACACAAGCCTTCTTCCACTCAGTTCAGGCTTCCCTTGCTCTACGTCGTCTCCTCTGGGCCTAGGGTGCAAACAAGGGAGAGGGGAACATCAGTACAAACCAGTAGCAAAGCCCCCCCTGGTTTGTACATTCCTGCACAGCCCAGCCATGCTGCTACCCCACCACCACCACCACCACCGCCCACACTGGATGGTCCCCACCTCCCTGCATGGTGGACACATGCACACCGCGATACCCGGATGGACGGATGCTACCAGTGTATGAATGGAGCACCTACCTGGCCATGGCATGGTGCCTCGCCGGGCATGTGCCTGTAGACACCCCAGTCTATCTGGGTCCCTCCGCCGGAGGTCCCCATACTGGTGGTGACACTGCTCACCGGTATGAGCAATTCCTGTGGCCTCCTCCATGCCCTCTGCTACCTCCTCACACACGGCGCTCCATGGCCTAGTCAGTGGGTCCTGTCCAAACAGGGCCCCAGCATGGGGCTCAACAATAGCCACAAGGTTGGCCAGCTCAACCGCTCTCCACTGCTGAGCTCTCCTGAGTGACATCTCTCAGGCAGTCCAGATAACAAAATGGCACTCTGTAATGCACATCCCCCACGTGCAGATGCTGCACGGTACAGCGCTGCCATTCCCCATCGTGCTGTCACCGAACAGCATGATAGGGGTGCACCCATGTGGATGTATGGCACCTAGGGGGCAAAGGTCGACTGCAGAGTCAAGGGTCTCTCTGCGTGTAGCGTGGTAGGATGCCTGTGTGTGACGCCCTGCAGTGGCCTACCATGCTGTGGCTCTATGGCACCTACAGCGCACCAGGGCAGGAGCACCACACATGAGAACAGTGCACTAGCACCACTGGCACAGTGGTGGCCATGCCCTGCACTGCCTCCCGTGCACAGCACATCATCAGCGTGGCAGGCGTCGGTGTCAGCACCCCGGGCATGTGCCATGTGATGCCTATTGCACACATCACAGAGCCGCACCATTGCCTGAGCATGCTCAACAACATTGCACAAGGTGCAATAGCGTGATATTCAGCCAGCATATGAAAATCAGCTCATCAGCAATTCCATGGTGCAACCACTGCATTAGCATCCACTTAAAGTTGCACCTCGCCTCATTTGCATGCCTTGCACTACAGTATATAAATGTGACATGGGGCTGCAGAGGACATAGTTTGGTATTGCAGTTTATTGTGGTGGGTTGCATGCTGTTTGGATGTGTGAACTGTGGTGTATGAGTGATGCAAGGGACTGCACATTCAAAGGTAACACCTGTCATTCTCACAGGCTCTATAATGACCGAACGAGAGGAAGAGGAGGAACAAGGATGGGGAAAAGGAGGAGGCCCAACTTCACCCGGGCTGAATCAGATGCCTTGTTTGAGGCCTATCTCGATATGGAACTGCTGCTCAGTGGACAGCGTGGAATGCCACAGACCCATGCTGCGGCATGGGGTGAGGTTGCGCGTGCCATGAACCAGCATGGCAGCCACCAGCGGTCCTTGCAGGAGTATAAAAAGAAGGTCGACACAGACAGGTGGAGGATAAAGGACAAGCTGGCTGCCATCAGGGCAGCACATGCTGCCACCGGTGGTGGACAGCCGGATGTGCCATGCCTGATGCCACAGGAGGAGTGGGTGGCCAGCAGCATGCGGTGTTGTGCCATAGATGGCGTTCCTGGTGGTGGCTTCCAGATGGGTGGCAGCCCATCACTGCATGGTAGGTCCTGTGCTGTCACTGTGTGGGTGGTGGGGGGAATGCCACAGGGTAGGGCGGAGACTATAACACTACTGTGTTCCCTTACAGCTCCTGAGCGTCTACATGGGTCAGCGGTGGTGGGTGTGTCCACTGAGGGTGATGCCCTGGACACGGAGAAATGCCCATCCACCTCCACTGGTGTCCGAGGGACAGGACCACTGCATACCTGCCTGTCTGTCTGGACTGAAGATGGTGGTGTGGGTGAGGACGAGGCCCTGCCTGTGTCCCAGCATGATGGCACCCATGGACTCCAGCATGCTGGGACATGGACTTGTGCTGGATCCGGCACCAATGATGATGGATCACACATCCTGGACAGTGGTACGTGTGGGACACAGGATGGTCTCACAGCAGGAAACGGCATGGGCGTAGCCGTGGGTGGTGCTGCCATGGAGGCCTGCGTGACATCATAGTCCCAGCCTGTGCCTATATGCCCCAGTGGGGCAGCACTGATGTGCGTCCAGGCCGGTGAGGCTGTTGCAGCTGCTGTGGCAGCACCGGTGAGCCCTGGTGATCGGAGGCTGGAAGGGCAGTGCCAGCAGTCGGCCAATGACAATGGGAGGACAGTGTCGGTGGGCAGCAGCAGTGCACCACATGTGGACGTGCCCCAGCATGGCTCTGGTGTTCAGCGCCCATCATCAAGGGGTGCTGCCCAGCAGGGCCAGGAACACCACCAGGGACAGCATGCCAAACCGGCGGATGACCTCTTTGATGAGCACAGCCGCCTACTCCAGGCTTCAGTGGATCAGCAGTTGCGGCTTGTGACTGCGGTGGATGCACTCAGTGCGGTTCTGCACCAGGCAGAGGAGCAGTGCAGCAGAGACCACGGTCTGCTCCTGGCAGAGATGGCCCAGCAGCGGGAGGATGTGACCGCTGCCATTGACAGGCAGACACTTGCATTCACAGCTGTCATGGCCACATTGGGCACTCAGTTCAGTGCCCATGCACCGCAGACACCGCGCAGTGTCATGTCCACCCCCTGTTCCCGGCACCGTGCAACACCTTCCATGTCGACACCGGGTTCGGCTGTGGGCATACCAAGCACGCCTGGCATGGGCATGTTTGGTGAGCTGCAGAACCCTGCGTGAACATGGTCATGTTCCCACAGTGTCACCCCTGGGGGACCGTCGGTGCCACCCCATGAGGCCAATGGTCTGCATGGCACGGCTGGCAGGTCTCGGCAGGGCCGCCCATGCATCCGTGGTGGCCGTGGCACTGTGTCGCATGACTGACCTGTCTCCCACCATGGTCACTGTCTGCCGCTACCCTGTGTGCAGTGTGGTGTGTATCGTGCGATGCACGGGTGGAGGACCTGGCCCTGCTCACACATGGTCCCTGTGCACACCCTCCCGGCTGCTGGCCACTGTGGCGTGTGCATGATGATGCCTGAATTGCGCTGTCCAACAGTGTGCAATGGTGCCCAGCGTCTGAGGCATGCACAGTGACGGCCACTGGGCATGGTCATGTGTGGACCTGTGTGGGGGTAGGGGTTGCATTTGGGGTTGGTGTGCCATCTACCCCTTGTGCATGTCTTGTGGTGTGTGTGTGTGTGTGTGTGTGTGTGTGTGTGTGTGTGTGTGTGTGTGAGCAAGTGTCGTGTTTGGCCCTGCCTATCCCTGATGGCGTGTGCGGTTCCACGCTCAGATCCATTCCCTTGCTGCCATCTGCCCCTGGGGTTCGTCCATGCCTGTCTGTGGGCTGTGCCTTTGCCATTGGTGGTTGCACATGGCCCCGTGACCTACCTGTGTTGGCCAAAGTGCACTTCTGTGATGGTGTCCCAGTGCAGCTGTGACATCCGGATCAGGCGGGGGTTCCTTCGCCCAGGGGGTGGCTGCCCATCACCGTCTGGACCAACGTCCTCATCATCCCCACCACTGTTCCCCTCTTCAACCTCTATGGCTATCCCACAGTCATTGGCCATGTTGTGCAAGATGCAGCAGGCCAGGAATAGCCCACAGGCCTTCGAGGGGCTGTACTGTAGGGCACCGCTAGATGTGTCCAGGCACCAGAAACATGCCTTCAGCATCCTGAACACCTGCTTGATGACATTCCGTGTTGTGGCGTGAGCCTCATTGTACCATAGCTGCGATGGGGTCGCAGGGCACCGGTATGGTGTGAGCAGCCAGGGACGGAGTGGGTAGCCACTGTCCCCTGTGTGTAGAGGGTGGACATTAGTATGGTGTTGTGCATCGCTTTGCCATGGGCTGTCAAGGCCGGTACCCATGGCACCTCTGAATATGCAGCCCCCCACGTCTGCTTATATCGTCCTGCGTGATGTGCATACTCACCCACTAGGTGGCCAGTGGGGATGTCCCCACTCTCAAACCTGTGGCACAGTGTGGACTGGTGCCAGATGAAGGCATCATGTGCTCCCACAGGGTGCGTGGTGCAGACATTGGTTATGCACCCCCCTAGCATCGCACACCACCTGGCAGTTGATGCTGGCATACCCCTTCCAGTTTATGTAGCTCACACCTTCTGGGCCGGGTGGCTTGCAGATGGCCACATGAGTGCAGTCAATGGCCCCGAGCACACCAGGCATCCGTGCTACCCTGTGGAACTCTTGTATGTGTGCTGTGCGCTCCACCTGGGTGCTGGGGAAACGGATGTACTCCGTAGCATGTGGCAGCAGTGCACTGAGGAATTGTGTGAGTAGGCATGATGCGGCCGACTGAGTTATGCCCGTTGTGTTCTCTGTTGGTCTCTGGAAGGTGCCCATGGCGAGCAGGCACATGACAGCTGTCACCTTTCGTCTCCACTGACAGCATGGCTCCATCATGTGGGTACCTGAATCTCATCACTGCACTACCGGCCCACAATCTCTGTGTCAGAGTAGTGTTCGAAGGTGGTGCGGGCTCGGTACCGCCTGTTCCGGGCGTAGCGCCGACAGGCCCTTCCATGGCCGCACCCCCCTGCTGCCTGCCTTCTCACACTCCTCATTACCACCTCCATCTGGAAGGTGGCACTGGCCATGTCCCTGGCTGGTGTTCCCCCAGCAGCTGTTATCCTGTTCCCCCCGCTGTCCATTTATGATGCTCCCCCTGCACCAGGTACACCTCCGGCCTTTGGCTGTGGCTGTCTTGCCTGCTGCCACTGCCCTCAGTCCACTGTGGCACTTCCCTAGCACTCCTGCACAGTGGCACAGGCTCCCTACTCCTTTCCTGTTCCTGGTTAACTCCAGGTGTGCCCTGTCCTGGTCCTGCCCAGTCCTGTTCACTGCTACCCTCTGCCTTGTTCCTGTCACCTCGCTCCTACCTGTGGCTTCCCTGTAGCATTCTTGCACCTCTCTCTTGTTCCTTTTTATTTTGGATCATTTCCGCTGTCACGCAACTTCCACTAGCTCCCGTATTGCACATGGCGCATGCTGTTGAATGTCGCACTGCACAGTTTATTCATGGTTCCTCCCCCTATGGTTGCGCATGCATTCATTACTATTGCGCTCTTGCGTATTGCAACTTGAGCAGCTGCCTCCCACTGAATATCACACAATGGCGCATTTCCGTACTTGCGCTGGTGCATCTCTGTTGCGCATGGCGCATCCCTTTTGAATATCCAGCCCTAAATAAATATGTAAATAAAAAGCAATTACCAAGGGTAGTTAGTTTCACCTCCCACAGAATTGAGCAAAAGTGCACGTTGTTGCAGATATCTAGTGCAATATAGAATTTCCCACACAGCTTACAGCTGAATAAAGAAGTAGTCTCCTTCCAGGTCAAGAAGATGTGCTTTGAATAGTGTCCAGTCTTGACTATAACCTGCATTTATCTGCTCATGTGTGTATATAGTATTCATGCACTACCACTGTCATTACCCTGTGTGTTATATTTAGCCCTGACTATGTTAGTTATTTAAACATTGTGTTCAATGTGCTGTGTAATGTTCTTGTATCCTGTCCAGGTCCATCTCACAAATGAGCTTTGCTCAATGATGTTCGTCTGGTTAATTAAAGATTTTGATTGATTGATTGATTGAACATTGTTTCCTTTAACATTTGTTTTCACAAAATTCTGGAAAAGGTAAATGGACAGACAATAACAAATACAGGAACCAGAAGGTGGCACTAGAATCCTGCAAGTACAGTACTGTATTTCTGAGATCCTATCTTTTCCTACTAATACTGTATATGCCTTTGTTCAGATTTCCTACAGATACCGTAAATGTCTTCTTTCAGCTTCAATTTCCATTTCTATCTTTTGTGTTTAGCTTCATTTTCAGTCATGGAATATTTGGCTAGGACTGCTAGGCTATATTGTTTTAGTTGTTTCAATTATTATGCTTAGCTTTATGTTTGAGTTTTAGAAACATAGAATCTATTGGCAGAAAGAGATGTCCGGTTCCTTCAATCTTCCCGTGAAATACTACCTCCCCCCAGACCTATGTTTTCCTCACCCCCACCAACAACTCTCCCCCTGGATTCCCCCCCATTGGGATAGTGAGCCCTTGTGCTCTATCCCTGTCATTTTTTTTAACCATTTTAGGGTACCTGACCCGAACACTTCCCCCAGCAATCTGTTCTATGGCTCCACCACCCTCTCTGTGAAGTAGAACTTCCTCACATCCCTCCTAAATGTATCCCCAACTAACCTCCAATTGTGCCTTCTTGTGACTGTGTCCCAATTTCTAGCAAACAGGTCTTTACTTTTCTCTTTGTTTATACCCCTCAGAAACTGACACAGTATGTCTCTATCATGCCCTCCCTACATCTGGCCTCCAGTGAATACATGTTGAGGGCAACCAGCCATTCCTAATAAGATCTGCCTTGTTGGCCCTAGTTCATTTTGGTGACCCTTCTTTGTACTGACTCAAACCTCACTATATCCTTTCATAGGTGAGGGCTCCAGAACTGGGCACTGGTAACTCCATGTGTGATGTCCATATAAACCTCTTGAGCTTCACTCTCAAGGTTTATGGGACATCATGTACCTTGGGTGTGAAAAAAAATGTCATAATACAGTATACAGTCTCCTATGCATTATTCTCGGTGTTTAGGATCCCCAACCACCAGCCTTCTAGCAGTAGTATGCCACAGACCAACATCAGTCTTATATCTACCTGCTGAGTTTACACATTAAAAGACTGTTTGGGAGTTCCCAAGGGACTTTGGGGTACTGCTGCACCAGTAAGGGGAAAATAGCCTACCAGGTTAGAAGAGCAAATCCTGAATTGTGCAATTGTAAAGCGTGCGTCAAAGTAGCACTCTGTAATACAGCAATAGGGATAGAATGCCGCAGGTCAGGTTAGCACTAGCCCAGTGACTGTAGTGCAGTTAGGGGAGAGAGAGAAAAGGATATAGCCTGTGCTGGGAGGGGTTTTACCAAGCAGCTGCCATGGCACAGAGGGTAGTGCCACAGGTAGCAGAGGGTGGAAGAACACTGGTAAAGGGGGGTTTGATTCCTGGTCCTGGGAGGTATGCTTCTTTTGTTTTATTTTTTCATGCTGGGATGTGTTATATTTTTTTTGTTTCCCCCCCCCTTCCAACCTGTGGGGGTACTGTGCCTGCCCCCTGTACCTGTGCCATTTCCTTCCACCCAAGAATGCCCCCACTGTGGTTTCACCCCTTCCGAGTTGCCTTTCCCTGGATGTGATTATATATAGTTGGGGAGTCAGGGTCAAAGGGGGGGTGAGGGTGCCCCCACAAAAACAGAAATCTGTGTGCTTTTTTTTTATGGTAGTGGTCCATGTCTTCGGGGACCACTACCATTTATGCTGTTCTTCTGGTCGGTGTTTTGGGCAGGCACTGTTGTGGAGAGTGTCATTTTTACTGTTCTCTTGTAGACTGTGCTATTTTGGCATGCAAGATCCTAACTTAGTGCCAGAAAATAGTATATGCTGCATGGATACTCACCAGAGGGTAATGGGATTTGTGTGAAATAGTCACTGAAATGTTATGTTATTGCATTTAACTCATTTCTTTCTCCATCCAGATCCCGCCCCTGTCCCCCTTATTCTGTAAATCTCCCATGTTTTTAAAGGGAAATGTATGGAGTTCTGTTATGTATTGTTTTTGCTTTGCATGTTTAGAATGTAAATTAGGGTTTTGTGTTTAAGTATAAATGTTCCCTGTCATGAAGGTGGGGGCTGAATTTGTTTCCTGCAGGACAGCTTCCTGGCAGCCAATTCCCAAAGGCTCTCCATACGTGAAGGCACTGCACCACTTTATAATTACCTAAAATACCACCTCAGCCCAGGTGTCATTCACCAGAAGGCCGCATAGATTATACCAAAGTATAATATGACTGGATAGGCATAGTATCAGACCTCTGAGGTGGGATAGTTATACACACGATGACACACAGCAGATGATGACACTTTAAAGATACAGCTGACAGATGCTTACTATGGTGACTCACAATAGCCACTGATGAATTTACATGCCCACATGACATGTGTAAACTCCCCCCTTTGGAAGGAGATTTACCTGGACAGCACTTGTCACTCTTCCAAAGGCTCCCAGATAGCAGCTGCTCTCTTTTAGCATGGTTCTTGCTTGACCACATATGTGTATGTGGCATGGTGAGACAGCTGTGCTGCAGTGGAACTTCTCAGCATCTCCTGTGCCTTTTGGTTTTGATGGCTACAGCCACAAGCCTTCGCTACTGATCTCCTGATCCTGACTGAGGAGACTGTGAGAACAACCAAGATGCCACCACATCTTCGCAGCTAAAAGTGCCATGAAACTACTGCAATACCTTGATTAGGAACACATGTGCTAAGCAGTCCTCCCCAGTGCTCCCAGTCTCCTCACCCACCATGCCATGACTCATGGACCCAATACCCCACTGTCCAAACTGCTCAACCACTTTCTAGTGCAAAGAGGCAGCTTCTTGAAGTGCCACCGGTGCCATGACAAGAAAATCCAATTGCAAATCCTGTGAAGTCTGACTACAGTGTCCGACCAACAATAAGTAAATCTGTACAGATCGATCAGGTTAAAAATACATTTATTCAAATGTTAAAAACACATAGCAACGTACTCTCCCAACCACCAATGTTTCACATCATACTGATGCTTTTTCAGGGCCAACCATCCTACAAGCCTTCACCAGGTTTCATCCTGCAAACTGACTGTGAACCTTATACTGGGCTTACACTGTTCGGAGACTGTGCCAGAGAAGTACACCTGTTTGGTGAATGCTGTGAAATTGTTCCAGATGGGTAGCTGTTGATACAACCCACATTGAGAGTCTGTGCCTGCATGGCATTGTTACAGACTGAAGCTGCTGAGCGGTACAAAGCAGAGACACTTACCTGTATCTTACCCAGGTTGCTTCAGAGCCAGTTAAGGGGCCTGCTAGCCCTTATCTAGTGCAGTGGATCAGTGAATAGGGAGTCAAGGGGCACGTGCTCTGAGTATGTACCTTAGGTACTGTTGATCCAGGTGGGAGTAGGATTATGGGGGTTAGTCCTGGGTTCTGGACTCCTTGGGAACTGGGAAGCCACTGTGTAGGGGCTCCTGTGACTGAGAACTGAGCTAGAAGGGTTATGTCCTGAGAGATGTGAGCCAGAATAGCTGTGCTGCTGCAAAATGTCTGAAAGAGTCTGAAGTTCTTCACTCTCAGGCCACTGGGGCCTATTCCTGACTGCTGCCCAACCTGCCGCTGAGTGCTGTTCCCTACCTTGACTGAGCTGCTGCTCCATGGGTCACATGAAAGCTGGCATTGCTGGCTGGGGTCTTTTGTACCTTTCCAATTTGGATCACAGTTACTGCATTTGAATTACAAGTTGGTTTTCAAGAATTTTGCTTTTGGATTTCAAGTTCTTTAAATTGTGCTAGCACACTATGGGGTTGGGGTTACATGGCAAATGTGCTAATTTTCATTAAGTGCACCACTGAAAGAAGCCAGTCAACACAGCTACCAGGCCTGCAGTGGGACTCTGGTGTAACTCCTGGATATCCAGAGTTACTGCTATTTGTGTCATGCTTGAAATCATAGTTTAGTACTGGTACCAGCTGAAGCGCTTACCACACCCTGTGTAGTATAAGTCACCCTTTTGTGCCCCTTGATTGGGTGGGTGCTTCATAAACTGTGCAGGATCTGAGAGGGAGGTAGTGACCTACAGTACGGTGGCTTCTAGAAGGCATTGTTACAAGGCAGGAATGCTCAAGGTGACTTGCAACTGTCTAGCCCCCTCTCTTCCTCCAGCATCCCGGCCTGGGTTCTTAAATAAAAGCACTGTTAATTTGTTGAATTTTACTGCTGTGTGTGTGCCACTTTGTGTAGCATGATAGAAGTGTTTACTGGTGAAGGTAACGACTGTCTTATTGGTCCCCATGGGGTGTTCCAGTCCAGTATAGGAAGGTGAGTAGATACTGCATCCTAGAAGATAGTGCTGCACACATCTGGCCGACTTATTCTCTCTGGGTGGAGACACCACACTATTTCATATTTGTTCTGGGACAATTCCCCTCCCCCCCCACCACCATCACAGAAGAAAGAATGAAGATGCTCTTGAAAATATTTATTGCAGTAACTCTAACAGTTTTGGTTCTGTCATGTTTTTCAAACCCCATACATGCCCACCCAACTTACTTAGAGAAACCTCAGGACTGGGCTTGAGAAACATGATTTGAAGTGTACTCTGTCTAAGAAAGCAAAATGAGTTGAAACTTTGAAGAGATTGACTGGAGCCCAGTCACTATAATAGTAATTTAGTTAGAGGTTATCCACAGGCCTACATAAAATGTCAGTAATTATACGAAATGTCTTACACCATCACAGGAGAGTGCAATTTACGTCTAACTGTGGTGGAAATGTATGTGTTATTGTGGAGATGTATTTGGATGAAGTATATTTACATTTACTGAAAAATACATCATTTTAAACAAATCAAAAGAGAAACAAATCTATTTAAGGCTGAGTGAATGTGAACATTAGCAGCTTTGGTTTTACTTTGATTTGGAAATCCAGTCTTGGATTCAGCTTCAACACTTCAGCCAAAAACACTTCTTGTCCTTGGTATGCAGGTCTAGCCAGTTACAAATGGGGGTCATATACAATCCTTTACTACCTCTCCAGTCAATCCAAAGCTTTTCCATCCTCTCCTGTTTCTCCAGTCAGCTTTCAAAAAAAAAAATCAGTCGGCACCTGGCAAAATACCAGGAGCTGGAAACCTCTTATTTTATATATTAAAATGTTAGGGAGGCTGAAAAGTGACTGTGGGTGGAAGAGGTGGCCATAGGACTAGTCCTGGCCACCTAGGAAGAGCTCAAATTTTATTTTTTAAGTATTTGACTGAAGCTTGAACTGATCTGAAGTGGTCTGTGAAGGTTAAGCTGCCCAAAATTAAAGGTAAAATTGCACAATTTCAGCACGTTCACTGAATGCAAAGTCAGAACTGGCCCATCCTTATGTCCATTAATAATCCATTCCGTCCTACTGTACTGCATGTTATTTTCTCAGCAACTGGATGGAAGGAATGTTTTTGCGCATGCATTTCATGTAGTTCCAGAACACTTTTTCTGGGGAGGCAATGGTGTACAATAATAGCATATTTTATTTTTATTTTTCCCCTTCTCTAAACTGGTTACATCGATCATTTTATGCTCTCTGGCATTAGGCAGGATGCTCAAGGAATAAGCAGCTGTGGTAACCTTCTCAGAGGTCCTTCTGGTGCCAAGTGAAGGAGAGAGTAGGCAGTTTAAAAATTATTTAACATGTAGCTAATGGGTTGGTGCAAGGTAGATGGTTCACATTTGTTGGGGAATGTGGAACCTTGTTGGAGGGATAAGAGACTGTTTAAGAGAGACAGCCACACCCAAAATGACGAGGGAACTAGAGTACTGGGGCAGAGAATAGCAACATTTATAGAGAGGAATTTAACCTTGGAAAGGATGAAGGCAGTATTATCAAAAGGGAGTTAAAGGGAACAGATGCACATATGAAGAAGCCCTCCCCCACCACTAGCAAAGGGAAACAAGGAAGATGGGATGAAACAAGATAAGGGCAATTCAGTGGGGATAGAATGGATGAGAGATGATTGGTAAAGGATAGTTCAGGCAGAGGCTAAGTAGAACAGAGAAGGACAAAGACAGAGGCAGGGGGATGTAGAGAGGACAGTAAAAGAGGAAAGACAGAAAAACATGGGGGTGATAAAAATGGGGACTGTAAAGTTTCGTTATGCAGACAAAATGAGTATAGGGATGAATTTCAGGATGTAACAGTCTCAGAACGTTTTAACATCCTGACCCTGTCTGAAATCTTGGCCATGCAACATCATGACTGGGACATCTCGATCCCAGGTTATGCCCCTTTTAGGAGGGATAGGTTCTGGGGGAGTGACTGTATTGTATATGTCAGAGGCTCAGTCAAATTGGTTAAAGAGTAGGGGTTGGAAAGGATTCAAGACACTGTGGGTTCATCTGTTTGACAAGCAGTGAAGAAGCCTAAGGATAAGAATGGTATACATACCACCAGGTTAGTCAGCTGAAAAAAACAAGGTCAATAATTAAACAAGGAAGGCCATAGTCTTGGGTGGCATCACCATTATTGGAGACTTTAATCTCCTGGATGTAAATTAGGCAACCTCAGTAGCAGGCAGGGGGAAAAGTCAGGAGTGTGTTGATGCCATGCAGGCTAGCTTCCTACATTACTTGGTTGGAGATGTGACTAGGGAGGGTGTCATCCTTGATCATAAATGTCCAACAATGACATTATAAGTGACATAAGGGTAGCAGACCCTCTGAGGATAAATGATCACAATGGTATCCCATGATAACAGTGACGCAATAATAGCGACTATAAAATAGCGACTTAAAAAGCACGAAAAACAATTACACGACCAGTACATTAAAACAACTGAGCTGAAATCGTGACTTCGTTTGCAAAAATAGCGACTGTGAGTGCAATGAACTCATGACAGACAACATTAACATAAACATAAAATACATGACCAGGTAAACATTCTCATTTTCCTTATACTCTCTGCACCTCCCCTCTACTACCACCAACACAAGTTGTGACCCTGCCAGCACAGCACTGAATTTACCAACACATCTTTCATGTACACATTTAAAAGTGATACAGTGCATCGACATTTTGGAATTTTAGTTGCTGTCAAATAAATTACTAGACTACATCACCATCAAACAGAAAGGCAATGATGTTTCTGTTGGCCACAGAGAAGCTTCATGTGGAGATAACAAATGGACAGCGTCTTTGAGTAAAGTGAAGTGATTCTTCAGGTATTGCCTTCCTCTCCAGCTTTCCTCTGCATAAGATAAAACAAACATCAGCAGACTGCATCAAAATGTAAGTAATTTCTTAAACTTTGCCACAGCAGGAGCAGATATGTGCATGCGCACACGAGGGCCAGAGCACATTTAGATGCGCCGTTTTATCAATCGAGGTTTTGTACTGTAGCCTTAACTGTGGTCACCGAGGTGTAGTCGCCCACATTAACGTAGCAATTTTTTAGTTGCTATTTTAACATAGAACCATCACAACACCATGAGATTTAGGAGCTCCCTGGTTGAGTAGTGGATAGATTCAACAGTGCTGGTCCCTGACTTCAGTTGCAAGAGGGAGACTCTTCAGCATAGACTGAAGTGCTAAATAAGGCTTCTGGAGTGGAATGCATATTTGAGTTTATAAAAAAGGAAAAGTAAGGACAGCAGGGGACAGCACTGGATGCATCAAAAAAGTAAAGATGGAGAAGGGCAGCACCCTTAGTATATGGTGCTCAGATAAGTTAATTGCAGAGAGAGAGAGACAGAGAGAGAGAGAGAGAGAGAGAGAGATCAGGCTCACACCCATCCTGACAGCACTATAATTAAGGATGCAGATACTTGCTGATATGTGTCATGGGTATCCTTTACTCTGCACAAAAACCAACAATCCAGTAGTAATAAAGGGCAGCAGTCCTAGAGCTCAACATTACGTGTTAAACTTCGCTTTTATCAAGAGTTAACCACCAACTCAGCTGTAGCAATTTAAATACCCATTTAAAACCTCATGGGATGGCTTACAAGGTCAGCTGGTGTGGGTGGTTCACAATGACTATATGACAAACATTGAAATAAAGTACATAGTTAAATACACGTTCAAAGTCCTAGTAGCTATTAACAATCCCAAAACATGCAAGGTGTTATGAGCTAAATTAAAACAAGACCTCTCAGTCCTGTTAACAAGTACCTGTGCTGGGCTCCATACACCATCAGATGGCAGTACAGCACTGTGTAATCAGTGTGCATCTGGTAATATTGCACTAAACTGTTTCTCATATGAAACAGAATCAATTTTAAATAGGGAGGATACAGTACATAAATTCATTCAGAAATGAATTCCAGCCTAAATCTCTACATTTCTGTCTCTCACAGGACACTTTGTTGTAAGGATTTATTATTAATGGCAGACAACAATTAGACAGTAGTAGAATAACATTCTCATTTAGCTTCAGCAGCTTACTAACTGTACCAAAAGAGACGCTGATAGGCATGGGAAATTCACATATTACAGTAGTAAGCTTGAACATGCTATTTCAAAAAGGGGGTTCAAATCAAAGTTGCTATTCAAGTCTGGCCAGTGTTTGGCTCTTAAAGGGGAACAGTTCATACAAAGGGCCACACACCCATCGTTTGCTAGTCTCATGGTCGACTCTGAGCTATGTACAGAGGACTGTACATAGCCCCTGGAGTACAGCGGGATTGGCAAACATTTGATCGGAGCCCATAAAACCTCTAACATGCATGGTAGGCTATTGAAGTGCCCACTGCTGCACCCCTGCTCTGATGTCAGCTGCAGCAGATTCTGGGATATTTAGTCACAGAAATTATCATCTTGCAAGTCAGCAGAATAAGTCTGATACAATCTATTATACTGCAGAAAACAGTAATTAAAAATGTTTTTGCACTCTGTATCAACCTTGGCATATTTTCTCTTGTTTTCATGTTTCTGTGTTTGATTTCTATTATCAGAAGACTTCTTGTCAGTATTTCTGCTGAGAAACAGACTGATAAAGGTAGCTCCCAGAGGCATGCCAGATCAGAAGAATGTCAGAGGGCCCTGGAGAGTGATAACAATCTCTTGGGCCAGTTAAACATCCCTTTCATGTTTTGTGATGGGCTTGGTTTAAATAGTGGAGGAGTCAGTCCTGCTGGGCCAAATAGACTCAGAAAAAGAAACAGATGTTTTTCTATATACCAGTACTGTACTGTGTAAGCAGTGTCTCTAGAGGGATTCAGACCTAGAGATACACCAAAAGAGTGCAAAAGCTGAGTGGTGGCAGCTACCAATTATCCTTGCAGGCATCTAAAGGGTTTGAGAAAGCTAGTAACAGAAGCAGGCTAGTCTGAGAGAGACTAGTTCACCACTAACTGGAGGCATCGAGTGGGATCGGAAACCATTTTGTCAGTATAAAAGTTATCTGTCCAGTTACAGAACAGTGTATATAAACAGGAAATTTATATTCTACCATTTTGTTTTACTTTTTTGTTAAACAAGAGTAGACAAATGGAATACATTAGGTCTGGGCCATATAAAAAGTGCAAACTGCTATGCCTGTAGGAGCTGTGTTGAGAGATCTTATGACCCACCCCCCTGACAAAGCCTTGTGGCTAAGCACTGGGATTTTCTATCCTTATGTGACTGGCACAGTGTACTATGGTGTTATTGTAACTGCACTAGAATTATTGGCTGTTTGTCCTAAGTGCCAGAGAGCATTAACATTTTCAGCAGCTTAACTTCTGTACTGCCTGTTTTGTACACACTCTCTCATATGTGCCACTGGATTCTCAGATCTGTGGTAAGCCATTCTGCCTTGCTAAATAAATAGAGAGAGATAGTTTTTTTTTCTGTGTGTAACCAACTGTTCAAAACAATTTCTTATTGTTTCTGTAGAATTACTATTCCCCATAGTCTTTCTATAGCATCCTGTATTGTCTGTGTAAATGTCTTGAAATATTAAAAATATCATTTTCATATAATTCATGCTTCTGTGACTAAGTCCTTTGAGGTACAGATAACCGATTTATAACTGACAAAAAGCTGTATTTCTGCCACAAGAGATGGCTACTGTTATTACATTCTTTTTCTAAAGTCAGGGGTTCTCACAACTTCTCAGCAGTGATAGAGCAGTGGTCATTTGTCCTTGAGCAAGGAGTGCTGTACTGTGTCAGCAGCAGCCCTGGAGGGAATGAGACCCAGAGATTCCCTGAGGGAGTGTCTATGCTAAGTGGAGGCAGCTATTGAGTACTCATGCAGGCATTTGAATAGTTTAACAAAACTGGTAACACTCGCAGACTGAGTCTGGGAGAAACTAGTTTGCCACAAACTGGAGGCATTAGTGGGATCTGAAACTGTTGTGTCAGTATAAAAGTTATCTGTCTGGTCACTGATTAGGGCATACAAAATGGAACTGTATATTCTACCAAGTTTTTTTGTTTTTTTTATGCTAAACAACAGTAGATAGAAGACATTATGTCTGGGCCATATGAGAAGTGCTCACCGATAGACCTGCAGGAGCTGTATCAAAAGAGAGAACTGGTCTGTGAAGAGGGCCAAACATGGGTGGAACTGATAGCCATCCTCTAGAAAAGTGACCAGGAAAGCCATGCAAAAGGAGTCACTGCTAGCCAAAATTGTGAGACAGAGGCTAGTAAGAATGCAGGTGAGCCATTGCCTGTGACTGAGGTAGCTGCACAAGCGGATGGGGTAAAAATGTTGGAGATTGAGCTTGCCCTGGTTAAGATGAATGCAGAATCTGAGATCCAGAAGATGAGGCAGGAAGCAGAGGAGTAAGAGAAGGAGGAAAGGGAAAAGGCTGAGGAGGAGAGGCAAAAGCCTGAGGAGTGACAGAAAGAGCACCAGCAAGAGGAAAGGCAGCACCTGCACAAGATCCAGATGAAAGAGAGCAAGCATGTGAGAGAGCTGGAGAGGCTGAAGACATCATTATAAACTATGAGTAATGGCATGAGGAGTTTGACCCAGGAAGCCAAAATTAAGTTTAAAATATTTCTCAGGTATCAGGAGGGGGATGATCTTGATTTGTTTTTAAGATCTGTTTAGAGAATCTGTGGGCATATGGAATTGGGCAGGGCTTCTTGGATGACTCTCTTATTGCCACTATTTACAGGCAAGGCATTAGAAGCTTTTGCCTGAATGGATAATGAATTTTTCATGGATATGATAAAGTAAAAAATGCCTTGCTAAAGCATTTTGAGTTAACAGACCTCTAGGCAAAAATTCAGAGAGTTAAGAAAGGCACCGGGGGACAGCTATGCTGAAATGTGTGTGAACCTACAGTAAGTATCTTGTTAGAATGCTGGGTAGAAGGTGAAAAAGCTACTCTGTAGAACAAATAAAAGATTTATTTCTTCTGGAACAGTTCTTAAAAACTGTGCCTGATGATCTGAGAATATAGTTGTTGGATAGAATTCCAAGCTCAGTGAGGGAGGTGGCTGAAAGGGCTGATCAGTTCACATGCAGCCGACCATCCTCTCATTGCAAAGGTAATGGGAAGGGACATCAGGTGGTTTTAGGGGAACCCTGGGGGAGAAACCTAAAGGAAGCCAACCTGTGCCTGAACTAAGAGGGAAGACACCTGGTCTCAAAATCATGAAGACTGGGGGATGCAGGTGCTGTATCTGCCAGAAACTGGGGCATTTGTCTTATGATTTTCCAAAAAACTTTAAAAAACATGCTAGTGCAGCTGGAAGGGGAGCTCAGGAAGCTCTCAGCAGTTAGTAGCCTGTACACAGAGTGCAGTGCCCTCCAACTCCACTGTACATATGTACCCCATGTGTATAAACCTAAAGGAAGCCAACCTGTGCCTGAACTAAGAGGTAAGACACCTGGTCTCAAAATCATGAAGACTGGGGGATGCAGGTGCTGTATCTGCCAGAAACTGGGGCATTTGTCTTATGATTTTCCAAAAAACTTTAAAAAACATGCTAGTGCAGCTGGAAGGGGAGCTCAGGAAGCTCTCAGCAGTTAGTAGCCTGTACACAGAGTGCAGTGCCCTCCAACTCCACTGTACATATGTACCCCATGTGTATAAATGTGACGGTGACCCAGGGATCGAGGGACACTGGGACCTCCATTTCTTTGGTGTAACAGGATTTGATTCAAGAGGAACAGATTCTGCCAGGCCAGATTTCTAGAATTGGAGGAGTGATGGATCCTTTGGCTTCAATGCCACTGGCCAATATCTTTCTATGCTGGGAGGGTGGCCAGGGCATATGGGAGGTGGGTGTCATACTAGACTCGCCCAAGGATGTAATCATGGGTAATGACTTCAACAGTAGGGCCAATATTGTGTTTGCCACTACCTGTAGCAAGGTGAGGGAACTGGCTTTTGAGAACATGGGGGGGAGGGGACAGTGCATGAGAAAGCAACCCCTACCTCAGTAGTAGAAGTTATAGCTGAAGAACAAGATGGAAGCAGCAGTTTTAAGCCACAGCTACAAACTGAGGAGAACCCAGTTGGAGGCAGCTCTCCCACAACAGAGTGTGTTTTGGGGAAGATTGGGTGTGCAGAGCTTGAGACAGCTCAGCAGGCTGGCCCATCCCTGCAAAAGTTAAGGGAGTTAGCCAACAATGAGCACCAGAGAGCAGGCAGAGGGCAGGAGATTGGTGGCCATTACCTGGCCCCATTGGAGGCCCACCAGACCTCATGACTACAGCCAACCAATAGGATGCTTGTAGTCCAGCAGGAGAAAGGAGTAGGCCACTCAGAGTCCTCTAGCAGATGGAAGGATGCCATCGGGCATGGAGGAGCGGCAGACTGAATCTAAGCTAAGTGCCTGATTGTTGATTGGGGGGAGGGCTGAGTCCTGTATTGTTAAATGCAGGAATGAGAATCAACTTGCTTAATGTGTTGAGGATCTAAAGGTTATGGGGGGATTAGAGACCAGCTGGGAGGATGGGGGAAGCACCAGAGGGTGGGAGATCAGCGGCCGTTACCCAGTGCCAATGGAGGACCCACTGGACCTCATGACCACTGCCAGCCAATAGGGCATTGTAGTCCAGCAGGAGAAAAAAGTAGGCCACTTGGAGTCCTCTCACAGAAGAAGGGACACCATTGGGTAAGGAGGAGCGGTGGACCAAATGTAAGCTAAGTGCCTGATTGTTGATTGGGGGGGCTGAGTCCTGTATTGTTAAACACACAAAAAAGGAAACACTTGCTTAATGTGCTGAGGGGTTAAAGGTGCGGGGGAGGTTGAACACTATCTGGGAGGAGGGGGGAAGCACCAAAGGGCAGGCTGAGGGCAGGGGATCGGCGGCCATTACCCAGCGCCATTGGGGACCCACTGGACCTCGTGACTACAGACAGCCAATAGGACAGCAGTAGTCCCTATATATTACCCAGAACTCCTCATATGAATGACCCCAGAGCATGAGTGCCATAAAGCAGGACTGTGATGTCTGACCTAGTGGAATCTGGGAGCATCAGTAGTGTCTCTGCAGGGAGGACAGCAGGCCACAGGCCACAATGGTCACAGAAGCTGAGGAAAGGAGGCAAGGGTGGTAGTAAATATGCTGCAGAAGGTTGGAGGGGGGCTGCAGCTGATTCCTATCCAGGGTCAGCCTTCATTTAAAAAGGGAAGCAAGGAAGGGGATTTGGGGGTACAACGGAAGGTGTGGAAAGGGAATCCATCTGATCCTCATCTCAGGTCAATCTATATTTATACTAAAGAACAAGGAGGTAGGAGGGGTTAGGGGACTCAAGAGGAATTGAGGGAAAACTGTAAATAGCACCAACTGGGTCAAATACAGAGATACATAACTGAGTGCTGGGACAGGCTGAGAGGGGAGGATGTGGGAGGAATAGAAGCTGATGCAGGAATCAGGTTAGCTGGGAGGAATGGAGGTGGGGAATACAAGCTTGTACAGGAGTCAGGACAATGAAAGGAGATTGGTAAGCTGTAATGCTTGTGGGGCTGCAGTCTTTCTGAGGACAGTGTGGAAAGCATGGGGCTGCCCAGTGTGCAGAACCCTGGGGCAGCTCAGGGCAGTGGTAAGACTGCTCAGGTGGGAGTTGGTAAGACTGCTCACATGGGAGTTGGGGAGGATGGGGTGAGGAGACAGGGGAGCAGAGCAGTGGAGGAATGGGCAGGTGGGGTGCCTATGGGAAAGTGGATGGCAGGCAAGGAAAGGGAGCAGGGAAGATCACACAGTGTCCAGAGGTATATCTTCCTCAGAGATCAAGGGAGCCCAGGGTGGAGGAATGACAGATGGTAGGGAGAAGATGTAAGAGGGTAAGAGAAACAGCAGAAGCAGGGAGAGGAGGAACTGGAAGAGAAAGAACAGGGGAAGGGACTGATAATGGGGAACCCTTAATGAATAGGTATGTACCAGCGACTGGTATAGAAGAGGGGGAATCAGGTGGTGGGAAAGAAGTTTTGGGAGAAACTAGAGTCAAATGCTGGAGTTAAGGGGTGGAAAGAGGAGGCTAGTCTCAACGTTGAGTGGGGGAGCAACTGATATCCTAGGGGAGGAAGAGATGACAGAAAACGCAGTTGCAATGGATGGAAGGGTGGTAAACATTGGGGACTCCATAATTAGGGTATCCACTGGGGAAGGGAAGGGAAGGGAAGGGAAGGAAAGGGGACCCAATAACATAAAAGACGGTGGTTTGTCTGCCAGGGATGACAGTGGGGAAGGCAGGACCACAAATCAGGAAGGTTGTAAGGGAGGTTGAAGGGAAACGTAATTTAGTCATCCACCTGAGAACTAATGACATTGCAGGGGAGGGGGTGAAGGTAGTGCAAGGCAGGGTCAGGGAGTTAGCTAGGACCTGCAGGGAGGCAGTAAGCACTCTGGCTTTTTCAGAGGTGTTACCAGTCCCCAGAGCCAGCACACTCAGGAAGAAGAGGATTGATGACTTCAATAACTGGCTAAGGAACTGGTGCAGGGAAGAAGAGTTTACATGTATTGGGGACTGGGGGGAACCTGGTCGAATAAAACACTCTATTCATCAGAAAGGCTACATCTCAGTAGAGGGGGCTCAAAAGTACTCATAGACAAATTGGGGGAGTACATAGCCAACAAGCTGAACTTAAACTACTGAGGAGGGGTTGGTGGGCAGCAGGCCCAAGAACTCCAGGAGGAGAAGGTCATCAGGCCTTCCCCATACCAGTAGAGGGGATTGAGAAGGAGGACGTGTAGAGAAAGTGAAGTAATTTGTAATGAGGTGTGAGGGGGAGAGCACAGGAGGGAGAGATATGACGAAAAGAATAGGAGGAAGGGAAGGAGGTGCTGAGTCAAGGTGGAGGGAGGTGTTGCTGAATGCTCCAAGTCTTGGTAACAAGATGAAAGACCTGCAGGTGCTATTAGCTGAGGGGAAGGTGTACATAGCAGCAATAACCGAGACCTGGGCCACATTACACATATGACAGGGACCTCTCGATCCCTGGATACAAACTATATAGGAGAGACAGGGCGATAGGCAAAGTGAGGGTGGAAGTTTATATCAGGCAGGAAATAACATGCGCAAGGAGGGAGACAGAAGGTGGTGGAAATACAGTGGATTCACCTACGGTCCAATAGAGAGAGAAAGGTGAGGTTGGGGTGGTCCACGGACCACCCTACCAGGAAGAGGAAAGGGACAGGGAGCTGAGTTTGCAATTGCTGGAAGCTGCACAGAAGGGAGAGGTGGTAGTGGCTGGGGACTTTAACCTGCTGAAGCTGGACTGGAGTATATTAGCCACATCCTGTGCCAGGAGTCAGGTGATCCTAGATGCAATGTGAAGTAGGTTCCTGACTCAGGGCATCACCGAGCCTACCAGAGAGGGGGCCAACCTTGATCTAGTGCTCACAAATGGGGAGCACGGGGGTGTGGTCTGGCTACCGAGAAAATGGCAGCTTAACTCGTGAGCTCATCAGAGTCTGGTTACAATCCGTGGTTGGTTAGCCTAATCCCGGGATGTGACCCTCCTCCTAATACTTAACTTTGCTTGGGTAACTGTCCTCAATTATCCAGTACGACTTTTTTGCGGTTCTACAGTGCATATGCTATGTTTTAGACACCGGTTACTTGTGAGTCACTCCAATCAGATAGGCCGCGGAGGCCACAGCCCTGTTGCTTGGACATCTATCTAGCTGTGATCTCTACTGCATTCTGCCAGAGCATCTACCCACAATCCAGAAATTGCAGCCGCTTAAGGCCGAGATGGCAACTGGAGATCTCCACCTGTGCTACCTCCCGTACCAGCTACTGCTGTTTAAGCTACATCCCCAGCATGGTGGAAGCACTGTTGATGTGGGTGGATGACATAAATGCTACCCTCATAGGCACCACTTCAGATGTGCATCAGCTACAAGACTGACTTAATGTGACGGAGCAACGGGTGGAAACATTAGAACAACAGCAAACCAAACTTAAACAGAAAGTACTGATGCAGGACGAGAAACTTGAAAGTCTAATAGCCAGGGTAGAGGACCAAGAAAACAGGGGACGCCGCAACAATCTCCGCATTATTGACGTCCCCAAAGGCTCTGAAGGAACATCCGTGGAGCAGTTTCTTAACAATATGCTCCCCATGATGTTAGGGGAGCACTGGCGGGGCTCAGTTGAAGTTGAAAGAGCCCATCGTATCACTGGGAGGAAGGACAGACTGGCGCAATCCCCGAGGCCGATAGTGGCATACCTGCTTTGATATTCAACCAAGGAGCACATCTTAAGGGTAGTTCTGGACCTAGGTGAAATATAGTGGCGGGGGTACTGATTTCCTTTTATAGGGACATCGCACAAGAAACAGCAAGCAAACGTTATGCTTATGGACCTTTAAAAAAATTTCTGGCTGCCCACAACTTCCATTATAGATTTAGAGGACTCACCAAACATCTGGTATCCAAGGAGGGGAGGGAGGGAGATACTAGCAGATAATCCTGTGGAGGTGGAGCGTTGGATCTCTAAATTTTGGCCTAACTTGCCCCTTCAGCCTACATCTCCCAGAAGGCTATGGGTCCCATCTGTTAAAACCACTAGGAACCATGAATATGGCAGACAGACTCCGGAGGACCACTATACAACTGGACCAGGTCCTTCCCTTAATGACTCCCCCAGGGCGAGGAATTCACCTTACACAGTGCTTTTGCCTGCATCTAGCCCATCTGCCCTTCCAGAACAAATATTCCTCCCTTCCAGGAATACCGGATTATCCTCATGCCAGTGGCAATGATCCAGATGCGGCCAACACCTCTCACCAGAGCAACAAGGGGCAGTTCCTCCTGCAAAGATGCATAGGGATGCTCCTCCCTCAACTTCAGCAGCTTGTCATCTACCTTACCCAGATCTCTCTCCCATAAGCAACGAAAGTCAATGGACTGGGCTGATATACCGGAATCCTCACTGGTTGAAGCGGTGGACCTCTCCGGGCAGCTTAAACAGGGAGATAATCTTATGCTGCAGCTGTTTTAACAGTGCCTTCGGATTCCTCAGTGACTCTCCTGGACTCCCAACATGGTTCCCAGATGCCCGTAAGATGTGACGTGGATCCTACTGGCTGACCTCTGGATTATATCCTGCAGTGACTTTTGATACCTATTCAGCCTGTTTAGCATTAAGTAATCTATATTTCACAATGCTGTTTGCTATCGGGGTGCCCCATAACCACCATTGGGGCCAACCTATGGGTCCGACCCCTCACTTATGGGGCTTTAGACACCATGGTGCCAATGTTCCCTATTTGGGCCATATCTCCTTATACAGGTATAAGATGCCATAGAGGGGATGGTACTTCCCCCTTCCCTACTTTCCTTTGTAAGCCCTGAGGGATTCATTACCCATATAACTCCGGGGTACCATAACTACACCATATGGTCTTGGCGCTTCTGTCCCATTAACTAAATCCCAAACACTAGCTTCCACACAGGGTGATGCCCAGGCCGCAGGCAAACCGGCCCTTATATTTTTGATTGGGGCAGTTACCTAACCTCCCCTCCACTTACCATCCCTGTGTTCCCCGACCCACTCCCCTCCCCCCCAGGGGTTGTGCTATTTGCCAGGGCATTGGCTACCGGATGAGGAGAAGCGAGTTTTTTCTAGGTTGTCTTCCTCCTCTCCAACCCTTGAGAATGGAAGCTAGCGTAGCTGAGGGTACTCCCTTGTTCTGTACCCTCTTTCACCAAAGCTTCTTTCGCTCTTAGCGTTTAATCACTTGTTTGATTTGTTATATTATCCCTGCCTGTCAGGTAATCTGATTCAGGTAGGGTTGTGATAACCTTGCTGTTACTACGTTATCTGTGTTTATTGTTCACAAGCTCTCTTTCTATTCCTTACAGGCCTGTTCACTAACTGTTCCTGCGCACACTCTCCAATTATATTGTTTTCCATTTGGTACACTTTTTGAACACCTCTCTCAAAGCAGTGCGTTATACCTTCCTGCTATCCACCAGCAGCTCACTGAGTTGAAGGCCAGGTTTGCAATTCTTTAGTTATCCTCTCTGGGTCTACCTAAATCCCTCTACCTCTAGGTGGGTAAGTACCTTGACATTTTTCTGCTCACTTGTCAGTATGACTGCCTCCACTACTCAAGGACCACGTCTGGTGTCATGGAATGTAAAGGGTCTTAATCACCCTATAAAGCGTACTAAAGTTATCCAGTACCTTCGTTCTCTACATACAGACGTAGCCCTTTTGCAAGAAACACACCTCCTTAGTAAGTCTAACCCTTGGCTTAAGAAATCCTGGGTGGGGGCTGTCCATGCCAGCTCTGCCTCATCCAAATCCAGGGGGGTGGCCATTCTTATTCGCTGCTCTAGTACATGGGCAGTCGAGGACTCCTGGTCAGACTCACAGGGGCATTGGGTGGTGGTTAGGTTAGTGTCCCCAACTGGGAAATTGACTGTGGGTAATATTTGTGCTCCCAACACAGATCAAGCAGATTTCTTTCTCAGCTTGAGCCAAGCCATCTCCACCCTAGTGCAACCTGACTCTACCACTCCCCTACTACTAGGAAGAGACTTCAACTTGGTATCAGACATATTCTTGGATAAGTCCAAACCCACCCCCCAAACACATCCTAAGGCCCACGCTGCCTTACAAGAACTAAAAGAGGAGTGGGGCCCGATAGATGTTTGGAGGCGAGACCACCCTTTTGGGCGAGACTACTCTTATTACTCCCCTTCCCACAGTATACACAGTCACATAGACTATTGGCTGGCCAACAATGCAGCATCAGGTGGGGTCTTGAACAATTCCATAGGTAACATCATCATCTCAGACCATGCGCCAGTGATGACCACTTATACTCCCATGTGGTACCAGTCCACTGGTACGCGATGGAGATGTAACCCCTTACTTGTTAAGGATTCTGAATTCCAACAAACAATGCTGAAAACAGCCTGGGAATATTTTGCTTTTAACTCTGACTGTGGTGTTCCTGCAATCACAGTGTGGGAAGCTTTCAAAGCTAATCTTAGAGGCTATATTATTGCTTTTGCAGTGAACCAGAATAAAACCCAGAAGAAAACGTTGGAGCAGCTGCAGTCAGAACTTACTGGGCTAGAGGTGCGTTTTAAAGCTTCACCTGCCGCCACCAGAGACCGATCCCTGACCCGCAGAATCGTAGGGCTCAAGTATCAAATAAACGCCCTGCTACATCACAAAGCAGAGTGGCTCTTGCTTAGATCTAAGCACACTTACTGGGAAGGGGAAGATAAGTGCGGCAAGCTCCTTGCTTATCAACTGCATAAGCAACAAGCCTCATCTAAAATTCATGCCTTTTGCGTACCTCAACGGGTTCTATTACTACCGACCCTGCTGATATTAATGAGACCATGAAGCTGTATTACCAGTCTCCGTACCAATCTCAATCTTCCCAAACACCAACCCAGCTGTCCCAAGATCTGAACCAGTTTTTCCAGAGGTTCACTATACCGACCCTCTCACCAGAACAGGTTACCCTCTTAGATGCCCCCATTACAGTTCCTGAGATACGTCAGGCCTTATCCCAGATGGCTAAGGGGAAAGCCCCGGGACCTGATGGGATGACTGTTGAATTATACCAAGCACTGGACCAAGAGATTGTTCATCCACTGCTGTTAGCACTGCAGGATGCTCAATCCTTAGGCTCCCTCCCCACCACGATGAAAGAGGCCCTCATTACACTCCTACCCAAGAAATCTAATGATCCCCTCAACTTCTCTAACTTTCACCCTATATCATTATTACCGGCGGACACTAAGATTCTGGCTAAAATTCTGGCCACCAGGATGCATAATGTCCTCACCTCTGTAATTCATCCCTCCCAAGTGGGGTTTATGCCAGGGAAGGTGGGTTCAGATAACACTAGGTTACTACTTAACCTAAAGTGGCTAGCGAGTAGATCCAAGACCCCTATTGCTGCCTTAGCCTTCAACTTTGCAAAAGCGTTTGATTCTGTTGAATGGAATTATCTACATGAAGTCCTCCGCTTGAATGGCTTTGGACCCCAATTCTGCCTATGGGTCTCGACTCTCTATAACTCACCTATGGCCAGGATCCTAACTAACTCTGATATCTCCTCCTCTTTTCCCCTGTATAGGGGTACCTTACAAGACTGTCCCCTGTCTCCCCTCTTCTTCTTGGTCACCCTAGACCCATTGATTAGGGTTCTTATCAATACCGACGGTCTCACAGGTATCCCAGCCCATGGTAACTCATATGTTGTGACGGCCTACGTCGACGACCTTCTACTTATCCTGTCTTACCCTCAGCAATCCCTCTAGCAGCTCTCTCAGTCCTCTGTGAGTTTGCCTTACTTTAGGGGTTGCAGGTAAACCAACAGAATATCACTTTAGCTCCACTGAACTCACTCTGCACACAAGAATGCCTCTGTGGCACGGAACTAAGTTGGGCTGCACAAGGATTTTCCTACCTTGGGGTCTGCATACCTACCAACTGGACAGACCTCGAATCTTCCAATTTCCCCCCCCTCTTAAAGCAGTTAAGTGCAGAGATCAAGTGGTGGCATAAGCTACGCTTAACACTACTCCGTAAAGTGGCTGCCGTTCACATGCTTCTGCTCCCCAGAGTCACATATTTGTTCAACAACCTCCTGATCCATCTCTCTCCCAGGGTCTTTTCTTCCCTTGAGAAGATGGTAGACTCCTTCCTCTGGGAAGGATGGGTGCACAGATGGGTGAGAAGCAAATTAAGAGTGCACTGGTCCAGAGGAGGCCTTGGGGTCCCCTGGTTCCAGGGCTACCATCTGGTAAGCATGGCTGCCCAAGCTACAAAATGATTTACACCCATGTCTGCACCCCCCCCCCATTGTGGGTTTGTCTTGAAGCCAATATGGTGGCACCCACCCCACTTAGGTCCCTGTTAGGGCCCAGTGGCCCATCAGACAAGGGCCTTTCTCCAGTCATATGCAAATCCCGCCATGCCTGGCATCGTAGTATGACCCTATCTCATACCCCTAAAGAAGCTTGGGCTCCTCCCTTGCAGTATGCAGACTTATGGCACAACAATTTTATTACTAACATACTAACATACTAACATACTAAAATGCCAGCAGAATAGGCCTAATGGTCTTTCGTGTCTGCTCGTTTGGTCAGCCCCCACCCCTGGGTGCTGACCTTGCTGTCCCCCTCGCCTTCTCTGGCTTCTCCCTTCCCAGTTCCGGATATTCTTGCTGCATTGGATTTTGCTTCCTGAACCCTTCCCTGTACCTGTCCCACCCTCTTGAACCCCTCCACTGTCTCTGCCTCCACCAGCCTCCTAGGTAGTGCATTCATGGCTCTACCACCCTCTCAGTGAAGTAGCACCTCCTCCTTTCTCCCCTGAATCTTCCCCCCTCCAGCTTCCACCCATGCCCTCTAGTGGCCCCCTCCTCCTTCCTTCGAAGCACCCTCACTGTTCCTCCCCTATTTACCCTCTTCATGTACCTGAAGACATCTATCATGTCCCCCCGGTCCCTTCTCTCTTCCAAAGTGTACATATTTAGCTCTACAAGCCTCTCCTCATAGGTCCTGTCCCCCAAGCCCCAAATCATTTTGGTTGCCCTCCTCTGGACCCTCTCCAGGAGGTTAATGTCCTCTTTAGTGCGGCCTCCAAAACTGCATGCAGTACTCAGGTGCGGCCTCACCAAGCAGTTATACAGAGGGAGTATCACTTCCCTCCTTCTGGAGGTGATCCCAGCGATGCATCCCAGCATCCTGTTGGCCTTGGCTGCTGCCCTCCCACAAGTCTCAGAGTTGTTCATCTTGACATCCACCACCACCCCAGGTCCCTCTCAGCCATTGAGACTTGTAGTATCCCCCAGGGTGTACACTTGGCCTGGGTTTCTGCCCCAGGTGGAGTACCTTGCATTTCCCTGCATTAAACCTCAGCTTCCACTTTCTAGACCATCTTTCCGGGCCTCCAGGTCCCCTGCAGGCCACCCTTCCCCCTCCTCCGCATCCACCACCTTCCAGTTTCGAGTCATCTGCAAAGAGACTCATCTCACTCCTGATTCCTGTCCTCATGTCAGATACTGAGGCGTTGAACAGAAAGGGCCCAAGGACTGATCCCTGTGGGACCCCACTAATGACCCTCCTTGTGAAGAGACTATCCCACCAACTACGACCCTCTGGTCCGGTCCTGAGCCAATTGCCTCATCCATCGGATCATCTGGTTTCCACCCCATTTCTCCTAGTTTATCCAACAGGCCCACGTGAGGAACAGAGTCAAATGCCTTGCTGAAGTCTAGAAAGAGGACATCCACTGGTCTACCCAGGTCCAAGGCACTTGTCACCCAGTCATAGTCATAGAACTCCACCAGGTTTGTCTGACATGATTTCCCCGGGATGAATCCATGCTGTCTATCGTCCAGGCACCCTGACTTATCCAGGTCCCCCCCTAGCCTCTCCTTGACAATGCCCTCCATCACCTTGCCCACCACTGATGTCAGGCTGACAGGCCTGTAGTTCCCTGCCACCTCCCTTGATCCCCCCTTGTGGATAGGCACTACATGCACCACCTTCCAGTCTTGGGGCACCCACCCTGTCCTCAGAGAGATGGTGAAAAGCTCTGCCAGGGGTTTCGCCAGGACATCTGCAAGTTCCTTCAGCACTCTAGGATGTAATTTATCCGGCCCCAGTGCTTTCTCCGTCTTAAGGGAGCTGAGGGCTTCCCTCACCTCTCTGCTGTGATTTCCACTTCCAGTACCTCTTCTCCTGCTTAGCCCTCCCCCACCTGCCAGTGATGCCCCCTCTCCCCAGACCTGCCGATTGGTAGGGCCCTCCTCCTCATTATCTCTGTCTCCTCCTTGTATGATGCAGCATCCCCATTTTCCCTGGTGAAAACTGAGGTGAAGTACTCATTTAGTACCTCAGCCTGCTCCTCTGGGTCTTGTGCCCATCTCTTCCCTGATTTAATCCTGCTAATCTGCCCCTTCACCCTTCGTCTTTCCCCAATGTATCTAAAGAACCCTTTTCCCTCTCCAATTTCCTGGCCAGGTTCTGCTCCTTCCTTGCCTTTAGCCACCTCACCACTCTAGTGGCCTCCTAGCCATCAGCTCATACTCCCTCGATCCTTTCACTCCTTGAGCACTTGAATTTCTTATAGGCTCTTCTTTTCCCCGCACCACCTCCTGGACCTCCCTGGTCCACCAACAGGGTTTTGGGCCCACGCATTTTCGTCTTACTCTTGCACAGGTGCTGGTAGCATTCTGCACCCCTCTCCTGATGATTTTCCACCTACTATCAGCTCCATGTCTGACCCAATCCCATCCAAATGCTCCTTAAGGATCCTTCCCATTTCCTTAAAATCCACCCCTGAAGTCGGTTACTTCCGGCCTTTGTGCAGCCTTCTACCCTCCTAGGTCCAGGCAGAACCAGACCGTGGCATGGTCACTCCCCGCCAATGGGTCCCTTACCCAGGCTCCCCAATCTGGTCACTGTCTGCCAGGACCACATCCAGTACCTGTGTTCTCCTGGTCGGTTCCTCACCTGCTGAGTTAGGGAACGTCTTTGAAAGACATCCAACAACCTCTGTTCCTGGTCACAGAGGATGTCATAGTCTCCCAGTCTGTTCCTGGCATGTTTAAGTCCCCAACCACCACCTTTCCTCTGCCCAGTCTGCAGTGTCTCCAACATCTGCCACCAGACTGTCCTCCAGCTCCTCCGCCAGGACAGGGGTCTACAACACTCCTATTTTTACTCTCTTGCCCCCCTTGTTATCAAGGTGACCCAATCGCCTCCACGGTTCCCTCCGCCTCCTCTACTCCCCTATGCCAATGCAGTTTTTACTATCATTGCTACCCTCCTCCCTTCCCTCCCCTGTCCTTCCTGAACATAGTGTAACCCTCCAGGTTCAGGTCCCAGTCATGTCTTGTAGTGGCCAAGTCTCAGTGACTGCTGCCACATCCACTGCTCCCTCAGTTAACATCGCCTGGAGCTCAGGCATTTTATTGCCCAAGCTCCTGGCATTTAGCAGGACTACCTTCCACCCTTTCCCTATAGTTCCATTTCCCCTGCTCGTGTTTCCTTGGGGATTCTGTTTTCTCCTGGTCTGCACTTTGCCAGTTGGTCTTTTCCTGCAATCCTCCTGGTCCCCAGGGGTGGAGACAGAGTCCCTCCTTTGTCGGCATCCCTTGACTGCCTTTTCTCCCATCCCACCCCCTTCACAAGTTTAAACCCACTTTTCACCAATGAACTCCTTATTTTCAACTTAAGGATTCCTCCCTCCAAATTGAGATGTAGTCTATCTCTGCATACAGCTCCTTATCCTCCCAGGTCTCCCCCAATCCCCATCAACCCATACCCTCTGGCCTCACACCACCCCTGAGCCACTGGTTTATCTCCCAATTTTCTTTTGTGTTCCCACTAGCCCTTGGCACTGGCAGGATTTCTGAGAAGGAAACTGTGCATCCTATGTCATGACAGACCCTGGCGAGCTCCCTGAATCTTGCCTGTATCTCTAGCTCGCTATTTCCCTCAATGTCATTTGTGCCCAGGTGGACCAGTATGTCTGGGGAACCCCCACAGTCCTTTGCCAGCTGATATACCTCGTGCTTAGCCCTGGCACCATTAGTCCAGGAAGCATCTTGTTCTAACTGGCCAGGCTTCTCCTCCCTATCCCATTTGATACCCCTGATCATAGAATCCCCAGCAGGAGCACTCTGACCACCCTTTTCCTCCATTCCCCCTTCCATGTCCCCATCCTTTCTACGGCCCTTCCACCCAGCTGGCCCTTGTTCCTCCCCATCTGTGTGCCACATGCCACCCGCCTCCTTATTTACCATGGCCACTCCTCCTCCAATCCTATGCCTCCTCCTCCTGAGTATCCTTCTGTACCTTGTTAATTCCCCCTCACTGCTCACAACTGGTCCTTCTCCCCCATCTGCTAAACTAGCCTGGCTCATCCTCCCTTCCTTCCTGTCTCCATTTAGTTCCTCCTTGCTCGTCGTGCTCCCCAGGCCTACCCCCTCAGCTCTCTTTACTGAATCCTCCTTGTACTTCTGGTCCTTCTTTACCTTTCCTCCCAACTGGTCCTTCTCCTTGCACTTTCCTCCCTCTTCCCCCTGCCCCTCCTGCTCCGATTCACTGCTCCCCCCATTCTCCTGCATTCCAGGTCCCCCTGTTCTTCCTGCTATCTTGCCCCTGCCTCCTGCCCCCCACTCCCACACCCTTTCCGTCTCTAACCACCTCTGTCGTGGCTACATCCCCCATCCTTGAGCAGAAGAAGAGAATTGAAGCGGTTACTAAGTATAAGGTCTGATCCACCTCCTGCCTTGCTTCCTTCTGTCCAGCACTGGCTATCCGCCTACTTCCCTGAGAATGTTGTCCCTCCGTCCCCTTTGTGAGGGTCCCCAGTTACCTGCCTGCTTCTTGGTAGTGTCCTTTTGGGCCCTCTGCCAGGGTCCCTATGTGACCCTGAGTATTCTCCTGCACTCCTTTCCTATACCCCACCCCAGTGCTTGGTGCAACCCTGTGGGAGATTTCCAGTCCCCTTCCCCAACCATACCACCCCCCTTCCCCCAGCTTTCTCCTCATCCCCGCAACCTCCTCCCTAAGCTGTGCTAGCTGGTAGCACACTGGCAACCACCAAACTTCCAAGCCCAGTCCAGTATCATGGCTGCTCCACACCCTGTGCACCCCACCACCCTCCCAAAGATGCCGGCCCTAATGATGTGTGGTTCCATCCCCTTTCAAATAGGTTTCCTTGGGTGAGCCACCAGGTTCTCCCTATTCCAAGATACCCCTACTGCCTAATCAGGTCACCCACTAATCCTAGAGACAGTCCCACTGTACACCAGTAACTCTGTTACTAGGTGCAGTACAACACATTAAACATGTAAGGAAAATAAACAACTCCCTAAGCTCCTCTCTCCGGCCTTTAAATTTAACCCCCAGTGGCTAGAATCCATGAGCTGCACCAGCAGCCTTTTCTCCAATTGCAGGGCAGGTCTTCCCTATAAATTTGCAGACTTCTGGGGAGGGAGGGGTGGGGAGGGTGGGTCTTGGCAGACACCTGACAAGAGAGAGTGTATCAGCCCTGTGTCTCCCTCCAAGCCCTGCAGCTAAAGAACCAGGCCCAAGCAAATCCCACCAAACAGGTTTTAAATCAGAAAATAGGCCTCTACCAGCGAGCCTGTTACAAAGTGAAACATCCACAAAAAGAGCCCCACTTACAGCCACTAAATCAGTTTACAAACATCCAGGATCCCCAGAACAATACCCTGCTAGCCCCTTAGAAGCAAGAAAGAAAAGAACTAACCTACCAAGTAAAATCCACAAGAACCCTGTGAAAACAGCAGCAGCTACTGTCCTGGAACACAACTGATCCTGCCCCCTTCCAGTTCTTTCTGAACTACTCTCGCAGGGGAGCCACTCAAATGGCACTCTTGGGAGACTAAGTGAATTCGTTATGTGCAAGACCTTATGCTGCCTGACTCAGATACCCTGCTGTCCTTTAATCAGTTCAAGAACAAATTTAATCTTCCCAACACTGATTTCTGGTGGTTTCTTCAGATACACAGTATTATCAATACCCTCTCCTCCCAATTTAGACTAGATAGTAAATGGAAGTGGCTTGCCTCCCACATAAAGCCTCCTCCTCTCAGGGTCATATAGGCAAGTTTTATGCCACATGGTGAGATTCTCAAGTTGACTCTACTGAGCACTGCAGGGTTAAATGGGAAGCTGACATGGGCATGGCTATCTCCGAGGCCACCTGGTCTCGCTGCCTCCAAGATTCACATAAAGGATATAGGGATTCCAAAAGCCGATTCTTACAGTTTAAAATTCTTCTGCGATGGTACAGAACCCTTGCTGCCCTGCAATCAGTGGAAGTTCTGTCCCACTCCAAATGTTCGAGGTGCCAGCAATCCGATGCCCACCTGCTCCATATATTGTGGTCCTGCCCTCAAATCTTAACCTTCTGTTCTGCTATTGCTCTGGAGTGCTCTAAAGTCCTTTGCACCAGGGATCTATCCCTAGATCCTAAATTGCTTCTGGGTGACTCATCTGAGTTAACCTTTCTGCCTAAGGCCCATAAGGAATGGCTTATGCTGGTACTGCTGGAAGCCAAGAGGCTTCTATTAATGTATTGGAGACAGGCAAATAACCCAGCCATAGGTCTGTGGCATGCAGCCTTGACCTGACTGATTCTTTTAGAATGACTATCATATACTCACCGAGGCCAGCTGGAATACTTTCACAAAAAATGGGATGCCTGCCTTCATTCATCACTGTGTAAAATCCCCTCTCTCCCAGGTAACCCCCCCTTGTAAGGTTCTAGTGGTCTGGCTAATGATCTCACCCTTATCTGCTGGCACATGGAAGGCTATAATTAGCACTGCTACAATAAGTTGTCTTATTTACACATTTCCTTTTGACCTATGTATCTACTTCTCCTATAGTGGATAGTATGATACTGTGATGAAGATTGTAACTTTACTTGGCCTGTAAATTTTACTTATGTGCCTATAAAATATGTGATGTATGAAAGTGTTCCATCTAAAAAATTTGAAAACTCTCAATAAAACTTTCTATGATGAAAAAACCAAAACAAATGGGGAGCATGTACAAGAGATAATGGTCAGGGAGCCCCTGGATGATAGCGACCATCACACTATGTGGTTCATGTTGGATATAGGCAGGGAGAGCATCCCCACTAAGATCAAAATCCTGGATTTCAAGAGGGCGGACTTCAGGAAGATGGGCAAGGTGCTAAAGAGGCACCTAACTGGTGTCAGAAAGGATATGGGGGTGGACCAAAAATGGTCCATCATCAAAGAAGGAATACTGACTGCCACCATGGAGTATGTTAGGCTAAAAGGCAAGGACTCAAGGGCCAAATCACCTAGCTGGTTCAGCTCTGAGGTTGCCCAAGGGGTGAGGGACAAGAGGTCAACCTACAGGAGATACAGAAAGACCAAGAGAGAGGTGGCTAAGGAAGACTACCTAAGGTTGGCCAAGGTGGACAGCAGGGTAGTGCAGTAGGCTAAGGCACAAAAATAACTGATAGTTGAGGGAATCCAAAAGGGAAGAAAGGCCTTCTTTCATTAAATAAGTGAAAAAGGGACAAGAAGGACAGGATTGCATGCTTAAGAGAGGGGATGAATAGGTAGAGGAGAACAAAAGGCTGAGATACTGAATGAATACTTCTGCTCCATCTTTATCAGGGAAAGAGATGGGCCAGTGCCTATAGAGGGGCAAAGAGGGTATGGGGATACTGGAGCATGGATGTGACGATAGAGGAGACAGTGAGAGAGGGACTGCTAGCACTGAAGGTGGACAAATCACCAGACCCGGACAACATACACCCAAGTATACTGAGGGAGCTAGTAGCAGAGTTTGCAGAGCTACTGGCAGGCCTGTTCAATAGTTCCCAGGAGACAGGCATGGTACTGTAGGATTGGAGAATGGCACATGTGGTGACCCTCCATAAGAGCAGTCCTAGGGATGACCCAGAGAATTACAGGCCAGTCAGTCTGACCTCAATAGTGTGCAAGCTCATGGAGACCATACTTAAGGAAAGGTTGGTGAGGTATCTAGAGGAGAATGATCTCCAGGATCACAGGCAGCATGGATTTGTGGGAGGAAGATCATGTCAGATGAATCTGATTTACTTCTTTGACTGGGTCACTAGAGCAGTGAACAGGGGCCAGGCACTGGACATCCTTTAATTGGATTCCACCAAGGCCTTTGACTCTGAACCCCACAAGAGGTCATTCAGGAGCTGGTGGATCTTGGAGTTGGGAAGAAAATGACTACATTTTTTAAGGAACAAGTTGGGGATCTGAATAATGGGGGGGATTGAGAATCTAGATTGGTCATCTATGCCCTTCAGGATAACATCTGGGGAGGTGGAAGAAGCCATAATAAAATGCAAACAGAAAAAAAGCCCCAGGCCCAGATGGGATCCCCAATGAGGTCTATAAGGTCCATTTAAATATATGGGTACCAGTATTGACTAACTTGTTTAATAAGTAAAGTTACAGATTTATACCTGATTCTTAGGTTAAGAACATTGCTGTCCCTATATATAAAAAGGTAATTCAAACAGATCCCCAGAAATATCATCCAGTTAGCTTGCCGGATTACATCTCCAAGAGTTTTGCCCACAATATCCTGAATAGATTATTGGTTTGGATAGACAGTGTTAATATTCTCTCACTGCTTCAAGCAGAATTTAAGAAAAATAGCTCCACAACTTACCATGTTTATGTGTTACAGCATTTAATAGAAAAATATATAAAAATCAGGAAAAGCAGATTATTTGTATTGTTTATATATTTCTCCAATGTGTTTGATTCAGTGAATAGAAAATTGTTATGGAGAACATTGATTAAATATGGTATCAGTCATGCTCTACTCATACCAATTATTCAATTGTACAGTAATAATTCAACAAGTATCAGATATGATAAGATGAGAACTGTCACAAGGTATATACAAACAAACTCTGGGGTAAAACAAGGTTGCTTTCTGGCTCCATGTCTATTTAGTTTATGTATAAATCAAATAATAAATCAAGGCTTCAACTTCAATTTGTATTCACCAAAGATAATGGGAAAAGAATGCCCTATGTTGGCTTATGCTGACGATCTAGCTTTAGTTTCTCTAACTAGGCCTGGGCTCCAATGTAAGTTGAACAAAGTGGAAGGCTTATGTACCAGATTAAAACTTAATATAAACATATCCAAAACAAAGCTATCAGTTTTCTGGTCTAGAAAAACATTTACTTGTCATCTGCATGAGAAACAAATTGGGCAAGTCAAACAATACATATACCTTGTGGTTACTTTTTATTACTCAGGGAATTGGACACCCCATATTAATAGTCAGCAAAATAAAGTAAAACTCATTGCAAGAGGGATACTTAAATTTAATTCAAACTATGGAGGATGGTCAGTTGTTCCAGCACTGTGGGCCACTGAGATTAAATTAAGTCCCACAAGGTTGTATGGTGCTGAAGTTTGGGGATATCAAGCATCAGAAACCACAGATATTCCATATAATTGTTATTTCCCTAATTCAACTCTAAATTGCACGGTTGGCACAGAATTAGGAAGGATTTCTTTTAGAGCAATGGCATCTCTTAGGCTAATAGTATACTGGTTGAGAATAATTAACAACAAAACTGCTTTACCAGCAAAATGGGTGTTACTAGAAAAAGCAAACTGGCATCAACAAGGACTGACCTCCCTTTGGACCCAATATCTTATTAAGACATTGCAAGGAACTGGGTATGAAGCTCTGTGGCTTAAGTATTTGAATAAAATAATCTCATTATCTTATCAAAAAAGGTTTAAAATGGATAATGTTTCAAAAAATGGTTGATGGCCAAATGATTAAACTGGCTCAGTGGTATGCAGTAAATAAAAAACAACGCAGTTTGGAAAATTATATCACAACTATTTCACTGGAATATAAAATATTGCTGATATTAGCCAGAACAGAGCTCCTACCTACTAATTGGAAAGAGTCTAGGCTTAAAAGAAGGGAAGAGAACACTTTGGGTAACATCTGCCCATGTATGAATGGACATGTAGAAACCCTGCAGCATATTACATTAAACTGCCCTATCTATACAAAATGTAGGAAAACGCATATAGAAAAATATATTCTTATATATGCACATCACTTGGAAGATGCACTATACATGCTGTTGCATCAGTCAGATGCAAGCCAAGCCACAGAAGTGGCAAACTTTTATAAGGAAATGATAACATATAGCAAAACTATCAAAAATACCTGAAATTGGATATTATATTCCATGTAATGATTATATTGTTAGCCGAATACCTCAGAAATAACCCAGAAGGCATCCTTGAGATTTTAAATTAAAAAAAGGCTTGGGTAAATGTACTGTACTACAGGGAGGTTCATTTTAAAATCCTACTTGGAAAAAGTAAAAATAAAATACTGGGGCAATCTTTGTGTACATCTGGAGTTTCTTGACATGCTGGCTATTCAAGAACTGCAAACAAATGGATGGTTTGCATTGGACAGGAAAGTATTTATTGTGTACAGTACTTTGGTAGATCTTAGACATGTTGGTAAAATAAAGAAAAACTGCACTCATAGGATTTTAATGTATAGAAACATATTTTTAATGATGTGAAATAAAATATTGTGGTTTTCTTATTAATTTTGTAATGACATTATCGTGTCAAACAATTAAACACTGAAATTGAAAATGACCAGGTAGGTAAAAAACTGGCTGAGGAACAGGACCCAGATGGTAGTGGTAGGGGGAGAGTTATCCAGCACCAGGGAAGTCGCCAGCGGGGTCCTGCAGGGCTCGGTGCTGTGGCCGGTGTTCTTCAATGTTTTCATCCATGACATTGGGGAGGGCATAGAAAGATAGAAACATAGACTTTGACTGCAAAAAAGGACTGCTTGGCCCACCCAGTCTGCTCATTTCCCTACGTATTGAATAAGCTGCAGATCCTAGTTTTACCAACAACCTTCTTCCACTTACCTCCCACTAGAATTGTCTTATGTCTGTCCCATAAATTCTTTAATTCCCCCACTGTTTTTGACCCCATGACCTCCTCAGGAAGGTCGTTCCATGCATCCATCACCCTCTCCATGAAAAAATACTTCCTCACGTTGCCCCTGAGTCGTCCCCCCTCTATCTTCAAATTGTGCCACCTTGTTCTTGCACATTTCTTTTTCTGAAAGATGCTACCCTCTTGGACTTTGTTGATTTCCTTGAGGTACTTGAACATTTCTATCATGGCCCCCCTCTCCCTCATTTCCTCGAGGTCATACATATTAAGCTTTTTTCGTCTTTCTTCATATGGCTTCTAATGCAGACCCTGCACCATTTTAGTTGCCCTCCTCTGGACTGCCTCCATCCTGGCTATGTCCTTGCTGAGATGGGGTCTCCAGAACTGCATGCAGTACTCCAAAAGGGGTCTTACCAACTGTCTGTACAAAGGGATAACAACTTCCTGTTTTCTACTGGTGATGCCTCTCCCTGTGCATCCATGTATCCCCCCCCAGCCCCCCTTACTGCCTCCTCTGGACCATCAACCTGCTGTAGATGGTCCAGATGAGGGCATTAAGGACAAAATGTGCCTGCCTATTTGCAGACACCACCAAACTCTGTGAGAGAGTGGATACAGTGGAAGGGATACAAGACCTGTAGGAAGACTTGAAAAAACTTGAGAGGTGGTAAGAGATTTGACAGCTTGGCTTCAGTGCCAAGAAATGCAAATGTATGCACACTGGAGCCAGGAATCCAAAGATCAAGTACTACCCGGGGGGTTCCAGGTAGCAACAACAGAGGAGGAGCATGATCTGGGTGTGATAATTACTAGTGACATGAACCACTCCACATAATGCAAAAAAAGCAGCAGTAAAGGCAAACAAGATGCTGGGGTGTATAACTAGAGGAATCAGCAATAGGTGAAAGGAGGATATACTGCCCCTGTACAGGCCACTGGGGAGACCACGTCTAGAGTATGGAGCAAGATTATGGTATCCATACCTGAAGACAGACTTCAGCCTGCTGGAGATGGTCCAGAGGAGGGCAACTAAGATGATTGTGGGTCAGAAGGGTAAGACATATGAAGAGAGATTGAGGGCCCTGTGGATGTACTCCCTGGAGAGGAGGGAGAGAGGGGACATGATAGAGACCTTCAAGTACTTGAAAGGGATAAATAGGGTAAATAGGGAGGGTCTTTTCAAGCTAAGTGGCAGCTGAACCATGAGGGGACACAGCCTAAAGCTGGAAGTGGGGAGGTTTAGGAGGGAGGTTAGGAAGCACTTCTTCACAGAGAGGGTGGTGGCCAATTGGAATGTGCTGCGAGAGGAAATGCTTTCAATGAAGTCTGCGAGCAGCTTCAAGAGAGGGTGGGATAGGCATATGAGGAAATCATGGGGCTTAGAGGGGAGCAGATGAGGAGGTAAGGAGGGCCAGGAAGGGGGACTGGGTCAGTAGAATAGGTTGAGGAACCTGCAATACAAGAAGACTGAATAGACTGAACAGCCTTCTTCTGCTGGCTTCTCTATATGTTTGTAAGTATGTAATGTGGGAAGTCACTCTCTGAGTTCTGGGAAAAGGGAGGTGTACTGGGTTCCTGTACTGTGAATGGGTTTCTAAGGGAGGACTGGGGGAAGGGGTTCTCCGGCAGATAGTGGTGCTTAGGGAGTATAATAAGCAGTTGCTGGCCTTAGCCCATGACATACCCTTTTCAGGACACCTAGGGGTAAGCAGTACAAAAAGGTAGCTGACTAACAATCTTTACTGGCCCAGTATGTTTAAAGACATAACAGATTACTTCTGGACTTGTCCACAGTGCCAGAGAGTGGGAAAGGCTGGGGACAAGGATAAGGTGACTGAGTCCCCTGAGTTGCCATGGACATTGTGGAGTCATTTAGCATCCCTAGTTGCACTGGCAAGTGGTACATTTTGGTGGTCATAGACTACTCCACAAGGTATCCAGAGGCAGTGCCCTTGTCATCCAATGAGGCTCAGAAGGTGGTTGACAAACTGCTGGGGATATTTAGCGGGGTGGATTTCCTCCAAGAAGTTCTGTTAGATCAGGGTACCAACTTCATGTCTTATGGTTAGTTTCTGGAAAAAGTGTGGGGTAAGGCAGCTCAAGACCTCACCATACCAACCCCAGACTGACAGTCTGGTCGAGTGATTCAATGGGTCCCTTAAGACTATGTTAAGGGCATGCACTCACCAGCATGCAACAGAATGGGGCAAGTACCTACCCCATCTCCAGTTCGTATATAGGGATGCCCCATAGGAATGCACAGGGTTCTCACCCTTTAAGCTCTTGTTTGGCCATAGGGTAAGGGGCCCCTTTGATTTCGTAGGGATGAATGGGAAGGTGAGCTTGCTTACCAAGTGGAATCTGTTGTGGAGAATGTGCAGAATTTCAGGTCCTGGCTCAACAAGCTTATGGGGTTTGCACAGGAGCACCTAGCTGCTGCACAACAGAAGCAGAAGACATGGTATGCCCATGTACCTAGAGCCCAGGAGTATGAAGCTGGGCAACTGGTGATGGTGCTTCTCCCCGTCCAGCAGAACAATTTATAGACACCTTGGAAGTGGCCTTGTCAGTAGGGTGAATGATGTGAATTATGTGGTGGAACAACCAGACAGGAGGTGCAAACAGTGAGTCTACAATGTAAACATGTTGAAACCCTGCCATGACAGGGATGAGATGATCCTGGCTGTATGTAGCTATCCAGAGGAGGGGGCAAAAGCAGACCCACTAGTGGATCTCCCAGGAGAGGTTAAGGCAGAATTTTCAGTAGATGCTGTCACCTTCTGGAAGCGGCTGACACCAGTCCAAGCTGCAGAAATGAGTGGGGTGCTGTGTGCATTTGGTAAAATGTTCACGGGGAAACCAGGGTATACTACACTGCCAGAACACCATGTGGATAGAGGGTCCCAAGCCCCACTGAAACAGCCACCCTGCAGAGTCTCAGAAGGTGTAAGACAGGCCGTAGCAGTGGAGATCAAGGAGATGCTGACTGTCTGGGTAATCCAGGAGTCCAGTAGTTCCTGGGCTTCCCCAGTGGTACTTATTCCCAAAACAGATTGGGCCACAAGGTTCTGCACTGACTACTGGAAGCTGAACAGCTGCATAGAGTTGGACACATGCCCCATGCCCAGAATGGATGAGGTCCTATAGAGGTTTGGGGAAGCCCTTTACCTGTCCACCATAGACCTAACAAAGGGCGATTGGCAAGTGCCCCTGACCCCTGAAGCCAGAGAAAGATCAGCCTTCATCACTTCATTTGGATTATTGGAGTTCAAGGTAATGCCATTCAGGATGAAGAATACACCAGACACCTTTCAGAGGCTCGTGAACTACATTCTGAAGGGGGTAGGGGACTTTGCTCTGGTGTACATGGATGATATCGCCCTCTATAGCCAGACCTGTGAGGGTCAGAACAGGTATGTGATCAAGGTGTTCCTCTGACTGCAGGCCACTGGGCTGACAGCCATGGTGGACAAGTGCCGGAAGTGTCATACCTTGGGCATAGGGTGGGGAATGGGTACATCTGACCTGAGCCAGTGAAAATTGATGCTATCCAGGGACTGGCCACACTCATAACCGAGAAGAAGATATAGGCCTTCTTAGGGAATGGCAGGATACAACCATAAGTTTGTGCCGAATTTCAGCAGCATGGCCAAACCCCCATTCAATGCAAGCAGGTAGAAAATGCAGGAAAAGGTTCAGTGGATAGAAAATTGATACTGCATTCTGACAGATGAAGAAGGTATTGTGTCAGGCACCTGTGCTCACCAACCTGAACTATTCTCTTAGGTTCATTGTGCGCATACTGCACATGCATCTGATTATGGGTAGGTGTGGTGCTGAGTCAGGTTACACACTCAAGAGTGGAGCACCCAGTCGTGTACCTGAGCAGGATGCTGCTGCCAGAAAAGGCTTACTCCACAATATAAAAAGAATATCTAGGGTTTGTCTCTGCTTTGCAGAAGTTGCAACTTTATTTGTATGGGAGGGAGTTCACCCTTGTTACTGATCACAACCCCCTTAAATGGTTGCATAGTACCAGTGGCCAGAACTAACAAACTCTGGTCATAGCCAATATGGCTGTGCTGAGCATTTACGAGTGCCACCGGAGAATGCCATGTACAAGATGGCAGCGATGACAGAACTGTGCATGCACGATACTCACACATGTGCAGTCTGCTTTGGCACCACCATCTTGTGTATGGCGGGTGTCAGTTCTGCATTTGCAGAAGAAAAAGAAGTGCCTCCAAAGTGGGTGTGTTTATGCAACCAGCGGAGGGGAAATGCCGCATAAACACAACCACTGTAAATTGTGCCACAGCACTGTGGAAGCACACTGGACAGTGGTCCAGTCACGTGCTTCCACAGTGCTACTCTGAATTCTTGTGTTGCCATAATGACTGTGGAGCTCTGCCCCTGCAGCTGTGAAAACTGCATTCTAAAGCACCTCATAATCCAGGAGAATGGGGGGAGGAAGAATTCCATTTCAGTTGCACAGGGAGTCAAACAGCACTGAGATCAGATTAAAATTAAATGATGTTAACCACAGGCAGGATAAGCAAAGGGTCACACAGTAAATGGCATACAACAGAAAGTTGTGTTTTTAAGATCAAAAGAACTGTTTTACATACAAACAGGAAAACAGGAATGAAATAAAGGAGTGAGTGGAGAAGAAATTCTGTAGTTAAAACAAAAGAACGGAAAGCAGACTTACTGCGCATCAAGTTCTGGCCCCACCAACTCCCTGAACATGATGCTCATCCATTCCTTTTCCTCAAGTACTTGTCTAGCAGTATTTGTTAGTTTTACTTTCTGTTTTCCATCCCTTACTTGGTAGGCCAGGCTCTCTTTCAGCCTGTTCACAAACCCTGGATCCCAGGACTACTGGAGCAGTTGCCACTACCTCAGATGGTGACTAAAAATGGGGAGGGGGGCTCACTTCCCCTCACCATTTTTTTTAACTTCTTTACTAGAAATTTCATCCATTTATAACCCACACATTACGCAGAAAATAGAGAAAGGGTGCATAGTACATAGTCAATGATGTAGCTATACTTACTGTACATACATTTCTAAAGACATCCAAATTTTGTCTTCATACCACAGAACAGTGGTATACAAATATTTCTATTGTTAAGCCTTATAACCCTAAGGTATCAGTTATAACAGGTCCAACTTTTTCAAAACTCCGTATGAAATCCTGCTTGTGCTGATTTCCTTACTATACTGTATGAGTTCAGTGCCATAATATGTCTAATGAAACCCAAGGTAACTGTAGTTGATTGCACAGGACTCTTACCTGTGAAAACTGCATTCTACCCGAGACTCCTTTTCTGCAATAGACCTAACGCAACTAGTTACCCACCCTACCAGGACTAACCCCAAGAGAGGCTCCAGTACCCTGCTTGATGTGGTACTCACCAACCGCCCTAATTGGATCCCCAATGTACAAGTCCTCCCAGACTCTCTCAGCGATCACTCCCCCATTCTATTCCACTGGTCAACCTCAGTCCCCAAACCCATAGCACAGTCCACATGCCGGCGGCCCTAATACCTGGTGGACTGATAAAACTTAAGGAACTTCTGTCCCAAATTGACTGGTCTCCTATACAGGCAACTCCTGACATCGACACAGCCTCTCTCCTTCTTTACCCAAACTTTTTAATAATGCCTGTGATATCTTTGCCCCAGTGTTGACCCGCTGCTCTAAAAAGGAAGAATGCCCCTGGTTACCCCAGCTTTGATCCACCAGCTCAAACATAGGGACAACCTATGGCACCGTGCCATTGAGACTGGCGGCCCAATGACAGGCGGTTATGGTGCCGCCCGAAACAAGTGCACTGGCCATCAGAAAGGCCAAGTCTGAGCACTATCGGTCCTCACCACGGCCTCAGGGGAATCCCAGAACCTTCTGGGATAACATTAAACAGTTAAATGGGAGTGCACACTCCCCACCCACCCAGATCAACATTAATGGTGTGATCTCCCAGACCCAGCCCTCATAGCCAACCACCTCAACACCTCATTCACTGACCTTAGCCCTATCCTCCCTACAAATTTTTTGACCCTCCTACCCCAGCACCTGTCGAAATCTTTCTCGCTCTTATTTCTCCTCCGCTTGTTTCTGCCCAAGAACTTAGGGCGTGACCTTGTCACTGCCCTCAAGAGTAATAGTACAGGCAGTGACACCCTGATCCGTATCCTACGGCTGGTCTTAGACACAGTCCTACCCCGATCACATGCCTCATCAACCACTCTCTTTGCCTGGGAAGGTTCCAACTGCCTGGAAAGTCGCCACTGTCACCCCTATCTTTAAAGGTGGTGATAGGACTGTGGCTGGAAACTATCAACCGATCTCCATTCTCCTCTCTCTAAGGCCTTGGAAAAGTGGTGGCCTCTCAAATCTCTGACTACCTCTCCACCTACAATGTCCTTTGTCCTGAGCAGCATGGCTTCCGAGCGGCCACAGTACCAACACAGCCCTCCTAGAGTTCTCCAACTTTCTCCACCTCCTTAGACACTGGTTCTCTGGCTGGTGCTGTCTTCATTGACCTCTCTAAAGCTTTCACACTGTCTCCCACCCCTCCTTCTTGATGCCCTTAGTCTCTGGTTTTGCTGCTGGGCCTATCTCCTGGTGCACCAGTTATCTGTCTGACCGCCACAGCATGTAAAATTAATGGGACCTACTCAGACATCTGTCCCATCTTTCTGGTTCCCCAGGGCTCCATTCTGGGCCCCTTACTATTCTCCCTTTACCTTAACACCTTCCACGCCTTGCTCGGGAACATTCTATTGTACGCTGATGATGCAGTCATCTTTGCCTCAAGTCGTCCTCCCACTGCCCTCCAGGACTCGCTGCAGAAGTCCTTCACTGAAGCCGAGGCTGGTTCAAGGAACATAGATTGGTGATAAATCTTAAAAAAACCAAAACCATGTTCTTCACTCATCCCCAAAACAAGTCCTGCAACGTCAAACTCTTCATTCACTCTGGGTCCTCATTCCCACTCGAACAAGTTTGCTCCTATAAATACCTAGGGATCCATTTTGACCCCTCCCTCTCCTTCCATGGACACATCGCTGCCCTAGCCACTGCCACTAATATCCAATTGGGCATCTTACATCGGTATAAACACTGCCTCCCCCCGGAGGCTCTTCAACTCGCAGTCACCTCCTCTATCCTGTCCCTAGTGGACTATGGACTGCCGGTGTATGGTGCTGCTGATCAGACCGCACTCCATAAAATTCGCGATTCACTCTGAATAAGGCCTGCAGGTTAATTACTGGAGCACCTAGGATGACACACACCTGTCTACTCTATGCTAAAGCGCTGGTACTTGATCTCATGTAGCGCCTCAAATATCTTACCTGTACCCTTACAAAAGACCCTTCTTGGGCTTTCCCCACCAGGCTTGACCACCACCATACACCACTCTGTCCCACTAGTTCATACTGGACCTCTGGGAAAAACTCTTGTTATCCCTAGAGCTAGGACCTCACGCCAAAGAGCCTTCAGCTTTAGGGCCCTCCTGGTTCAACACACTGCCCCTCCATCTCCGAGCTCCAACTATATACGTGCTTCAAAACTTCCTTATGTTAACCATCTTATTAACACCCGATGCTGTAACTGCCACTAGTCAAAACCGTACTCAATACTTATGACAAAGCTTATTACTAAGCTGCTAAGGACGACATAACTCTGGTATTGTTTGCATCCATCCTACCTGTACCAGCTTGTTTGTATCTATGTCTTAATTTTACTGTTATACTTATGTGTTGTACTGCTATACTGTGTATTTTGGTTTGTCTTACTGTGACAAGGTACCTTTGTAAATGAGCCTATGGCTCAAAGGTTTTTCCAAACTGCTGTTTAAATAAATAAATAAATAAATACAATTCTTTACGCACCCCAAGACAATCCAAAAAGAAAACCAAAACAAAGGGACAGAAGAGTACATTTTACATAAACAAAAAAGTCTGTTAACATACTTGAGTAACTTGATTGACAATTTATAAAATATTGGTAGTTAATTACTTCTAGAACCCCTGAGGAATGAGTTGCAATGTGGTCATGCATAACTATGCTTAATAACCCTCCACTTGTTGAGATACAGCAGAACAGACCTCTAATTCTTCTATGAGGGACATAAATGGTAGCCATATGAAATATGTCCTGTAAAATTTTAAGGTTACTCTGTTTGTTCTGCCTGTATCATGCCATGTTTGCTTATGTCATTTGTTTTTTGGAGTTTGTGTAACCTTAACCGTAACCCTCAGTTATAGTTGGTCCTTATGTAACATGTTATTTGATTCTACCATGTAATTTTGCTGTTGCTGATTTATGCTTTTACACTATTTGTGGGTCTTGTAACCCTTGCCCATGTCTTGTTTTCTGTGTTTTGTCTATATACTTGTTGCTTGCCATTGTATTTATCTCCCTATGTTCGTTTGTCCCCGGGTCGCACCTGGAAACGAGCCTTGGCTCAATGGTACTTTCTTCCTGGTTATCAACTTTTAAATAAAAAAATGTCATGAACTGCTGGGTTATACAGGATTTTTATTTTATTTATTTATTTAAAAGTTTTACCAGGAAGGCATACTGAGCAGACTACCGCTCAATTCCAGATTCGTCCTGAGGGAAGGGGGGCACGGGAGACAGTACAAGAATAAATACATCAGCAATATGTAGCACAGTCCAGTACAATACATTGATACTGCAGGAAATTAATTATGCAGAAGAGAACAGTTATAGGACAGTACAGTGTATACATAAGGAGGCAGTATAGCGCAGTGGTTTAAGGCTCTGAGTTACAAATCTGGAGACCTGGGTTTGAATCCCACAGACCCCACTTGCATATTGTGTGATCCTGAGCAAGCCACTTAACTTCTTTGTGCTCCCAAGTCGCACCTGTAAACAAGCTTTCAGCTTAGTGTGTCTCTCCTGGTAAAACAAAGGTAAAAAAAAAAATTACTACCTTGTCATTGGACTACAGGGATACAACATGTAGACAGAGCAGCCACATCACAAATTACCCAACCTGAGCAACAAGATACTGGGGGCAGTCATCCTAGCCACCAGGAGTTAACAGACCTTGGGAGTAAGTCAGGGAACACAGGGAGGGGTGCTGTATGTGCAGGCAGTGCAGAAATACTCTTGGAGAAGAGAGTTGAGTTGATGGGCAGAGGGGGCATGATGAATGGCAGAGGGGAGAGTATTCCACAGTTTAGGCAAATGATGAGAGAAGGCTGCCTGCCCTGCAGAGGTGGACATGCGAGGGACAGACAAAGAGCGGGTGTCTGTGCTTCTAAGAGAGGGCTAAGGAGGGGGAGGTGGGAACAGAACAGTGGATAAGTACGGGATAGGGAGTTGGTTCAGAATTTTGCTGCGAGCCTGGCACAGTGGGATTGCCTCCTGTCCTGCAAGGAGGGGAGGAGCAAAGCCTGGTAGAGGATACAGTGGTGAGTGCTAGGAGGGCTGTCAAGGGTGAAGAGGTAAAAGGAGTGGAAGAGGGTATCCAGTCTGGTTAGGGTAGTTTTGGGAGTTGCACAATAGACTATATCACTGTAGTCAAAGTTTGTGAAGACCATTTTTTGTACAATTTCGCATCAGGCCGGTAGAGGTATGCAGCTGTGGTTGCAGCCCCCAACTTAGGGTGTAACTTCTTTTGGATTGCCTCGACGTGTACAGAAAAATTAAGGTGTTGGTTGAGCCAGACCCTGAGGTATCTAAAGGAGGTGCAGTCCTCCAGCAGTGTCCCATCCAGGGTGCAGAATGAGGGGAGGGAGGGGAGCCAAGACCGACTCTGTCTTGTGCCAAAGGACATGGAGACAGTTTTCTTGGCATTCAGGAAGAGCTGGTTAGATCAAAACCAGAGCTGGACATCATTGAAGTTGCGCTGCAGTCTGGTTGCTACATTAGAGGTGGAGAGGCCAGCTGTAAACAGGACTATGTCATCCACATACATGTGAATGGATGAATGTGGGCAGGCAGAGGGCAGGTCGTTAAGGAAAATAAAGAACAGAAGTGGTTCAACGACAGAGCCTTGAGGACTCCAGCCGAAGTTGGGAGGGGGGGAGGTGGAGTTACCAATCCTGACAGCTTGGGTCCTACCCACCAAGTAGGAGTGGAACCACGAGGTAGCTATACTGGAAAGCCCAGCTAGGGAAAGCTTGGAGAGCAGGAGAGGGTGGGAGACAGTGTCAAAAGCCTTTGCGAGGTCGACAAAGATGGCAGAGATGTTGTGGCCATTGTCCAGATCATTGAGGATGGTGGCAGTGAGCCTTAGGAGGGACTCAGTGGTTGAGTGGGACTTCCTAAACCCAGACTGGAAGGAGGTAGAGAAGGAGGTAGAATCAAGAAAGGAGGAGAGCTGGGAGAGGACCTGATGTTCCTGAAGTTTTGCTAGAATGGGGAGGAGGGAGATGGGGCGATAGTTACTGGAGGAGGAGGGGTCACCGCCCTTCGGTAGGGGGATGGCAGTGGCTGGCTTCCATTCAGAAGGGATGGAGGACAGAGAGAAGGAAAGGTTGAAGAGTGAGGCTGGGGGGGAGGTGATGGCAGAGGTGGACAGGAAAAGTATTTTGGACTCCAAACTGGTGGGGCATTTGCCTATTGTGGGGTTTAGTGCGAGCAGGGCATTGTAAACATTGGACGGGGTAATGTGGTGGAAGGAGAATGCCTATGGGGTGTCTTGAGCAGGTGGTGGAGGGGCCAGCTGGGCAGGAGTCGTGTTAGGGAGAGAGGCCATCAGCGCAGCAGTACAGTTGGTGAAGAAAGAGTTGAACTCAGTAGCTACTGCTAGCGGGTCCACTACAGGGGAACCTCCTGTGTTAATTACAGGGGTAGGTAGTTGGGATGGAGGGGAGAAAAGTGACTGGACCACCTTCCAAAATTTTGATGAGTGGTTTATGCTGTTGAGGAAGGAGGATCAGAAATAGTTTGACTTTGCCTAGCGGATTTGTCTAGTACGTGCATTGTGAAGAGCGTGGCACTTCTGGTAGACAGTGGAAGAGATGGGGATTTTAAAGGCCTTCCAAGCCTGATCTCTGGCTCTGAGGCAGTCCAGGACATCAGCTGGTAACCAGGGCAGATGAGAATCCCTTACACGGGTACAACGGAGCGGGGCATAGGTGTCCCATACAGAAAGGAAATTGAACTTGAAATAGTCCAGAGCGGTCTCAATAGAGGATGCGTGAGATATGAAAGACCAGTCAATGTTAGCCAGGTCATGCAAGAGGGATGGTACGTCCAGGGATTTGTAGGAGAGAACCAGCAGGGTCCTGGGGGGGGCCTTTGGCCTATGGATTTTCCTTACCAAGTAGATTAGGTGATGGTCGCTTAAGGAGTCTGGTAAGAGACCTGCGGAAATTATCTGATGAGGGTGGGAGGTGAGAGACCAATCTAATAGTGAGTGGTTCTGAGTTCTGGTATTTAGGTGGGAGGGTTCCATTATCAGTCGAGATAGAATTAGTGTGGCAACTTCATTCTGGATTTTGGAGCTAGAAGAGGTGAGCCAATTTAGATTAAAGTCATCTAGGACATGGAGCTCCCCATCCGAGGTGAAAGATTTGAGGGCAGCTAGATGGTCCTTTATGGTGGATACAGGGGAATCGGGTGGGCAGTAGGAGCCAGCTATAAAAATGGGGATGGAGTGAGGAAGGGAGATTTTCACCAGCAAAGCGTTTATGGATTGAGAGGGTGGTAGATCTATTGATATCTGGGTGAACTGAGTGGAGGAACTGATGTACATGGCTATGCCACCACCTCTTCTGTCGTTGGGTCAGTTGAGCTGGATGACAATGTAGCCAGGGATAGAGATGCTAGCTCTGTGGTGTGTGGTTTTAGCTAGGTCTCAGTAATGATCATGATGTCCTGCTTTAAGGAAAGGACAATTGGTTGGAGCATTGCAATTTTAGGGAGGAGGCTCCATATGTTTAGGTGTGCCAACCTTAGGCCCCGGGGAAACTGAAGGGGGAGGGCTGGTCTGGGGTTGGGTTTAATGTCACCTGTCATTAGTAGCAGCATTATTACCAAGGACTTTGTTAGGGTTAGCTTAGACTTTCTGGAGGAGGAAGGAGACTTATGAGGAAGAGGCGGGGTAGTCTGGTGGAAAAAATTTAGGGCAAGCAGCCCAGTATGGAAACTGGGGGGGAGTATGGAAGGACCAGGATGCCAGGAGTTGGGGGGATGATGAATGACAAGGGGAGGGAGGAGGAAGCAGGGGTAAAAGATGGATGCGTGAGTGGCAGTCCTGATCTATTTGGAGGGAGGAAGGAGGTAGAGATGCCAGGAGCACAAGGAGGAAGAGAAGCATGAGTGGGAGAAGGGGCATGATGAAAATGACTGCTGTAGGAAAGGTGAGAGCTGGCAGGCAGTGGCCGGAGGCAAGGGGTACAGGGACGGTTTATGTAATTTAATAAGAACAGCAGATAGAAGTTCTTGTTTAAACTCCCTCTAGTGGTGGTCAGAAATATTCTGCAAATGGCAAAGTTGGCTGATTGCTTTTAACTTTCCCAACACGTGACTACTCAGCAGTATAAGTAGAGATGCACACTAAGGGTGGTGGTGGGGGGCAGTGGGGTAGCCGACGCAAAGTGTCGGTGGGGAAAACAGCAGTCATTGGAAACCACCACTGAGAAAGCAGGAGCCACGTTGTGCCTAGTTAATTGGGATCCCAGCAGTTCAGAGGAGGGCAGTCACAGCAAATATTGGGGCCCTTATGACTGCACCAGGCCACTATGGAAAAAGGGAGCGGTGCAGAATTAATACAGGTAAGTGGGGAGCTGAGCTTGGAGAGGGGGCAACATTCATGCAGGCTGGCTAAGAAGAGAGACTCCTTGAATTTAACGTTACCCCAAAACGAGCTGGTTTAGTCACTGCTGGAGTTTGAATTACCCCAAACAAGCTTAAAATAAGGGCTGTTGCTACAAGAACTGTTACCCCAAAACAAGCCCAAATGAGCTTAATAAGGGCTGTAGCTCCAGGAATTAAAGTTACCCCAAACAAGCTGCATATTAAGGACTGAGTTGGCCAGAATGAAAGTTACCCCATGAAATGGAATTGGCTACTTAATTAAAGTTAAACCAGAACATGCAGGAGTCGCAGCCCAGCAGGGAACTAGCGAAATTAAAGATTTTTAGGCAACATTTGGCAAGAATCATGAAAGTAAAGAGCTAGGGAATAACAAGCAAGTACAGAGACTATAAAAGCCCAAAATAAGCTCCTTGCATGCTAGAACAGCTAAATCAGTTGAAATACAACAAGCAACAGAGTGTCTGATAGTCCCCAAATGAGCAACTTGCATCGCAGTACTAACTAGAAACACATAAAGTACAGATTGAAATGCAGGAAAACATTAGCAAAAAAAAAGTGAAATAAATACAGAGATTGCCAGTACGTAACAATTTTGAGCAGTTTGCAGCCCAGTACTATCTAAAATTAATTAGAAACATAGAAACATAGAATTTGACGGCAGATAAGGACCGCTTGGCCCACCTAGTCTGCCCATTTCCCTACCTGATGGATAAGCTGCAGATTCTAGTTAATCAAACAGCTTACTTCCTCCTACCCCCCACTAGAATTGCATTATGTCTGTCCCATGCATTCTTGAATTCTTCCACTGTTCCTGATTCCATAACCTCCTTAGGAAGGCTATTCCATGCATCCACAACTCTCTCTGTGAAAAAATACTTTCTAACATTACCCCTGAGCCACCCCCCATCTTCAAACTGTGCCCCCTTGTTCTTGCACATCTCTTCTTCTGAAAGATATTACCCTCTTGTACTTTGTTAATTCCCTTGAGATACTTGAAAGTTTCTATCATGTCCCCCCACCGCCTTCCTTTCCTCAAGGGTATACATATTAAGCTGCTTTAGTCTTTCCTCGTATGTCTTCTGGTGCAGACTCTGCACCATTTTGGTTGCCCTCCTCTGAACAGCCTCCACTCTGTCTATGTCTTTGCGGAGATGGGGTCTCCAGAATTGCATGCAGTACTCCAGATGGGGTCTCACTAACTGTCTGTACAGAGGGATAACAACTTCCTGTTTTCTACTATTGATGCCTCTCCCTATGCATCCCCGTATCCCCCCAGCCCTCCTTACTGCCTTCTCACATTGCTTGCCCACCTTTAGGTCATCTGATATAATTACTCTTAGGTCTCTTTCAATTTTTGTTGTTGTTATTAACTCACCCCCCATTGTGTACTCTTCCCCTTGGTTTTTGTTTCTCAGATGCATTACCTTGCACTTCTTTGCATTGAATCTGAGCTGCCACATATTTGACCATTCCTCCAACCTTCCCAAGTCCCTTTTCATTCTTTCCACCCTACCTTGTGTATCAATCCTGTTGCAGATCTTTGTGTCATCTGCAAAGAGACATACCTTTCCTTCCAGGTGCCCTCCAATGTCACTTATAAAGACATTAAAGAGGATTGGTTCCAGTACCGTACCCTGCGGTACCCCGCTAGTTACCCTCCTTTCTTCACTGTGGACTCCATTTACTAGTACCCTTTGCGTCCTGTTGTCCAGCCAGTTTTTTTATCCAGGCTACCACCCTGGGACCTACTCCAAGGCTGGCTAACTTGTATATTAATCTTTTGTGTGAGACTGTGTCAAATGCCTTGCTAAAATCTAGGTAGGCCATATCCACAGCCCCTCCCTGGTCTACTACTTTGGTCACCCAGTCAAAGAAATCTATTAGGTTCATCTGACATTAACTTCCTGCTGTGAAACCATGCTGCCTTGGGTCCTGTGCCCCACTGGCCTCTAGATACTCAACAATTCTTTCCTTCAGAAGTGATTCCATCATTTTCCGTACCACTGAAGTCAAACTAACTGGTCTGTAGTGTCCTGCTTCTGCCCTGCTCCCACTTTTTTGAAGTGGAATCACATTTGTCCTCCTCCAGTCCTTAGGTACCACCCCATCCTCCCATGATTTGTTAAAGAGAGTAGTTAGTGGTGTTACTAGTTCTACCCTTAGTTCTTTTAGAATTTTTGGGTGAATCCCATCAGGCCCCATTGCTTTGTCCACCCTCAGTTTCAAGAGTTCTTTCAAAACCCTTTCTTCTGTGAATGGACTGGTATCGACCCTCCTATTCAGAGTTTTTCTCTTGTTTGGTTTGGGTACCTCCTCCTCCTCTTCCATTATGAATACTGAGCAGAAATATTTGTTCAGTATCTCTGCTTTTTCACTATCACCCTCTGCCCACATTCCCTCCCCTTTATTAAGTCTCTGTATCCCTCCCTTGGTCTTTCTTCACTCCCTAATGTACCTATAAAAGGTTTTATCCCCCTTTCTTAACAGAGTTGACTATCTTTTCCTCAGTTTGTGCCTTTGCTATTCTAACTGCCTTCCCTGCCTCCTTTTGCTTTAACTGATAAAGTTCTCTGTCCTGCTCCTTCTGTGTTTCCTTATATTTCCTGAATGAATGAAGAATGACCCTGCTCTTGGATGTGCCTGCAGCAAAGGTACTCCAGTTAACATCTAGCATATTCAGGTCCCCCATCAACAATATCTCCCCTTTTTCTGCCATTTTAAGGATGCCTTCTATCATTTCCTTGTCCATTTCCTCCCCCTGGGGTGGGGGTCTGTACACAACCTCCATGCAGATTGTGGTGCCATTTATTGTCTCCAGGGTGACCCATAGTGACTCATCAACTTCCTGTTTACTCTTTAGTTCTATTGCTTTCATCCCTTCCCTATATAGAGAGCTACTCCTCCTCCTTTTTTACCCACCCTGTCCCTCCTGTAGACTGTGTATCCTGGTATGTCGACATCCCAGTCATGGTTCTCTGTGTACCATGTTTCAGTGACTGCCACAATATCCAGGCATCCCTCCTCTATCAAGGCCACTAGTTCAGGGAGCTTGTTGCACAGACTGCGGGCATTGGTACTCATCACCTTCCATTTATTTTTTATGGCCTTACCCCTTTTAGCCCCATCCTGTCCTTACTGCCTTTTTCTGCATTTATCCCTGTCCTGCTCCCTACTGACTTCTCCACCTTGGTGTTTACCTCTCTAACTACTGTGTTTTGTGGGGGGAGGCTGGGATTTGCCTGCTCCTTTTCAGTGCCTCCCCTCTTGGCTAGTTGAAATGCTTGCTAATGAAGCATTTAAACCTGTCACCTAGGATCCTGCCCCCCCGGTACAGATGCAGACCATCGTGCCTGTATAAGTCTGCATCCCTCCAGGTGGCTCCCCAGTCCCCAATGAAGCCAAAACCCTGAGCTCCACACAAGTTTTTCAACCATTCATTGAATCCCATGGTGTGGAATACCCTAGCATCATCCTAGCCATAGACAGCCAGCACCTCCGAGAAGGTTACCATACATGCTACTTGACTAAGGCCCCTCCAGAACTCCACAAACTCCTCTTGCACCACTCTGATCCCATTCACAGCCAGGTCATTTGTCCCTAGGTAAACAATGACATCCAGCTCCCTCCCTCGTGCAGAAATGGAGGTTATTAAAGGTGTATGTCATTTAATTTGGGAAAATCGTGGCAAAAATACAGAAAATTGCTAATAAAAACTATCTACACTATTCTGCCGACAGAATTTACTAGAGGCAGCAGAGTAGGGTCAGACCAAGTAAACTTAGTGAGCGTTCCACAGCCTTCCTCAGCCTTGGCACCAATTTCAGAAATTCATACAGTGGCCGTTGAAAACCGCCGTGGAGAAAGCAGGAACCACATCGTACCTGGATAACTGGGATCCCAACAGTTCAGGGGAAGGTAGGCACAGCACATTTTTCTGAAATTCTTTCCTTATTTTAACCATTCCACTCCCCTGAGGAGCATTCCTAGCTAAGAAGGCAGTTGCACTGATGTTGCTTGCCCTACAGTTCCAGGCTCCACTCAGTCTGGGCCAGTGTTTGAGGGTGCAGTTAACCTTGTATTTTTGAGGACCCCCCTTCCCTCATGTCCCTTCAGTCACATACACTACACCATGATCCCCCTTAGCAGGGAGAGCTGTGGATTATTTTTCAACAAGCCTTTACTTACTATGTGAGCTGGTGTTTGTTTTCCTTGTGAAACATGTTTTATGTCACTGAGGGAAGAACATTCACCAGCTGCAAGCCATTCAACAGAGTAATGGAATGGGAGTCTACATGGTGGTTATGAAAGTCAGTTTTATTTTCTAAATTCCCACAAAGGACTGGCCATAAAATGCAGAGGCACTCTGAGGTGTGGAATGTCAGTCTGAAATGGGCTTTTATTTATTTATTTGTTTATTTAAAAGTTAAACCAGGAAGTACATACTGAGCTGAAAACAGCTTGTTTCCAGATGTGTCCTGGGGAAGAGGGGAGTAGGAGATAACTAACAATAAAAACAAACTCTAGCCATAGCCGGTATGGCTGTGGCAAGCTTGTAGGAGTGCCACTACTGCTGGGGAACAACTGCCGCTGAATGCGTGTCAATGCCACACACAAGATGGCAGCGCCGACGGAACTACGCATGCGCTGCAGTTGCACATGCGTAGTTATTGTGAATGGCATATGCCATTCCCAAGATGGTGTGCCTGGCAAAACTGCACGTGCGCGACTCGTGCGCATGTGTAGTATGTTGCAGAATACAGAAGTGCCGGAGGAGTGATAAAATAGTGCAGCTGTGTCAGACTGGTACCAATCATTTTGCACTTTTGGAGGATGATTCTGAAAGCCCAAAACAGAAGCATTCCAGGGCCTCATTTTTCTGAGCTCTCTAAAAACGGCTGCAGACTCCACCTATGCAGTGGTAAAAACAAGATAAAATACAATAGTATAGTTTTACAAGCAGAACAGGCTTGGAGTTTGTCTTCTTGCAAATGAGAACAAGAAAGTGACAAATTACACATATCCCAGACCGATACTGTAACACAGCCTGGGAAATATATGCAAATCATCATAAAGAGTTTAGTCCAGCTTGACTTTAAGCAGGACTGCAAGTTGCCAGAAGGCCTCAGTCTGACAGACTGAAAATGGCAAACCACAGATACATGGCCCATCCTCTTCGACACTCATCAGTGCAATATAGCCATTGGCTCAGCCCAGAATAGGTCTGCCAGCCAATGATGGCAATCTGGGGAAGGGGCTTAGTGAACCTTCCTGCTCTGTTATGTTCATCAAGCAAAGAACCCAACCCCAACCCCAACTCAAAAACAGTCTCACCTTTATTTTCCCGTCTGAGCAGCTCAACTTTTTTGTGAAGTTTCTCCAAGGTTTCAGCATGCTGCTGCTGCAGGAACTGGTTGCTTTTTTCCAGGATGGTCACTCTGATTTGAGAAGCCATATCCCGGGCTCCTCTGCTAGTCTTGGCTGCTCCTGGTTCCCCCAAAGTAACAGGGGTAAGGACAGAGTCTGATCCCAGACCAAAGGGTGAGGGTAGCGAGCTTTACCCAAAGTGCCCAATCTGGACCACTGAGAGAGATTTCCCAGGGATTCATGGCTAGTACTAAACATTACTGATGAGGTCACTCCAGCAAGTGAAAAGCAGGCTTTGTTTAATTACTGCAGGTTTCAAAACAAATTAGTTTTACAATCACAAGACTGACTTGAACAGCCAGCCTGTCATTGCTGGGGCTAGTCTGTCTGTAGCGCACCCCAGCCTGGGATGACTTAGTGTCCCTCTAACATCGTCGGACTCCTGACAGCTACCTCTTGATGTTACCATGAAGATCTTTGTTTCCCTATTCTTTAAAAATTATGTTCTATAAATGTCCTTCTGCTTGTTGCCTGGCACCCATGTGCCTCTCATCCCTGTAAATGCTGCCATGGTGACCGGCAGCTACCATTCACTGCCGAAAGACAGGTGCCACTGGCTGACCAAGCGGGTACCGCCACACTCAGGATGATACCTGTGGCAAGCAAAGTTTCATTAAGATTGCTGAAGATTTTGAAACAGTTTTAAACAAATTCCATTCTAGGAGCTTGAAAATAGCCATCCCAGGGATAGATACAGTGGTACATTCCAGTATTTATGGGAAGTAATTTCTCATAATCCAGGGTCTGAGTGAAGAGCAGAGATGAGAAGTTCTGTGAGTAAGTAGAGTTCTGTGCTGTTGAACCCATAATCGTGCATCGAAACCATCAAAATATGACTGGAATGGAGTTAAATCTGCAGGACTTGCTACAACCTAGTCCCCTGCATGGCTCTGGGTTCAGCTAGGAGACTCGAATTTGTTCAAGGGTTCTGTATTTCAGAGGATGTCAGCAACATTCAGGGTCCACGTTTTGGAAGTCAGACTACTTCCCAGGTTCCTTCACTGAAAGTCAGTATTTGGAGAGACCAACATTTTGCACATACTGCTAATAAAGTACCCTTTCTGCATTAAAACAAAACCGTTTTTACTTTTTTTTTTAATATTTAGTTTTTAATCAATGCACTGCCGAGTGTGTCATGCACAAGATGGCGACAATGACAGGGCTGTGCATGCGTGATACTGTCATTTCTGCAGTTATGGAAAAAAAAGAAATGCCCCAGAAGTCTCATACTAGCACTGTGGAAGCACGTGACTGGACCACTGTCCAGTGTGCTTCCACAGTGCTACAGCACAGTTTCAAGTGGGTGTGTTTAGGCGGTCGGCAAAGGAGAAGTGCTTCCACAGTGCTAGTATGAGATGTTGATTGATGGCATAATAACTGCGGAGCTCCGCCTACGCAGCCATCAAACTTACTAAGATGCAGTCTGGTGCTGCAGTCTTATATTATGGATATTAGGCACCGCAGTGGGTCACATCATGGCAATGTGGATGGGCTGTCCAGATAATAGCTAGTGCCCTTGTTTTTTTCTTAAATGGGAGAACTGAGGGCATGGCAGGTGGAGCCAGACAGCTCACACACACACACACAAAAAAATTATTTAGTGCTGCTAAAAAGATTTGTTTTTTTCTTTCTTCAGGGGAGGAGATGTAACAACTTTGGTGTAATTTCTGTTTTGTGTGTGTGCGTATTTCTATGTTTGATTTCTATTATCAGTAGGCCTCTTGTAAGCATTTCAGCTGAAATAGAGAGTGATAAAGTTAGCTGACAGAGGCGTGCTAGATCAGAGGCATGCTAGGGGGCCCCGGAGAGCGATTAAAATCCCTTGGGCCAGTTAAATATCCCTTTCATGTTTTGTGTAGAGCCTGCATTAAGGAGTGGAGGAGTCAGTACTGCTGGGCCAGACAAGACGCCGGATGAGAAATAGATGTATTTGTATATACCAAGTCCAAGGGCCAGATCAAACCAGTTTTTACAGCTGCATGGGTGGAGCCCTGCAGATGTTTTGCATGTAGAAAAGGGCTGATGTCATGTCTTCCGTCCGTGGAACTGTTTTTCCTCTGCCCAACCCTCCCCCAAGAAGCAATCCACCCATGTTGTCCCTATGGACTGCAGCACTGCACTATATCACAGTGGGCATTTTTTTTTTTATGGGCGTTTCTGTCCCCTCCCCTTAGAATAAGCGTCACAAATGGCAACTGAAAAGGGTTTGGGTCGAAACAGCTGGAGAATATTGGAGCCATTGGAAAGGCTGCTGTCTAGGTCTGCCAGATTCAGCTTTTAAACATGAAAACCTACTGCATGCAACACAGTAGCAAGACACATATCCAGCACAAGAAACACACACACACGCGAAGAGCTCTGCAAAATAAGTAACGTAAAGATTTCTTGAAGCTGCATCCCCAATAATTTAAAAACCACTGCGAGTTTCTGTTCTGTAGATCTGTGCAGAATAATATTACAACAAAATAAAGTTGACTATTTTTGCCTCGGAACGCATGGACTCCTACTGTTGCGATTGATTATGCAGGGTACCGATGTCATGCAGGATTTCGGATTTATGTTTCCAAAGTTAGCCAGTTGTAAACAAACAGTTAGTAAAAATGGTAACTTTGGAACCTGTAAGGCTATGGAAACTATAAATAACACTTTTCTCAGGTGGACAAGCTGAGAATAATCAATACGAATCAAACAGCTATGTGATCTAAGAATCCCCTTGAGAGGGCATGCGAGTCTGAGAATGGGGAGTCAAAGCTTGATTATTTGCAAAATGAACAATTACAGTGTTTCACAGTTTGCATTTTGTAAGTAAGCCCTCACTATCAGGCCCGAAGCTAGGCAGTGCCCCCCTGTAGCTACGGGTCTGCTCACTGTTCTTCTTTCCTGATCCTTCGGGCTGGTACTCACAGACGTTTCAAAGTGAAAGGGTTCTGATGCTGTAGTTACTGTACAGATAAGGAGTGTGCATTTGTATAGGAAGTCTATCATAGCTACAATCAATCATGTAACATGTCGCGCATATTTTTTTTAATTACATACTCGCTACTGCACTTGATTTTTGCAATGAAAATGCATTGTAGCCACAGTCCTTCATACTACCATAGTCACTATACAGACAGTGCAACACACACACACTCTTACAGTGTAACACATAACCAGTATAAGTGCAGCATTCCACACTTCAAATGAAGTAATTTGTAGCCTGATATAATTTTAATCTTCTCCGCCTACTGTGTACTATAAAACCTGTTTTACAGAAAGTAAGAATAATGAAGGCAACCCCGATTATTCGAGTAGCAGGGTTGTATATACAACATTCTGCCTTAGACTATAGCACTATGCAGCAGACAGTCCAATGTTCTACTCTGGGAAGAAAACGTCTTAGTCACTGCTCACCTCTACTGTATGATAGTCTGAAAGCATCAGCCTGACACAGACTTGATGTGATATGGGATGCATTAGGTACGGCTACCCTTTACATTCTGCTTACCCTAAGTAGTTTCAGTACTTAGTGCTGGCAAAAGACATTCCGCTCTCGGAAACAAGAGCAGTCAGGGAGGACTGGCAGTTTTCAAATTCATTATAGTCAGGAGGGTCAGACACTTCCTCAGTCTGTAACAGCAGTCAGGAAGGACTTGTACAACAAAACTTACTCCCAACCCTAAAGTAACCCGCTTCGGCTTGCTTGCGTGTCTGTTAAGTACGGACCTCAGCAGTTTTCCCCCTCTCACACAGCGCTGCAGTCAGCCACTACACTGCAGCACTAGGCTCTGCAGGTCCTGCAGGAGGAGAGGGCTGGTGACTGGACTTTGCAGTAGCTTGGCATCCTCAGCCTGCTGTAATGTCCTTAATCCGTCCCCCAGCAGCAGTAACAACAGCAAGAAGAGAGGCTTGCAGAGCTCAGGGAGGTAGGGCCACTATGGAAAGCAAGAAACAGCCTGGTGAAAAGTGATGGGAACTCATCAGGTGGTAAGTAGAATGCTTTACACTTCCTACCGAATAAATGACAAAGGCAAACACTATCTGGGACGAGCTCCCCCACGCAATAACCATTTGCCCTTAACCACTGCAGGTTGGATATTAGAGGCAGAAATCTCTCTGTATTAGTTTGGATGTGTAGCTGCTGTTCAATAAAAACTTTCACATGCCTGAAATTGATTTTCTTTTTTTTTCACCCCACTGCTGTGATTCTCATGAGGCCGGACTCCCTTATCTCAGGGCATCAGGTAACTGCAACATGAGACGTGGCTTGCGATTATGGAAAGGAGGATTTAAAGAGCAGGACTGTGGAGTGTTATATGGTCACTGCAGGAAGGGGATGCATTTCTTGAAACATTGCTCTCCTGTTTCAGATCCCTCAATGCTTTTTATTTTGATTGGGTGCACACATAAAACACAAGTTTGGGCTAGGTGTCCCAGACAGACCCTCAACTGATGTTATATTATAGATTTCCTCTGTCTCCCCTAAATTTGCCATCTTTTTGCCACTAAAGACCAGATATTTGAAATATAAAATCATACCAATAGTTTTACAGTCTAGTTCTTCATCCAAAAATACTTTTATTACTAAATCACTTACTGTAACGGCTTCATGAACTGATATTGCTCTTTTTTTACGGCTGCATGGGTGGAGCCCTGCAGGTGTTTTTCATGTAGAAAAGGGCTGACGTCATGTTTTCCGTCTGTGGAACTGTTTTTCCTCCGCCTGACCCTCCCCGAGAAGCAATCCGCCCATGTTGTCCCTATGGACTGCAGCACTGCACTATATCACAGTGGGTGTATTTTTTTTTATGGGCATTTCTGTCCCCTCCCCTTAGAATAAGCATCATGCATGGTGACTGAAAAGGGTTTCGGTGAAACAGCTGGAGAATATTGGAGCCGCTGAAAAGTGGGGATGCGAGTGTTTGAATGGTGGAAATATTAATAAAAATGTGAAGCAATAAACCCATAATAAAAGGAATGGCAGATGTTTTGCCCTCAACATGCCCTATTTTGTCCCTATTTTCGTCCCGTCATCTGTTTTTTTTTTTTTTTGCTAACAGTACGGCAGTGGGCGGTGACACAGCGAAGTGAGCAACCAACTGCTGTAATTATGCCTGTGCGCTGGAGGGTTCCTTAACAAAATAAAACCACTGAAAGCAAAAATGAAAAGGACGTACTGCATCATACCATTGGCAGTGCCCAAACCCTCATTAATTAGTATGCTACAGCTTCCCAAAATATGACATAGCATAGCGCCCCCTCCAGCCAAAGTGAGAAAAGACAAAACAAATAAATAAATCACCAATACTAACAAGTTCAGCAAAGTTGAACTGAAAACTACTTTTCTAACACAGACTACAGTGTCTCATAAATTACTAAGTAACAAAAAATCTATCTACAAATTATTACAGTCGTCTTTCAGTCTGTTAAACTCACAGTCTCCTGCCCCGGAGGGGGGAAAAATTATGGATCCAGAAGAGTCCCCACATGTCCACCATATCTCGACAACTAGGAACCATTTAGGAAATCTCCAGCTGCAGTACATCTGTGGAATAATGCAGTCACTGGAAAGAGAAAAAATAACTGCTGCAGTCCTCACAGTATTAAATGCGGTATCCACTAGGAGCAACAGAACAGAACAGAACCATATAAAACATATGCTTGTCTCAGGAGGTGTCTCCTCTACATAATCTTGCACAAAGTAAACTCAAAGGCATGATCAGACAACCGTACAGCAGTAGGCGGTGACACAGCGAGGTGAGCAAGCAACTGCCATAATTATGCCTGTGCGCAGGAGGGGTCCTTAATCATCCGGTATCTCCCCTAGAAGCAGGTAAGATGGTAAAAAAGTATATTAAAACTATACAAAAATCCAAAATTTATAAAAATCAGCGTCCTTTACTCTCTCCAACAAGTGTTCCACACTTCATAATTTTGTGTTTCTCTCGCCCCTCAGAGCTTTACTTCCTGATTGCTCATTATGTATCAAAAGGCCCATGTCAAAGATTGGCCAAGATGAGTGAGAATTGGCTTGTTTGCCCCATAGGCCCAAAATGTGATGCTTTATTTTGAATACTGCCATGTCCCATATTATGCAGTGATCTTTAATCCTGGCTGTTTCTTGTCTTGCCACAGGTGTTTGTGCAGGAGCTGGAAGAATACCAGGTCTGTGTGCATGTGATCGCGTGTCCTTTCTCTTCAGTTCTGCTGTTACACAGGTACTTGTGCAGGAGCTGGTAGAACACCACGTCTGTGTGTGTGATCGCGTGTCCTTTCTCTTCAGTTCTGCAATTACACAGGTACTTGTGCAGGAGCTGGAAGAATACCAGGTCTGTGTGTGTGATCGCGTGTCCTCTCTCTTCAGTTCTGCTATTACTAGCAACTGCATGCAGTATATGCAGTACATACGAACCTTTACTCCACACACTTCCCACATCACTTTTGTTGGCTGACTTAGGTCACCGAACCCATTAATTTGACATAATTTTATACACTTTATACCATTTCATACATAAATAAAGGGATAAAAGGCAGAAACGCCAAACTCTAAATTTAACCATTTTTTTCATTATTTAGCTGCTCCCTAAAATGTTGGATTGGGAAGGCAATGAGCATAACAGAAGCTATGCGGATTTGGTAAGTTTATATTTTATTTTTTATATTTTGTTTTGCTTAAATTAAATTAAAAGGCAGACATTTTTATTAAAGCATTGCAACCATTACCTTTTTTTATTAGGATCTGAGTAGGAAATCTGCTTCTAGAGAAGAAGGGGTGCATCATATCTGACATTCAAGCAAAATAGTGTTATGGCTGTCCAATTTATTGAGATAAACATTTGTTTTCAGAGTAGGAGGAGTTGTGAGCATTGCCATACTGCCCACTTTAGGCTAGCTCCCTTCAGCAGCCAGCCATTCAGAAAACTGCTTTCATTCTGTAGTTAGGTGTGTGTTGTTTCTTAAAAGGCTTCTGATTGGTCACCATTTATTTATTTTTTGTTGCGGCTTTCCTCTGCTCTTCTGTGAAGGGGAACATTCAGTGACAGGCCTGTGCTGTTTGAAGTATACTTTTTTTTAGGAGTTTTTATCAGCATTTTCATTGTATAGTTTCAGTATCTTGAAGTATATTTAAAAAGTGGCAAAATAAACCACCAGTGCAAATCTGCACACAAGGGGTAGTGAATGGGAAATGGTAGGGGGCAGATTCAGAAAGCAAGCGAGGATGTACTTGAGGAAAAGTGGAAGAGACTGCCCAACAAGTTAATCTGCAACAACAGTGGTTGAATTCAAGCAGCCATGGGACAGGGGCACAAAGGTTTAAAAGGGGGATATGAAGGGATGGGATGACAAGTGACTGTTTGGGGTCTCAGTCTTGGTGGTTAGGTAGAGCAGACTGGATAGACCAGTTGGCCTTCTCGTGTGCATTTTCTTTGTTTCTATGAACTCTGATTCATCTGTGTTTAACCCATATTTATTTATTTACCCTCCACATCTGTGGCTGGATTTTTCAGTCCTGTTCTTGTTGATAAATGTTCTACATCTGGAACATGATTGCCCTACTCCTGCAAAAGGGCGGCAAATTGAAAACTTTGTTCATAAAAGGCGAACTGAACTTTACTACAGTTAGTGCTGAGCCCTTATTTTTGTTCATAAAAACGCTCTTAACTTCAATAATTTGGGTAACATGAGACATCCTCCTTTAGATCCTTCTGTATTGATTTTTTACGCAACTGACTACATTACCCTCATAAACATACAATTTGACACTAGGAAAGGACCACAGGGGCCATCCTAGTCTGCCCATTTTCTTCACAAACTTCATTATGCAGCCGTGGTGGATCTGACAAGAATTTGTTTATGAGTACCCAGCTCTCTAGACACAAAGGGGCAAAAGAAAAGTTCCAGAAATTTGTATAATTACAAATCCTAGAATTCCCTGCCGCTGACATCAGAGAAGGCTGCAGCAGCAGCAGCAGTAGATTCAGTAGCCTGCAGTGCATGTTAGAGCTTTTATAAACAAACAATCAACTAACAAGGGCCTTGCAATTTGATCAGTGGCATTGATCTAAACCCAGTGAACCTCTAAAACAGGAAAAACAGTCATGGAAAATTTGATCCCATTAAGATCAATAGACCGCGCCCCTGTGGCCTTCAGACTTGTACGTCACAAAATGCTGGAGCATAGGGGCAGCGTAAGGGCAGAGTTTTCAGAACAGTGTGTACCGGAAAGGGGACGGGATCTGGTGACCAGCTCCTCAATCACGGTGTGCCAAGAAGGGGAAAGGATCTGGTGACCAAGTCCTCAATATGAGGAGTTACAATCCCTTCCCCTAAAATATCTATGAAGGCAAAAAGTAAGAAACTTGGACAGCTTTCTGTAGTGCTTTGTTAGGTAAAGTAACAGTGGGGGGCTTGGGAATAGCACTAAAATGGTGCTCTTTATGGAGTGGGGTGTTAATCTTGAAGTGCTGGGGCTTTCTTGTAAGTGCCTGGTCTACATACTAATGTGTATTTTTAATTTTTCACCTAGTTTGGATATTAAATAAAAGCATTTGTTCATTAACTCACAGGAGTGTTCTGCTCTTGCCTTGTTGTGTGTTTCTCCTCATGAGTACCTGGAACTCTGGTTTACATTTTCTGCTTCCTAGTTCTTGATATGTTACATCTCAACTTCAGCAAGCCCTTTGGTTCTGTACTACACAAGAGGTTCTTGAAAAAACATGGGGACATGGGGGTAGGAGATAAGATGACAAGGTGACTAGGGAACTGCCAGGGAGGTAGAAAATAAAAGGTGATAGTAAATGGGATGCAAATAGAGGCTATGTAAGTCATGAGTTGGATACTGGAGAGGTCACTCTTGGCACATGTTCTATTCAACATATTCATCAGTGACATAGGGAAGGGTATACAGTGCAAGACATGTTTCTTTACAGATGACATTAAATTCCATGGCAGAGGTAAACAATTAAGGGGGTGTCAGTTAACTGAAAAAAGACCATGCAAAATTGGAAAGATTGTCCAAGATATGGCAGTTAAAGTTCAATGTGAATAATTGCTAAGTAATTCACATTAGAAAGAGGAACCCCCAAACCTGTATACTGGCTGGGTGAAGAAAGAATAACAACGACAGTAGAAGAGAAGGATCTCGGGTTTGTAATCAGTCTCAAATACTCAAATCATTTCAGTAAAGCACATGGAAAGGTAACAGATGGGATATATAGGCAGATGTTTCAACAGCAGGAGAAAGGAGATGATATTGCTCCTGTACAGGCCTCTGGTGGAGCCTCATCTGGAGCATTGTCGGGGTTGACCCCACACCTGGTTAGGACAGAAACATTTAGAGGCTATGCAAAGGAGGGTCACTAAGATAATATGGGGCAGCAGGACAGGAAATATGAAGAAAGGTTGGTAGATCTCAACATACTCAAAGGAGGCAAGGAGGGATATAATTGAGATATATAAATTCTTAACAGGAATAAACAGAGTAGATTGTGATGACCTGTTTACAAGTAAAAAGGGTGCACTAGAATGAGGGCATGGGTCAAGACTGGTTGGAGGGAAGTTCATGAGGGACACAAAGAAGTTCTTCACAGAATGAGTGGTGGATTGATGGAATAGACTACCAAGAGAGGTTGTCAAAGTGGGTTTTGTGATAGGGTTCAAAATCAGGTGAGACAGATACAAAGGTTTAGTAAGGCCAAATTGCAAGAGGAGAGAGAGGCAACTTTGGAAGAGAGAATGGCAATCAGGAGAAAGGGGGCTGATCATCCACAAGGGCAGAAAGCTTCTTTAACCCTGCTCAGCAGTAGGACAAGAAGAAAGTTAGGTAGGTATTCTGGGCAGACTGAATGAACCTTTGGGTCTTTTTCTGCCTTCACTTTCTATGGTTGTACAGTATTTAATCAGTGTACTCCCCAATATATATGGAAAACATCATAGGTATAACTATAAATAACAGAAAATGTCCAGAAATTGTCCAATAAGACCCACTGGGACAGTGGAGGTTGAAAAGATTGTAAAAAAAGGGGCAAGACTGGCCAGCCTGGTGGCACTGGAGGTTGAGGCACTGGTCACTACACCTCACGCCATGGCAGCAACCTGGGTTCAGAAACAAGCCTGTACTGCCGGGGGGTCAGCAGGGGAGAGAGGATTGAGCATCCGGAGGACTGCTGTCCTCTCTGGGGGGGAAGGTTTGTCATCCCGCTTGTTGACTGCCCTCTGGCAGTGACTGGGGGCAGTACAGGTTGCACTGCATGTAAATGCATCTCTATGTCATTGGGGAGGGGAGATGGGAGCAAGGGTGGAAAAAGAGAGCTGGTGGGCTCCATGATTGCCTTGCATCCCTGGGCTGCCTCCAGATTCTGGATTGTGCTCTGGGGGGGAGAGATGGCCAGCACTTGCCTCCTTGGCCCTGCCACAGGGGTAAGCTGTGGGAGAACTTCTGGGGGTTGACATGAGCAGGGACACGTGGGGCCAGACGATGAGTCCCTCTGAGGACGTCCATAGCTGCCTGCCAGGCTCTGGGGTGCAAAAATAAAATAATTTAAAACAAAAGGGGGCAAGATTAAAGGCAGGTGACTGGGGCTGTGAAACACAGAAACATAGAATTTGGTGTCAGAAAAGGACCACTTGGCCCACCCAGTCTGCCCAGATGGTCCCTGCTTAGTCTGATTCTGCAGACACTAACTGGTCCCCAGTGACCCACCCTCCTCCCTGCCTATTTGTAATATCCCCCTATGCTTATCCCATGCATGGTTGAAGTTTTCTCCTGAAAGGAGTGGCTAGTTGAAGGAACGGGTTTGTGAGGAGAGTTCACAGAGGAAGACTTTGAAGGTAACAGAGCAGAAAGAGGAATGGAGGAAGTGGGGTGAGGTTATTCCAGAAGAAGATCAGGCAAGACGATAAGGCCACTTGCTCAGCAGAGGCTTTGGAATTAAGAATTGAAAAGGAATAAGAGTCAGCAAAGTGAAGGGATGAGAACGAAGAGCGGGAAAGGAAGTGGAGCAAGAAGAAGATATCTGACTTGCTTTTTCTGTCAGTCTAACAGTAAACAAAAATCCTTCCCCTGTGCACTCTCCCTTAAATACTGGAGACCAGAAAGGAGACACACCCTAGAGGCGAGAAAAATAAACCCACAGTATTTAACTGGCTATGATGGCTTGGTGAGCATAGCATAAGTCTCGGCTGATATCCCCTGGCAAACATGATCAAACCCTAGAAGACAATGATACAGCCAACAAAAAAAAGGGGGGGAGAGAAACCCCTCTCTTTATATAGCAGCTTATTCATAGTTATCAGACAGAAAAAAATAGCTACCAAGAGCCCCTCTGTAGTACAAATCTTAGACTGTCAGAAAAAGCAAGTCAGATATCTTCAGAAAAATTGTAACTAACGCCTATGAATTAGGAACACATATCAGATCTGCAAAGGTTATGATATATTAGGAACCAACCACTGGAGACTATATTTAAAACTTCAATGAGTCTCTAGCAAGGCAGAAACTTTATACATGTTGTCCATGCTGCAAAAAAAAAGAAGGGAGGGTGGGAGAAAGAGGTAAAGGCAAAAGAGGAAAAACAAAGAAAGAAAGAAAACTCGCCCAGCACCCTGAAGACAGTGTCGCTTCAGTGATCCACTAAGGTCTGTAAATGAACACAGCCCACACTCTGAATTCCAGAGTCATTTCTGTGATCCCAAAGAAAACACAGGTGCTAATAAAAAGCAAGACTCTAAGTTGAGTGTAAATAAAAGTCAGCAAGTCTAAGTGCGGTCTTGCCCTGAAGCCAGACATCATGCACCATCCGTGGTGAATCGAAGCTAAACGTCCAGATCACCAGTTCCCACACAATGCAACAGAAGTCCATTTAGCCCAGTTCACAAAGAAACAACCTTGTCACAAAAGCATAGCCAGGAGGTCAGATAGTGACAAGCATCAGGAAGGAGAACTTTCAGGAAACATATACGGATGTGATGCAAATAGGAGCAGTAACACAAACCAACTAGGGCTGTTTCACTCTGGAAGCCATGGTTTTGAAAACCAAAAGGGAGAGGTGCGGATAAAACTTAGCAAGCTCTGCTTAAGCTTGTTCAGCTGATTGAAATTCCTTTACTCCCAAACAGGTAGTGACAAAAAGGCGGGCTGTATATCTCAAATAGAATTTTATCCCAGCCTAAAACAAGGTCTATTTTATATTTCTGTAGGCAAGCTGTCATTCCCTTACCAGTAGAGTGACATCACTGAAGATGAAGATAGGCTTGCCTTGCCAAATTAAAGAGCGCCTCTTCATAGCTTGTTGTAATAGGTGGATCTTGTCAGGACAATAATGAAGCCACAAGATAATGGCTCTAGGCTTGCCATGAGGCGGGGGGCTGGGGGCACAATGAACGATGTGCCTGCTCATTTAGATAATCAGAACCCATCACTGGAGGACCAGCAATCTCCTTCAGCAGGCACTGGACAAATGTCAGCATGTCAGTACCCTCTTCACTTTTAGGTATGCCTACAAGAACCAAGTTGCCGTGGTGACTTCTGGCTTCTAAGTCATCTGCCTTAATTTCAAGTTTGGGCACTCGCTTGCTAAGGTCCTGTATTTTCCATTCCTCTCGGGCTTGCATGTCTTTCATGGCACTAATGCAGAGCTCCCCATCTCCTATGTGCTGGTAAAAATACTCTAGTACAGGCTTTAGCAGATAAAGATCTTCCATGACTTTGACCAGAATCACCTCTATACTAGCCATATCTGCGAGGAGTAAGTCCAATTTGTCTAGCTCCGATTTGGGGTCTGGGGAATCAGGAGTCGGCATCTTTCTAGGAGTCTTAGGCCCCACCAATGGCGTAGCTTCAGTCTGATCAATAAATTGTTGCTCCATGACTGTCTCCATATCTGTAGATTGTTTCCCGGGTTCCTCCATAGTTGGATGAAAAAGGTAAAGCAAAGAATAAACCAAAACTGGCTGTAGTACTAAGTAAATGTTTTAAACAATTAGCTGGGTGAGTGGAGCTGATTCAAACACGTCTGTTCAACCAAGGAACATTACCTGACTCCCCTCTATATGTTCTGATTACAACATGAATATCCATCTCTATGTAGGCATCGTTTACTCTAGATCAAAATCCATCCATGACCTTAAAGGGGAATATCCATGTACAAAGAAAGATGTCAATATTGCTGGCATGCGAAATCTAATTCAAAAAAGCTACTAGCCAAGCCAGTATCTCTTTTAGGATCAGAAGTACAAAACATTTACTTCCCCCACCCTCTACAGGGGCAGGCATCCATTTTCTAAATCACTAGCACAGGAAAGGTCTTTATTTGGGTATATGGAGAAAATAGAGGGATGCTACAGTGCTGTCAGTAACTCCAAATGAAGATTTCTTGATCACCACAGCTCTCAGTGTCATTTCTGGTAACTTCTCCTGATGGTATTTACAGGCACCAGTACTCTTGTGAGCTTGAAAATTTGTACAGTAACTTTTTGGGAACTACAGTAAATTATGCTTCATTTTTAAAAATTGTGTTATTTTACCAGTTTCACCAGTTTACAAAACCTTTTGTAGTTGTGTTGATTTGCTTTATAGTTAGTAACATCCCCATCTAATGAACTGTTTTGTGCCTCTGTGATTTGCAGTTCCTTATGTTTATGCCAGTGCCATTTTAGTTAATTTTTGTACATGTGAGTTTGTGTAGTATATCTGCAACACTTTCTATAATTTTTCCATCATTTTTTTGCATGTACTTTTCTAGCATTTCTGCATAGCAAATTGTTGGGTGGCATCATATCATGCACATTGTTTGTGGTAGCAGGCAGGCACTAAAAATTATGCAAATACATGCTAGTGCAATTATGCAAAATAATTAGGTGGAATGGAATTATGCTTCTCAGCTTTTTGTCACTCAAATGAGGGACACAGACACTTAAAATGAGAGATTAAGAGGGACACTGACCCTCACAATGAGGGACACATCCTCAAGCATGGAGATATAAGCTCAGAACACTGTGGACACCATTGTGTTTATTTGTACAATGTTTATTTTTGATTAAGCATCTTAGAATATTATGAATGTCTGCTTTAAAGTCTGAGGCCTGGATATTCAAAGGAGTTGTGCCTGGTGCAACCGGGTTGCAATGGTGCAACCCTGCATTGAGCCCCGGTGGGATATTGAGAAGGATGCCTGGCACAGCGCAAATCCCGATGCGCCGGGGTGCAATGATAATGTTTGCAGTGCAGATGCAGGGGGCATGCCCATGCATATGCGGCACATCCCGAGATTCAGCCCAGGATGTGCGGCACATATGCTGGCACAACCCTGCATTGCGCCGCATAGGGGGACTCAAAGTTGAGCCCCTGAAAAGTTGGAACAACTCCTGGCCACCCACAGGTAGACTGCAGTTTTGCAGGGTGCAACACAGCAGCCCAGTCATGGGTGGCCACCTGCCCATTCAGAACACTGTGGGCAAGTACACACATAACCTTGGTGGTCAAGTGGACCCCCCCCCTGCCCATTGTCGAAATCGCGGTAGATGTAGTAAAACCCGGTCCCTGGTAGTCTAGTGGTCCCCCCTCCCGAGTCCCTGATTCCCTGATAAATGTAATAAAAGACCATCCCTGGTGGTCTAGTGGTCCCCTCTCCCACCCAATTCCCTGAGAAATGTTAAAATGACCATCCCTGGTGGTCTAGTGGAACATCCCCACCCGTTGCTGCAATCACAGTAATCCTCCATAAATAAATTCCCTGGTGATCCAGTGGCACCCCACACCTCCCACTCCACAGCCGCCCTTGCCCACCCACTTCCCGCCATTGGCGGGCGGCTGCAACCCACCTGCATACTGCTCAGCTGCCCACGAATGACAGGTATAGTACTGGCTGTAATCCCATTGGTCCCCAGTGTGGACCATTGGCTTGTAGGGCATATTGTACTAGATAGTTCCAGCATGTGAATGACTTCATTCACATATTTGAATTGTTCTAGTACAGTATGCCCTGCAAGCCCATTGGTCCACTCTGGGGACCAATGGGTTTACAGCCCATACTGTACTCTGTCATTCGCCGGTGGCCGGGTGGCATGCGGGTGGTTTGGTAGCCGCCTGCCGACAGGGGGGAGCAGGGCAAGGGCTGGTGTGTGTGGGAGGGGGGTGCCACTGGATCACCAGGGCATTTATTTATGGAGGATTACTACGATTGCAGCAATGGGCGGGGAGGTTCCACTAGACCACCAGGGACTATCATTTTTATATTTCTCGGGGAATCGGGTGGGAGGAAGGACCACTAGACTACCAGGGAAGGTCTTTTATTACAGTTATTAGGGAATTGGGGACTCGGGGGGAGGGTCACTAGACTACCTGGGATTGTTTGTATACATACATGCAATCGAGCTCGGGCGGGATGCCCCGGATCCCACTGCACATACATGCCGTGCTAGGGTGCCAGGCGCAAGTCGCTGGGCTGCCTTGCTCAAGGCATGCAAATGGGGCCATAATGACATGCAAATGGCCCAATTTGTGCCTTGCATATTTTATGGCCTCATTTACATGCCCTCCACTGAATATCTCAGGTGATGCATGCAGCACAACTGCATTTGCGCTGGCGCATCCCCGTGCTCCCTGGCTGTGGCTTGCGCTGGTGCAGTGCCACTGCACCGTGTGCAGTTCGTGCCATATTCAACGGTGTTGCGCCATGGCGTATCACCGTCGAATATCACCTGGCTCTGGCACCAGTACATCCCAGTTGTGCTGTGCCCAGGCTTGCACCACTGCCTGATGCAGTCTGAATATCTTGGCCTGAATTTACAGCACATTCTCTGTGTGAGCAGAACCTTTTTCATGAGGGACAAAAGGATAGAGCAACTGTGAAAGGTACAATTAGGGATGCCCCTCAATATCAGAGACAGTTGAGAGGTATAAATGGAATTATGTCTCAGAGTTTAAAATTCTCACTCCCAGTTTAGCAGATGTCCTCAACACAAGTGTGTGTTAGCAAGATGGGCAGTAGGACAGCAAGGTTATAGCAAAACACAGCTCATCAGATTTGTCAGACCTCATAGTGAGAGCCCCTGCAAACAGTGTGAGCTAGCACAGTAGACATCTTACAGACAGGACAGGTAAAAGGAAAAGCAAAACCTTTTTTTTTATTTTCTCTAGTCACTGGTGATGTGACCTAAGAACTAATCCCTAACAGGTTGAGCCAATTGCTAAACTAATAGAAACAGTCAGCTACTTAATGATTTAATGATTGCACCTATGAGGGCTAGAGAACTAAAAAGGTCACACCTCAGGAAGTATTGGAGCTGCTGTAGACTTCATGCTGGGGAGACAGATTGAAAGGGTGATAGACATGGAGCCAGTGAGACCGAGACAGAAAAAGCTGCAGCTGAAAATAAAACCTGTTGTGAGCGTTTCGGTTTTGCTAAATAAAGTCTATTTCGTTCATCTTAAAGAGCTAGCAGAACCAAAACAGGTAGACAGGAAAACGACACAAACTTTAAGAAGTAGTCAGCTGTAACTTTTGATTTCTGAAGTATTTTTCTTTTTCACTCTGCTCATTAGAGAGTTTTCTATGTGATAATATTGTACTGGATATGTGGAGCAGCTCTCAGCCTGGCAGCTGACATACTACCTCTCTCTAGTTCCCCCACTACACCATCAGCATTGTGATCTCATTGACAGTGACATTGCAGGTCACTGACCTGGCAGCTGCTGAGTGGTTGTTCCTAAGCAGCAGTGATGTCACAGTCAGTGAGGTCACAAATGCTGGTATTGGGGGGGGGGGTGAGCTACTGTAGACATGTCACTTGCTAAGCAGAGTGCCATTCCACCCAGCACACCTACTAACATCAGGTAAACAGTCCTATAATTAGCTAAAGGGAAAAGGAAAAGAACCTCTGATATAAAATGTAATGGTAGACTGCTTTTAAAAAATAATATTAGTTTTTAGGCAGTACACTAGCTCTTTAATGAGACATTGTTCAAATAAAGGGTTTTTATTTTTCAGCCTTCAAGAGGGTCAGTGATTGAGTGCTATCAAGATCATTTATACCTGCCAACTACCCTATTACTCTCCAGCATAAAACAATTATTTTGTTTTGAAACTTGTTTACCCAGGATAGCCCAGCTATGATGTAATAACTAATTTGCACTGAGATTCTGCATCTGCCCAGTTCCATAGCTGGGTGGACTGGAGCACTGAGATAGTCCAAATGACTTGCTCAAGGTCACATAAAGAGTATTTTGCTCTTCTGAGGTCTAAGCCTGTGATCTGGTTCACAAGCTGGTGCTCTACGCACTAGACCATATCGTTTGTAATTTCGCCAAACAACTCCCACAGAGCAAATGATACAAAACTGCATCATTACAAAAAATATGTACGGTAATTGGCACTGACACAACAATGATTTAGAATGAAACTAGAAAAAATAAATGTTGCAAAGCACACTACTATAAAGCAGTCATTAAACTGGATTCCACAAAACATTACGCAAAGCAACACAACCACAACTTGTTATGTAAACTGGTGGCACTGGCAGCATCTAACATTTTTTTAAAATTGTGAAAACTTTTGTTCCCTGAAACAATGACTTTGACAAATTTTCAAGATTGCAGGAGTGCTATTGCCTGGGCATGCTGTCAATACAAGTTACCAACAAGCATTTGTTGTTGCCAAATGTTTGCTACTGGTATTACTGTTGTACTAGGTCTTGCCTGTATAGATTAGTACTATATATTTACCACCCTGGAGTGTGTTATCCAACTTGTGAAATGTGCTTCTGTTTGCTGAAAAAAACATTTAGCAGAAGTGAGGTGTGTGTGTTTGTCAAAAAATAATCAATGATCAGGTGACATGTTTTGAGCAATCAGGTTACAAGATCTTCATGGTCCATTTTGCAATAAAAAAATCTTTGGTTCCTTCTAAAAGGCTTAATTTTTAACATCTGAGGCATCAAATAGCTGAACTAAAATGACCACTTTAGATTGTTATTAGTTTTTCCTTTAATAGCTATAATACAAGTAGAAACTATCAAGATCACAAATGTTTATTCTATTAAGCATTAAGGCAGGGCCAGGGATTGGGTTACTGCCTATTAATGTAAACCTAGGGGATGAATTAGATAAGGTACTGGTGGAAGCCATCAGCAAGATGGCAGAAAAGGGGGAAGTGCTGCTGATGGGAGGCTTCAACCTGCCAGATGTGAATTGCAGCCTCCCAGCAGCAGCTTCAGCTAGACGCAGGGACACCGTGGACTCTCTGCAGGGGGCATTGCTCAGGCAACTAGTCAGTGAATCCACTCATGATAGGGCAGTACTGGACCTGGTACTCACTAACAGGGGCAGTGTTGCAGACGTCAATGTGGCAGGCCACTTGGGAACCAGTGATCACCATACTGTGTGGTTCAATATAAGGATGGCTGCACAAGCAAACTACACAAGGGTGAGGGTCCTGAAGTTCGGGAGGGCAGATTTTAAAAAGATGGGTGAAGGCCTCAGGGATGACCTAGCAGGGATGGGTGACCTGGGTGGGGGAACAGTGGGGGAAGATAGAAAGGAGCATAATAAAGAAAACAATCCTCGCCATCCCCCAATCACAGTCCCAATTATATAGATATATTTAGTAATATCCTTCCTGGTGGCTAGTGGTCCCTCCCCCTGCATACTACTCACCATCCCAATCACATAGATATATTTAGTAATGTCTTCCCTGGTGGCTTGTGGTCCCTCCTCCCACCAATCATCATCTCAATTACATAGATATATTTAGTAATATCCTTCCTGGTGGGTAGTGGTCCCTCCTCCCACCGATCACCATCCTGATCAAAATAAATGTAGTTCTATTTGCCCTGGTGGCTAGCGTTCCCCCCCATGATTGCCAATCACTGGCCCGATCTGAAAAAAAATATATTACCATGGTGGTGGTGGTCCCCACCTCCCACACCAATCACCGATCACTGGCCCAATATGAAATACATGTTATTTCCCTGGTGGTAGCTTCCCCCCACCCCCGACGATCACCGGCCTGAGAACAATAATATGCTGTCCCTGGTGTCCAGGGTCCCTCCCCATCTCAATCCCCTGTGTGGTGACATACAAACAATCCCTGGCATCTAGTGGACCCCCCACCCTGTCTCCAATCCACTGTATAGTAAATGTAACCCATTCCCTGTTATCTAGTGGACCCCTGACCCCCGCCCTAGCAGGTAGTGCCTCGCCACCCCACTTCCCCCATCCCGAACCCCGAGCCGGCAACCAGCATATCCCTCCTCTCACCACCACGACCGGCCACCGACTGAGCTGTCAATGAGTGCACACTGTATACAGTACATACTAACATAACATACTAACATACTAGACACCAGCAGAGTAGGCCTGTTGGTCTAGCAAGTCTGCTCGTACTTCAGCACCCTGATTGGGTACTGTAGCCCTCTATCTGTCTCCTTCCACTGTTACTCCATCCCCCAGTCTTGCCCCCCCATGGGAAAACCAGCCTCTGCTTCACCTCTTGCCTGTACCTGTCCCACCCTCTCTTGAATCCCTCCACCATAGCTGCCTGTACCAGCTCCCTGGGCAGTGCATTCCACGGTTCCATCACTCTCTCGGTGAAGTTCCTCCTCCTCCTTTCCCCCCTAGTCCTACCATCCTCAATATTCCAACTGTGTCCTCTGGTGATTCCACCCTCCTTCAGTCGAAAGATCCTATCTTGGCTTACCTTATTTACTCCCCTGAGGTACTTGAAGACCTCAATCATGTCCCCCCGGTCCCTCCTCTCCTCCAGCGACAGCAGGTTGAGCTCCCCCAGTTGTTCCTCATATGTCATATCCCCTAGGCCCCAGATCATTCTGGCTGCTCTCCTCTGAACCCTCTCTAGGAGTTGGATGTCCCTCTTTAGGTGCGGCCTCCAGAACTGCACACAGTACTCAAGATGTGGTCTAACCAGGCTATTGTACAGTGGCAAAATCACCTCCCTGTTCCTTGAGGTAATCCCCCTAGCGATGCATCCCAGCATCCTATTTGCTCTGACTGCAGCCCTCCTGCACTGCACTGAATTATTCATGTTAACATTCACCAAGACTCCTAGGTCTCTTTCCCCTGCCTTGGACTGCAACTCATCTCCCCTCAGGGTGTACACATAGTTGGAGTTTTCCCGCCCTAGGTGTAACACCTTGCACTAGGAGGAGTTAAATTTCAATTTCCAGGTGCAGAACCACCTATCCAGAGTATCCAGGTCCTCTTGTAGGGCCAATCTCCCCTCTTCCCCCTCCACAACCACCCCCAGCTTAGAGTCATCCGCAAAGAGACTCATTTCACATCTGATACCTTCCCTGATATCAGAGTTGTAGGCATTAAACAGGAGTGGCCCCAGGACTGATCCCTGTGGGACCCCACTTATGACCTCCCTAGGAAATGAGACCTCCCCTTCGACCACTACCCGCTGAGTGTGACCTGAAAGCCAATTTCCAATCCACCTAACTGTCAATGTGCCTACACCCCCCCCCAGCTTCTCCCTTAGGCCAATGTGATGGACTGAATCAAATGCCTTGCTGAAGTCCAGGAAAAGTACATCCACTTGTCTCTCCCTGTCGAGTGCTGATGTCACCCACTCATAGAACTCTACAAGGTTTGTTTGACATGATCTACCTGGCACAAACCCATGCTGCCAGTCATCCAGGTAACCCATCTCCTCCAAGAAACCTCCCAGCCTTTCCTTAAGTATGCTCTCCATTACCTTCCTCACCACAGATGTCAAACTGACGAGTCTATAGTTTCCTGGCTCTTCTCTTGATTCCCCTTTGTGGTTGGCACAACATGCTCTTGCTTCCAGTCCCTTGGCACCCTCCCTGTCTGGAGCGACAAGTTAAAGAGATCCACCAATGGTGCAGCCAAAACATCCGCCAACTCCCTCAGTACTCTGGGATGAATAGCATCAGGCCCCAGAGATTTATCCTTTTTTAGGGACTGGAGGGCTTTCCACACCTGACCAATAGGAATATCAGCATCTGTTCCCCCCTCCCATTCAGTAGAACCAGCCTGATATCTCACCCTGGCCTACCTCCCCCAGTGGCTTGTTCTTCAGCAGGTACCCCAATAGTCAGGTCTGCTGCACCTTCTGTGTCCTTCAACCCCTTTTTTGGAAGTTCCCCAGCCCCCTCTCTAGTGAACACTGAGGCAAAGTAGTCATTCAGTACCTCTGCCTGCTCTCCAGCCCTTCCATCCACCCCCCAGCTGTCCTCATCCTACTGAGCTGGCCCTTGACCTTCCTCCGCTCACCAAGATACCTAAAGAACCCCTTTTCCCCACCCTGTATCCCCTGCGCCAGCCTCTGCTCTTTCCAGGCCTTTGCCCCCTTCACCACTCTGGTGACTTTCCTGGTTGCAAGGCGATATTCTCTCTATCCCTCTCTCCTCTCATTTTTTTTGTACCTACTGTAGGCAGCCTTCTTCTCCCTTACCGCCTCTTGGACCTCCTTGGTCCACCAACATGGTTTATGAGTCCTGCCGCCCTTGCGCTTCACTCTTTCACAAGTTCTGGTGGCCTCCAGTAGCCACTGCTTTATGATCTCCCACCTACCTTCCACGTCCAAACCTTGTTTTATCTCCCGCAAATGCCCCTTGAGAATTTCTCCCATGTTCTGAAAGTCCACCCCCCTCTAAAATCAACTATCATTGTCCTTGAATGATCCTCCTCCCCCTCCGCAGTTTAAGCTGAAACCAGACAGTGTTGTGGTCCCTCCCAGCCAGGGGTTCTTCCACAACCAGATCTCATACAAGATCTCCATCCGTTAAAACCACATCCAGGATATGACCCTTCCTCACTGGGTCCATCACCTGCTGATTGAGGAACGCATCCAGGAAGCCATCCAGCAGCTTCTGCTCCCTAGTTACAGTGAACGTCATAGTACCCCAGTCAGTAGCTGGCATATTAAGGTTCCCCATCAACACCACTTCTTCCCCTTCCAGTCCACACTACCCCTAATGTTAGCCAACAGGCAACTCATGAACATTGATTGACAGCTCAGAGTGATCAATGAGCGTGTACTGTATACAGTATGCACTCATTGACAGCTCAGTCAGTGGCTGGCCATTATAGTGAGAAAAAGGCTGTGCCAGTCACTGGCTTTGGTTTGGGATTGGAGGAAGCAGGGTGGTGGGGCATTACCTGCTGGGGCAGGGGCAGGGTACCACTTGACACCAGGGAATGGGTTACATTTACTGTTCAGGGGATTGGGGATAGGGTGGAGGGGGTCTGCTAGATGCCAGGGACTGTTTGTGTGTCACCATACAGGGGATCAGGACTGGGGGAGGCACCACTGGACACCATGGACAACATATTATTGTTCTCGTGCTGGCGTTCAGTGATGGGTGGGGGAACAGTCACAGTACCAGCAAGGAAGTAATATGTATTTCATATTGGGCCAGTGAACAGCGGGGAGAGGACCACTACCATCAGGGTAATATATTTATTTCATATCGGGTTGATGATCAGTGATTATGAGAGGGGGGAACACTAGCCACCAGGAAAGATAGAACTACATTTAAGTCTTTGATCAAGATGGCTATTGGCAGGGGGAGGAACCACTAGCCACTAAGGAGGATATTACTAAATACATCTATGTGATCAGGACAGTGATCAGCAGGGGTAGGGACCACTAGCCACCAAGGAAGATAGATCTACATTGAAATCTTTGATCAGGATAGCGATCGGCAGAGGGAGGGACAACTGGACACCAAGGACAATATATGTTATTCTCGGGCTGGCGAACATCTGCAGAGGGGACCACTACCACCAGGGAACTATATCTGTTTAATATTGGGTCTGCAATTGGTGATCCCGGGGTGAGGAGACCATTGCCACCAAGGACCCTTATTTTTTTTTTACTCAGGTCGATGATCACGGGAATGGGGGTGCCACTATAGTACCTCCACTAGTCACTGGGGTTGCATGGGATTAAAGCATGGTCTCAATTGGTGGTATTTGCTACATGCTAGGGAACCCCAGCAAATGGTCTTTGCATGGAGCAAATGCTTAGCAAATCAGACAGCACTGATATTCACATCCCCTCCCCCTCATTTGCATTGCGGCTCCCTCCACACTTTGCCCTGGTGCAAACCTGATTTGTGCATGCAAACCCAGGTTTTTGTGAATACCAACTATGCACAAAACCTGGTTTGAGCACACATAAACTGGATTTGTACCGAGGCAAAGTTTTGTGAATTGGGGCCCAGGTCTTTTAAATTGTTAGAGCAGTGGTTAAAATTGCAAATAACGTTACAGATTACATACCTTTGTTTTGCCTATTGTCAGATAAAATATGGAAGTGAGCTTACTGCAGGTATTTAAATCCTCATCATTTCCAGATGTTACTCAAAATGTCAAAGTCCTGTAAATTCCAGCATACCTAGTGATCGAATCAGAGTGGAAGAAACAGACTCTATGTGTCAATGTGGCTCAGCTGGCAGCACATATGCCTCTGGGCAAGAAGGTCATAGGTTCTAGTCCCACACTGGGATTGGGCTCATACTTAAATGCTGGCACCTGAGTGTAGTATTACGGGGGTGCTGTATTTCTGGAGTGTGCCATCCTTCAGACCAGACGTTAAACCGAGTTCCCTTCTACCCATCCTGATGCTGTCCAGGTGGAAGTTTAAGAACCCAAGGATCTTTTCAGAAAAGAGTAGGGGACTTTTCCCCAGTGTCCTGGCCAATATTCTCCATAAAACTGGTTCATGTAGTTATCCAAGGCTGTGTGTGGGTGTTGATCTGTGAAATGGCTGCCACTACACATTCAGTCACTTCACTACCAGTCTAGCATTGCCTGTACTGTGCTTTCGGATACAATGTTTATGAAGAGAACTATATAAATGCTGATTCTTCTTCTTCTTCTTCTTCTTCTTCTGATTCTTCTCCTTCTTCTTCGCCATAAGCAAAGTATCCTGTTTATGAAGTGCATATAATGCTGATGGTTCCATAAAGAGATAAACAAAGCAATGAGTGCATCGTTTCTGCCAGTACGCAGTCCCTGAAGAGAGACTTGACTGCCAACAGTAGCCATATTTCTGCAGTTCTTTGCGGGAGTACTGGCAGTGCAAAACTTTATGATGAATCAATTGATGCACCATCCAAAGAACCTCATGGATGTCCTGCTACCTGGTAAATTAGCCATTAATTGGAAAACCAAATAAAAGTCAACTTTTATAATACCTAAATACAACAGTCTAGCAAAGTGCAGAGATGGATTTTCACTGAGAATTTTTAAAGAAAACTTCATTCACTTCCACTAGCTGCCACATGCTTATTGTCACAGTGGGGACCATCAACTGGAAGTAAGGCGGTGGCACCAGTCAACTACTAGGTGCACAGATCAAACAGAATTATAAGTGAAGTATATACAGTTTTGAACAGTAAGCACACCCTCTATTACTTTTTGTTTTTACTAAAGGGCGCTACTGTAACAATCCATGGATTCAGAGACCATGGCGAGAACTGCATATTGTTTGTCATTCAAGAATAACTGTCATGGCACATTTAGTGGGCCAACAGCTTACAGAATCAGCTGTGCAGCATGAAACTGCCTTCTCATAGAACAACTATCCCTATTTTTATGTCATTTTGTGAAGTCGTGCCAAGGTGACTTCTTTATACTTTTACAGTATGGCATGCAGACATAACCCAAGGGTGAAAAGATAGTCAAAATGCTATGTATCGTGTACAGTATTTAAAAGTGATGTGCCCAGTTCATCAAAATTCTGAATTTTAAATGGGAGAATGTGAATCCTTCCTTAGTGATGTCATAGTCATACTAGCTAAGACGATATGGCTATGGAGAATATGCATGTAAGCAATGCTATTACAAAAATAATGGGGAATATTACTTTTGATATTATTACTTATGTATGACCTTAACTAGCCTTTAACTCAAACATTCACCTCAAGTATCCTTTATTGTGGCACTCCACCCAAGTACAGAACAGCCGAGTACTGCAGTCTAAAGTAGACAGTGCATTCACGGTTTGTTGCCATGCTACATATCGTGTAACTGAGATAACATACTTTTGGAAACTTTTTAACTTTGTTGTGTTTCAAAACACACTGTACCCTTTTCTTTAGCTATATATCCTTACATATCTGTGGCAGTCATTGATGTCTACGATATAATGAAACTTATGTAAACACGTTCAGGCTTTGCTTCAGAGGCTGTAAATGTTTAGATTAAAAAAAACTACTCACATAGATGATTAGATAGGAGCATTTGAAAGGAAGCAAATTGGTTGCATCTCATTGTCAAAGGTCAACCTTGAAGTGAGTGGTGGGGAGGCCTCCCTGATCACTTGCTGGTGTTTGATCTGTGAGGAGGACCCTTTCAGAACCCGGGGACAGTTGTTGTCCACTGACTGCTGATGACCCACTGGCACAGCCTCCATGATCTACCGTAATGTTCAACCCACTGGAATGGTTGCCCCAATGTCTGGAATGTGTATTTTGGAAGGGGCATTCTGGTGGGTGATCATGGATGTTCTGGTAGGTATGGGGGCATTATGAGCACTGAGGCACCAGTTATAGGATGGGTTGCATTATAGTGGTTGGGTGACTGTTTGGGCTGGGTAAGTGGCATTCCAGTGACCAGGGCATGCATGCTGGCAGGTTGGGGGTACATTCTGGATCAAAGACCATTTGCGCATTACAAGGCTCCCAGATCTGCAGAGATTCTTTTATTCTGCATGAAAGCTGGCCCCATAGACTTGCAACAGCTATATAGAAAATATATCAATTCAACTTTGATAGGAAATAATGTAATCTACAGGAAAATTGCCCTGAGGTTGCAGGAAAAAAGCAAATCCATCTGGGAACCCTGATATTCATGGCATTCTGTTTTATTTTTACCCACTGTGCCCGATTGATGGTCCCCTCCCTCACAAAACACAATACTTGTCTCCCCTTGGTAAAAAAGGAGACACATGGAAACATGCTGTAATGACAGAGCCATGCAAGATTCTCCCTATTATATTAGCTCCCGCCCTTTCAGTCTGCAGCCATGCATGCTTTTCCCCATTGACACAATACTCTCTCCCTCTGTATATGAACTGTTGTGATAGTGATTACTCGGACCTCACCCCACCCAATAACTGAAAGCACGTGCAACAATGTAGAAAAATTTATGTGCACCACACCTGTTCTCAAAATGAAGTACATTACCTGTTCCCCACCCCATTCCTCCCCTTCCCTCCAGACTCACCTACTTGCAAGATGCTCATGGGGCTGCTCCTGCTCTGCTTTTTCTCCTCCATGCTCCATCCTATCAGTCTGGAACTGCGTGCACCTTGCCTTACACAAGATCAATGTGAGCAAGCGTACCTGCATATACCACGAGGATGAGGGGGTGGGGCATGAGGCAGCTTGCTCGAAGGTGATGGCCTCACTCTACTAACTGGGCCATTCTATTCATTCACACCTGAACATTCTGTCCTCATGTCATTACTTCACTTCTAGGTGGCCCAGCTGCAGGTGATGGAACTTCAGGCATACCTTGCAACCTTTACACAGAAACTCAAAATGAGGGATCATGTGGGACAATGGCCCTGAAAATAAGGGACACACTCTGAGTTATGTACAGTGAAGCTCACCAGGATGAAACCCAATTCTGCAGCATTTTGCAGCACTCTGCAGCATGCTGCAGCAGATGTACTGTGGAAAACAATGTAATTTCAATTGCAATTAGTCCCTTTTGTCATGCAGGAAACTGTGACATTCACTTCATCCTGGCAGTGTCACATTTTCCTGCATGACAAAAGGGATTAATTCCCATTGAAATTACATTGTTTACTGCAGTAAATGCAAGCTCACAAGCATGCCGATAGGGAGATTGAGCACCCCTGAAGTCTGCATTGTGTGCGGCGGCAGTCAGTGCTGTCATGTTTATTGAAATACTTCCCCAGTAAAGGCACATCGGGAGACATGTTACTGTGCTGCTGCATGACGAGCTTGCCTCTTATTGCAGTGGTACTTTTGTTAGATGTGGTGACCACTTTACATATTGGTAGTGTCAGCGCCTGCATGCTGGCTTATAGAGGAATGAGGGACACACCTACTGATGTGTGCCTTGCATTCGACCACAGTGACCGCGAGACCTCCACCCACGAAGATGTTATTGGCGGTAAGCACGAGCCAACATAAAAATGACCTTGACAACCATGGGGATCAGGAAATCTTCATTTGAAATTATTGACTGCTCTATATTTTACCTTTGTTTTCCCATATCTCTTTTAATTTCTTGTGCTAGTGAGTTAGAAAATGAATGTCTGCAGATATAAATGGAGAGGATCTAAATGTGCTGTACTTCCATCCTCTTAAAGAGATGCAGGTTTGGCCAATAGCTTATTTGAAATAGATTTTGTTTCTTGCCAACAATTTTGACAACTTTCTTTGTACACGGATATTCCATTTAACTAGACACTGCAGAAGGTCTTTGAACAAACTCAAAACTGAATGGCTGTATTTCAGATTTAATGTATTTGTGAAACCATAAATTCTATAATACAAAGGATACCATTGACAATGTGCTGACAGTTCAATAGCTTTCCTGCTGAGTTGCTTTGAATAAATACTGTGAAATGACGATGATGATGATGACGATGATGATTGTGATGATTGCTGGATGCAAACAAACTGCTATTGATTTATATGAAAACTAAATTCATCACTTTCAGTGGAGAAACATCAAAAGTCATGACTGGCTCAGGACAACATCTGGAGGCAGAACACTCCTTCAAATATGTTGGGCTCTAGCTACCCTGAACTACCAAGAGTGTTCATTAAAATCTAAGAGAACTACTGTAAATTGCACTCAGATATGTCACTTGATAAACACAAGAAAACCTATTCTTATACATATCCCTCACCCAGCTCTAAAATACAGCATTGAAGTCAATAGGATGGACCCCCACTTTTTCTGCACCAGATCACATAATATTTAATAACATATGACTTGCAGCAGACCCAACCACCACTGCCTTCCCTATAGCGACTTGAGTATCCTTTCACTAAAGAAAAGGAGGGAGTTGAGATGGACAACCCAAGTTCATAAATGTATGCATGGAAATTATGCAAACTACCTGAACAGCCTCTTATATAAACACAACCATGAAAACATATTCAGAAACAAATGGGCCTTCTCCCTGTTCCAAGAACAATCAAGACCATTCAGACTAAACCCATTACAGTAGCATCATCCAACTACTAGAATGCCATTCCAGTCAGTGCCAAAGAAGCCTGGACCATCATTGTCTTCAAAAAGACTATGTACAATCATCTTAGTACCCCATGTATTTCCCCTCAGCTTTACACCATTGATACCCCAGTCTCTTAGCCATCCACTCCACCAATATGCTACCCCTCTTGATGAGAATACACAAAACTTACCTCTGTAAACATGTATATATTATTTATATTCCAACTGTTATTAATTATGCCATTTCAATTAATATGTAAGTAATCTGTAATACATTTGTTAGTAATGCCTGCGTCTGCAACTCTCCCACTGGGACTCTCTTGAAAACTATGCCTGTATCCTACATGAGGATACTGGGTGAAAAAATTCTAAATAAATAAAAATGATTATTCTGGATGTCGGAAAAGTCTTTAAATCATGGCTAAGTCTCAAGTCTCCCATGCAAACCAATTTATTTCACAGAAACAAAGAACTCCTGGAACTAAACATGGCCAATGGTCCTTTAGCTTGTGGGTGGCATTTATTTAAACACATGAAACATTTATTTAACACGTTAAGTACCTAACATAGACTAATGAAGCTTCAAGGCATAACACTTAATGGCCCTGTTCAAGAATGAACACAGAGTACAACACGTGATGTAGGGGAGGAGAACCCCTTAAACTTTTTTTTGTATGAGATTTCTGATACGAAGGTTGGTAAATACATTTGAAAACCACAGATATATTGAGTACTAAATGCTTTCTATAATAGCCAGGCCTTACTGATGTTATGTGTACTGTTACAACAAGCGGACAGTCAAGTCCAGTCGTCAAGGGTTAAGACAGAAATTGCTTGATTTTAGATTAAATACTAAGGGATAAACTAGGCCATCAACAAATCTGGCAGTCACAATAACCCATGCACTCACAACAACCAGAGATAAAACATTTTGCATTGTTTATGGAATTTATATGAATTCTGAAGCAGCCACCAGTCTGCACAAGTTTGTTCAGAAAACACTTGTTATTTCCATAACATTATAGTAGAGATGAATGATTGGATGTTTTGTTTTTCAGCTATTGATTGGAACCATTTGAGATCATAGGTTTACAGCATGCTAACCATTGTCAGGACGGGAGTGTCCAATAATCTTGGTTCCATCCCAGTCACTGTGGGGAGCCAGCCAACCAGGGGGGACTTAAAAACTACACTGAGGAATATGAACAGGAGACCTGATGGGACCTGAACATCAGACTTGGAAACTGAAACCATCTTAAAGTCCTTCGGCTTATGGTACCTAGGAAAACCTAAATATTAAAGAAGCTACCCTGAGCTGAGCTATACTTTGAGATACTAACACCTAAGCCAAACTACCACTGGCTTTGAGGGCAGGTGGTAGACAAGAAACTTAACTGCGGATCCGAGTCTACCAGAGTAAGATCCACATGCAAAAGCAGGGCAAACACTTGTAATTGTCAAAGAACCTTCGACATACCACCTATACTATAATCTTAACTGATAGAGTAAGACACTAACTGTGAGAAGAACTGCAGTTAGACAAGAACCTGTGCAGATCCAACTGAGCTGATGCATAGAATCAAACCAGAGATTTAAGAATTAGTTTTAAACTTTGTAACTGTTTGAGTACAACGAGCTAAGATCAGTAACCAAAAGGTTCCAAAACCAGAAGAAGGGACAATTTAAATGAGAAACCCTGACCACAAGACAGTAACTTTTTGGAACTGAGCTCCTTTGACCCTCTCTTACCCTCTGCAATGTGCTGGTGTAGAGAACGTAATGATCCCAGGACTCCTATGTGTTAAATTGCTGTATTGATTGCACTGTATCTCTTGTGGTTTTAATCTGTCAAGTTATTCTAAATAAATCAGCATTGGAGTTAGAGGTGCATGTCTCCATTGCCATATTTGTATCCATTATGGGTAATGCTTGATATGGCAGTCCAAGGAGGCCTATTTTATCCCAATGTTCCTTGCTGTGCGAAGAGTGAGGAATGATCTCATATGCTGGCCAGGCATCCAATAGGATGCACGTTGTCTGGCTTTACTCCACCTCTAATATATCCCGGCCCCATGCAGTTCATTATGTGTACAAAGGAAGGTGATTAGAGGTCTTGAATGCCACAACTGTCGTAGCTATATGTGGGTGTGCAGGCTATGTGACAAAGGTGCACATCTGGGTGGTCTTTGTGGATCTGCCCTAAGTCTTTCCTTCAGTCTAGGCAGTTCCTTATGCCTCTTCATTTAGTGTGATAAAAATATATGGTGCATTGATTGTTCATTATTGGCTTGAACTCAATCTCCTGATATCCCTCTTATAATGCAAATTTCAAAGATATGCTTTCTTTTCATCCTGTGACTTCATTTCTCAACAATGCTCTCACATGAGGGCTTTAAGTAACTGACCACAGATGACTAGAAGAGATTATGCTTATGATATTCTGAATTATTCTGACTATAAACCAAACTTATTTTTTTTTTCTATAAAAATATATCTGATTAATGAAATTTAATTAGTTTATTGTGACAATTTTGGTGCTTCAGTTTATTACAGTTGCTATGTGTAGCTAGCTCAAATGGGCAAACAAAAATATGATGTTATCCTGGAAACGTGACATTCAAACCTTAACTGCTCCTATTTTCATCTGGCTTGGCCTATTGTTGAGGCCATTGATACCCCAATACTAATTTCTGCAATCAGGCCATTTTAATTGCTCTAAAAGCTTTAGTTCTGTGCCCTTTTCAGGCTAAGAGCATTTTCTTCAGTCACGAACTGAAAGAATCAAGCACTTATTTATAACATGCATCACGATTTCTCTATTCATTTTAGCACACCTTATTTTAGCTTACAGGTATATTTAAAAAGTTAATTAATTGATAACCATCCTAATAGTAACCTGTATTTTTTTTTCCAGTTCATTATCCTTTAGTCACACAGATCTAGCAAATTATAGATTAAAGTATGTTTGTCAAATGAATGGGGCTTTGCTTTTCTTTCCCTGTAGGAGTTTGCTTTGAGTAAACTGACATACAGGCACTGAAAAGCTTACTGAACCAACATGAGCTGTTGCTGTACATCTTGATGGTTAAGAAACTAGGCAACAAATTAAACACATGTGCAAGCCTTTCATCTCTGGAGCTCAAAGCTAGACTACATCACAAATAAAATGAATATAGGAATCACAGCTTAGGGTCTTCAAAACTCATTGAGTTCTTCCCCATATCAAGCACTTCTAATTCTTCTTTTTTACTGCTTTGATAACTTGCATGTATTTTGTATCAAATCAATGATACATTTAAAAGACTTTGTTGAGAATCCAACAGGATGTTCCCGTAAAGGAAATGCTGTATGCCAGAGAGTTACTTCATTGTCTCATTATTATAAATCAATCAAATGGGGACCATGACGACCTTATGGGTTGATTATGGTCTTTCTTATTTTTTCATAGTTTTCAGATTATTGTATTCAGAACAGGATTTGCCATCAGATCAAGAGCAAAACAGTGTCTTACTTCTCCTAACAAGGGTATGATATTATACAGACTTGGGTAGTGCACCCCAAAGCTGGTTCAACTGCAGTTTATTTATTTCGCTAGTTAGTTAGTTAGTTGTTCATCTGTTTCTTCTCTCCACTGCCTAGATAGCCCTGATCCCTCAGACACCCCACCACTAACACCCCGATGTTACCTTCTGTCTTCTTTACCGAAGGCTTGTCCCTCCTGGCGGGATCCTTCAACTTCTGCCAATGAACAGATGAAGTTTGGCTGGCTTCCTGGTTAGTCAGATATGGGGCATGTGGGTGTCCAGCCTCATCCTGCCAGCCAGCAGTTTTCCCTTCTCCCCTGGTGGCACAGCATGCAGTGTCTTCATGATGCACATCGAGTGACTTCGTGGTTGCCGTACCCTTGTCTGCATTTTGATGGCCTGAACTGCTTTTTCTCCAGCTGTTGATAGGGGCCAGGTGTTTGCTGGGCTCCATTCCCCCGAAGAGGAGAGTAGTCCTTTGGACACTCAGTGCTCATCCCTGCGGCTAACCCTACAAGCATCAGTAACTGGAAGGGACACAGACATGTGGGGAGTGGTGCAATGCACTGGCTGTGGAGCAGCAGTCTTCCGGGAGACATTCCGGAAACTGCATTGCTGCCCTATTTGCAGGCACCTCTCTGGTCAGAGGGAGGAGGTTGTTCATCTCCATGCTGACCTGGCAAGGATTCAGGGAACCTGCTCCCCCTCCCAGGGACCACCCAGGCCACTGCCACTACCTCAGAGGTTGCCAAGAACAAGGAGTGGTTGGACCACAGTGGGCTCAGGGAGGGTGAGGGTGGTGGAATAGAGGTGCATCCCTCCAGTTGTGCCTCTCTATAATTCATTCACCACTCTGGTGAAGCATGGTTCCTCTATGGAGGCACCTGCAGTGGAGACCAAGGAGGATGCTGGGAACCTCCACAATGGAGACCCACAGGAGGGTGGCCTAGGATCCCACAGGGGAAGGAAACAACTCCTGGTGGGGGACTCAATTGTTAGGAGGTAGATCTGGGGGAGGGAGGAGAAAGGGAGGTAAGGTGCCTGCCCGGCGCCAGGGCTTGGAGGGACAGGAAACGAATTCTCAGGATCGTGGAAGCAGTGGCAAGGGGGAGGGAGCTGGATGTCATTATCCACCTAGGGACAAATGACCTGGCTGAGAATGGGATCAGAGCAGTGCAACAGGAGTTTGTGGAGTTGGGGAGGGGCCTTAGACAAGTAGCACACATGGTAACTTTCTCGAAAGTGCTACCTGTCTATGGCATGGATGAGGCTAGGGCACTCTGCACCATGGGATTCAATGACTGGTTAAAAAGATGGTGTAGAGCTCAGGGATTTGGCTTCATTGGGGACTGCGGCTCCATCTGGAGGGATGCAGGCCTATACAGGTGCAATCATCTGCATCAATCATGGAGGGGAACCAGGATCCTAGGTGATAGGTTTAAATGCTTCAGTGGCAAGCATTTAAACTAGCCAAGGAGGGAGGCACTGACGAGGAGCAGGGAAATCCTAGTCCCCCCCCCAAAAAATCAGGGTAATTAGTGAGGTAAACACCAAAGTAGAGCAGTCAATAGGGAGAAGGGCAGGGGTAAATGGAGAAAAAGACAAAGGCAGTAGGGACAGGGATGGGGCAAAAAGAAATAAAGCCATAAAAAAATGGAGGGTAATGAGTACCAATGCCCATAGTCTAGGCAAAAAGCTCCCTGAAATGGTGGCCTTGACAGAAGAGGGATGCCTGGATATTGTGGCAGTCACAGAAACATGGTACACAGAGAACCATGACTGGGATATCAACATACCATGGTACACAATCTACAGGAGGGACAGGGAGGGAAGAAGAGGAGGAGGAGTAGCTCTCTATGTAAGGGAAGGGATAAAAGCAACAGAACTAAAGGGTAAACAGGGAGGAGAGGAGGTACTGTGGGTCACCCTGGAGACTGGAAATTGCTCCACAATCTGCACAGGGGTTGTATACAGACCCCCCATCTCAGGGGGAGGAAATGGACAAGGAAATGATAGAAGGCATCCTTGGATGGCAGAGAAAGGGGAGATATTGCTGATGGGGACCTGAATATGCCAGATGTTAACTGGAGCACCTTTGCTGCAGCCACATCCAAGAGCAGGTCCATTCTTGATGCCCTACAGGGGGCATGCCTCAGACAGTTAGTTTTGGAACCCACTCGGGAGAGAGCAATCTTAGACCTGGTACTCTCAAATGGGGATGGAAAGAAGATTTCTGATCTTGAAGTGGGTAGCCATCTGGGAACAAGCGACCACCAAACAGTGTGGTTCACGATAAACTTAGCTGTAGAGTCAAGCCACACAAAAGTGAAGGTACTGGACTTCAGGAGGGCTGATTTTGACAAAATTGGAGAGTGTCTCAGAAAAGCACTAGCAAACAGGCAAGAAGGTGGGGTGGAGCAACAATGGGGAAACATCAAAACCGCCATCACAGAGGCAACAAGTCTTTGTGTGAAGCAAATAAACAAATCAAAACGAAAGAAAAAAACACTATGGTTCTCAAAAGAAGTGGCGGGGAAGTTAAGGGAAAAAAAGAGAGCATTCAGGAAGTATAAGGAAACACAGAAGGAGCAGAACAGAGAACTGTACCAGTTAAAGCAGAAGGAAGCGGGTAAGGCAGTCAGAATAGCAAAGGCCCATACCGAGGAAAACATAGCCAACTCGGTTAAGAAGAGGGATAAAGCATTTTATAGGTACAGTAGGGAGCAAAGAAAGACTAAGGCAGGGATACTGAGGCTGAACAAAGAGGAAGGTGGTTGGGCAGAGAGCGACAGTGAAAAAGCAGGAATACTGAATGAATATTTCTGCTCCGTATTCACAATGGAAACGCAGAGGGAAATACCTAATCCAGTCAATAGAAGCACTCTGGATAGGGGAATTGATATTAGTCCTTTCACAGAAGAAAGGGTTCTGAAAGAACTCTTAAAACTGATGGTGGATAAAGCAATGGGGCCTGATTGGATTCACCCCAGAATTTTAAAAGAACTAAGGGAAGAACTAGTAACACCACTGACTACCCTTTTTAATAAAATCATGGGAGGATGGGGTGGTACCTGAGGACTGGAGGAGGGCAGATGTGATTCCCCTTCACAAACGTGGGAGCAAGACCGAGGCAGGAAACTACAGACCTGTCAGTTTGACCTCAGTGGTAGGGAAAATGATGGAATCACTTCTGAAGGAAAGAATTGTTGAGTACCTAGAGGCCAGTGGGGCACAGGACCCAATGCAACATGGATTCACAGCGGAGAGGTCATGTCAGACAAATCTAATTGATTTCTTTGACTGGGTGACCAAAGCAGTAGACCAGGGAAGGGCTGTGGACATGGTCTACCTAGACTTTAGCAAGGCATTTGACACAGTCCCGCACAAAAGATTAATAAACAAATTAGCCAGCCTGGGAGTGGGTCCTAGGGTGGTAGCCTGGGTAAAACACTGGTTGAACAACAGGACACAGTGGGTAATAGTAAATGGAGTCCACAGTGAAGACAGGAGGGGTACAAGTGGGGTACTACAGGGTTCAGTACTGGGGCCAGTCCTTTTTAATGTCTTTATAAGTGACATTGCAGAGGGACTGGAAGGGCAAGTATGTCTCTTTGCAGATGACACAAAGATCTGCAACAGGGTTGATACACGAGGTGGGGTGGACAGGATGAAAAGGAACTTGGCAAGGTTGGAGGAATGGTCAAATGTATGGCAGCTTAGAGTCAATGCAAAGAAGTAAGTAATGCACCTGGGAAACAAAACCCAGGGAAAAGTACACAATGGGGTGAGATACTGACAACAACAAAATGGAAAGGGACCTGGGGTAGTCATATCAGATGACCTAACGGTGGGCCAGCAATGTGAGAAGGCAGTAAGGAGGTCTGGGGGGATACTGGGATGCATAGGGAGAGGCATCACCAGTAGAAAAAAGGAAGTTGTTGGACCTCTGTACGGACAGTTGGTAAGACCACATCTGGAGTACTGTGTACAGTTCTGGAGACCCCATCTCTGCAAAGACATAGACAGGGTGGAGGCTGTCCAGAGGAGGGCAACCAAAATGATGCAGTGTCTGCATCAGAAGACATATGAAGAAAGACTAAAGGAAATAAAGAAGTATAGCCTCGAGGAAAGGAGGGAGAGGGGGGACATGATAGAAACTTTCAAATACTTCAAGGGAATCAACAAAGTCCAAGAAGGTAGCATCTTTCAGAAAAAGAGATGTGCAAAAACAAGGGGGCACAATTTGAAGATAGAGGGGGGACGGCTCAGAGGTATTGTGAGGAAGCATTTCTTCACAGAGAGGGTTGTGGATACATGGAACAGCCTTCCTGAAGAGGTCGTAGAGTCAAAAACAGTGGGAGAATTCAAGAATGCATGGGACAGACGTAAGGCAATTCTAGTGGGGGGGGTAGGAGGAAGTAGGCTGTTGGTTAACTAGGATCTGCAGCATATCCGTTAGGTAGGGGAATGGCAGACTAGGTGGGCCAAGCAGTCCTTATCTACCGACAAATTCTATGTTTCTATGTTAAGGGTCAATAGCAATTTTAAAATAAAATGGAACATAATGTAGTTTAGCACCTTTCAGGTACACTGTTTCTCAATCACTTAAAGAGGAATGAAGTTGATATGGGTAGTCTAGTGACTCCCCTGTAGGCAGATGAACAGCAACTACTGAGTGCATAACATCACTGAATGGAGGCTGTGTGATCCATCTGTTACTGTACAGTCTTGGGAGTCAAAAGGCACAGGTTCTTATCCCACCATAGTCACATATGCTCTATGTCACCTTGAGCAAGTCATTTAACTGCCCACTGCTCCAGATCTCCCAGCTGTGAACTTGGGTGAACACAGGCTCTCACTGAAAATTAGGTGTTTTGCCTTTGCAGGTCATGTCACTTAAACAATTAAAAGTGCACACCAAAAACTCAGAGCACTCAGCTGCACCTGTATCTGTCTCTTATGAAGCACAAGAAAGCTAATTCTTAGTCATTCCCTATGCATGCACGGCTCAGGCATATAGCAGTGGAATCTATGGAAAAGCCTCAGCTCTTTCAGCAGGGGCACAGCTCTTTTGTCAGGGGCACAGTCCCAAAATTAGACATGCTCAGGTAGAATAGGTGGCCATTAGGCCTTGTTATTTTCTGTGTTTCTTTCCCTGTAGCAAATCAGTCTAACCTTTATCAGGATCAGAAAATTTGCACAGACCTGTTGTAAAACAACTCACCACTATCTTCTACATAATAACCTCAGTCTTCTTGCACCAGGAAAGTGGAGTAAGCTACTATAAGATGGGTCCCACCGATTTATAAATGTAAAAAGTTTCAACTAGGCCCTAGAAATAAAACCCCTTAAATTACAAAACTGCATAAATAGTTGAATGTAGGGATGTGCAATGTCCGCAAAATCCACTCCACAGAGTAATCCACAAATTTTGTGCAATTCGTAGAGTGCAATTTGCAGAATTCTCAGAATTTGCAAACTGTAAATTCTGCAAAATTCACCAGGGAGTGCAAAATTTTGCCTGTGAATTTCATGCTTTGCAGCTGATTTTGCACTCTGCTGTGAAATCACTGGCAAAATTCACACAATTCATGTGAAGCCAAAGTTTGTCATGCCAGGGCCTACTTTGCGGATTCCTCAAAGTATAAATTTTTATTGATTCATGCAGACTTCACCCGTGAATTTTAAATTTGCTGCAGCTCTAATTGAATGTTCTTTCTACTCATGATCTCTTTCTTATACACAGAAACACATTTAAAAAAAATCAAGCTCTATTCAGATTTTTTATTTCTGGTGTTTCTTTGATGACCATGAAGAATCCCCCTCATACAAACATACGAAAAATGCCAGTAGATATAGGTCTCAAGGTCTATCGAGTCTGCTCGATTGTGCAGCTAGCAGTGTGTTACTCTACAGCCCCCCTTCCCGTCTGGTAGTGACCTTCCCCGTGACCCTGTCCCATCCCTTCTTAAAACTGGCCACCGACTTTAATGTTACCACCTCCTCCGGGAGTGCGTTTCACCCATCCACACCCTTTCCATGAAGTAGTGTCTTCTCATTTCCATCTTACATTGTTCTCCATCCAATTTCAGACTGTGCCTCTAGTGTTTCTCCCTCCCTTTAATCTAAAAATCCCCTATATCCTAACCTTGTTTATGCCCCTCATATATTTGAAAGTTTCAGTTACATCTCTTCTATACCTCTTCTCCTCCTCCAGGGAGTACATGTTGCGCTCCCTCAGTCTGTCATCATAGGGTTTGTCCTCCATTCCTGTGATCAGCCTGGTGGTTCTGCACTGTACCCCTCCAGTAACCTGGCATCTTTCTTTAAGTAGGGCCACAGAACTGCATGCAGTACTCCAGGTTTGGTCTGACCTGTGACCTGTACAGTGGCAGGATTACCTCCCTCCCCCGTGAGGTGATGCCTCTGGCAGTACACATCAGCATCCTGTTGGCCTTAGCTGCTGCCTTTCTGCACTGTGCTGAGTGGTTCATTTGCCCTGTGATTATCACCCTTGATCCTTCTCCTCCTCTGTATTGGATAACTATAACCCCATCCCCAGTCTGTAGCAGAACCTGCAGTTTCTAACTCCCATGTGTAAAACCTTACACTTCTTTGCATTGAAACCCAGCTGCCATGTGTCCGACCAGCATTCTAGTTTATCCAAGTCCTCCTGCAATCCTAGCCACCCCTCTGTGCTGTCCACCCACTGCTCTGATCTTTGTGTCATCTGCAAACAGGTTAATCTTATTACTAACTCCATCAGCAATGTCTGCAATGAAGATGCTGAATAGTACTGGACCCAGCACTGAACCATGTGGAATCACACTTGTTACAGCCCTTGGGGATGAGAATTCCCCCATTAAAACGACCCTCTGCTCCCTATCCCACAGCCAGTTTTTTACCCATTCCACTATTCTCTCCCCTATCCCCAGATGAACCAGTTTGCCAACCAACCTCTCATGTGGCACTGAATCAAAGGCATTGCTGAAGTCCAAGTACAGGACATCCACTACATGGCCCCTGTCAATAGCCCTTGTTAACCAGCCATGGAAGTCTACCAAGTTTGTCTGGCAGGATCTACTGGTGACAAACCCATGCTGCCTGCTGTTCTGGAGACCATTCTCTTCCAGAAGGTTACAAGCCTCTCTTTGAGGATAGTCTCCATGAGTTTCCCCACGATGGAGGTGAGGCTGACCAGCCTATAATTCCCTGGCTCGTCCTTGGTCCCACCTTTATGGATGGGCATCACATGTGCCATCCTCTAGTCTTGGGGCATGCCTCATAGCCTCACCAGCTTGATAAAGCAGTCTTTGCTGATAACTCAGTCCCAGATAAAATTGAGCCTGGGTTTTCATATGAGGCCTGTGTGTCTGCATGAATATTAAAGAGTTTTCTTCTATATCATTTTTAATCATCATTCAATATTCTTAGGGTCATAAGTGAGTAATGCACTGTAAAGTGCAAAGTAGAAAATCAGCTTATCAGAATGCTTTATGCTGATTTTCTACTTTGCGCTTTACATTCTGCATTTTGCACTTTGTATCTTGTAGCACTTGGACAATATTGTATTTATGCCATGACAAATAATTCATGTGACTGAAAAATGAAATGAAGAAGAAAATAAAAAGCATGAAGTTTGTACATAATGAAATGCTGTTGTTACAGATGATTTTTTTGCAAGTGTCTATCCACCCAAGTAAGTGCAGAACTCTTTTCACTTTGTTTGAGATTAGTGATCTAGCCGACCCAAATTACTGCACACTCCAATACATTTTGAGGAAGCAGCTCACCATTACAACCTTGTTTGGATTTTTGTGTCTGTGTGAGTGTATGCCAGTGGAATTTTGCAGAATTATGAATTCATGCATTTCATGTAACATCCCATGCTTCGTTGGGAGGGGGGCATTCTATTAGAGGACTATTGCCGAATATTGCATTCTTATGTTCCATGGTAAACAAACAAACGTTCTATTGCATGTGTAGAAAGTCAAATAAGTAACAGATAGAAACCATCTGTGTAGGGTAGGGCTGGGCAAAAATAGAAAATTCTGATTTTGCAGAATTTATTTGAAATTCTGTGAATTTTGCAAAAGTTTCTGAAATTTTGTGGAAGTTGCAGATCTGAAATTTGGTCTGTATACTATCTAGAAAAGGCACGAAAAGGATGCTATGTTACATGACATTAGGATGAGGAGCAGGGAAGTTATAGTGGTTCAAAGTCTGGCAATGTATTATTCATGTGAAACTTTCTGAAAATATTTCTATGCTTACAACTTAGCCACCTTTGGAGCTAGATAATTGAAAATGTATATGCACACTTCCCTTGAAAGAGTCTTAGAAACTGCTAAATAGTGAAGTTGTTGGTTATGTAAATTGTAAGTTACAGGTGTTCAAAATGTCACAATTTAATTATTTGTTAAATTATGTGAAGATTTTCAAAATATTTGGATCTTTATAGCTCCATACACTCAAAATATGACATGCATACCTACGTAAATATGCAATGGCATCTAATTAAGCTGGATAAATGTGGTTTAGTTGGTTAAAATTTATTGTGGATGCATTTATGGATGCATAACAGGTAATGCCACTAGAATTCCACTTGTGGAATTTAACTTCCATAAAGCACTTATCACCATTGAATCACCTTAGCTGCACTAGCATCATGGCCCTGTAATGCACCTCTAAAACTCTTGTGACAATGATGTCCGGCATCATGCTCTGTCATGACTAAAGATATCCAGATGCTTCTATTACAATGGCATACGTTACAACTAGCTGTAAAGCATGGCATTACTTGTTACCACTGTTTTTTAATGGTAAAAATATACATTGTTTTTCTACAGTGTTGTTAAAGAGCCAGCAGGTAGGATTGTAAAGAAACAATGCTGCATGTGTACGTGCTTCCACAAGTCATTAAGTCAGTGAGCTCCAGTGGCTGACTGGCATATTGCAAGAAGACAGACTAGTGCACAGTGATGTCCATGACTATTCATCATGGTTCGTCACTCAAGATAGTGACCTGACACATGGTACCACTATAGATTTACTATAGAGCCTTCTATGAATGCTACTTTATTGCCAGTCTTTACCTTCCATTACAATTTATTTATTGAATGTTGGCAACCGGGTAGGCCCACTGAGATAAGACAGTCCCTTTTTTCTGTGGCAACTTGATAAGTGCAGTACACTGATAGTGCAATAGCTGACACAGGAAACCATACAAGTATGTCAATTGCAATAACAAGACCAACTAATATAGTTACATGAACATGTCATAATACAACACAGTTATGTCATACAAACATTCACAACTAGCATAATAAATGTACAGAGAACATAATTACTACAGTTAAGAACCACTAGTGTAGATACCAGTATCATAGAGTATACTATGGCAGATAGTAATATAATCATCAATTTCTATTTACGGATAACATTGTACATAATTCAGATTGTACAGATAACATTGTACCTAATTGAGAAATCCAATGATACTAAGCACACAGGCAGTGGAGAGGTAGAAAGCCCAGAAGTCATTGATAGCAAGAGCAAGGCAGGGCAGCTAGATGAGCTTGCAGTGAGCATTGAAACTGAGGGAGTGAAGAGCAAGCCAGGACTGAGGAGGGTAACAAGTTCCAGGAAGACACAGCAGAAATAGTGAATGATCTCTGGGCCACAGAGAGATGCAGGTTGGGCACTATGAGAAGAGGTAGGGAGGCAGATCTGAGACCACACTAGGGGAGTCGATGTTGGATGATATCAGCTAGGCAGGGAGGTGTGAATCAATGTACTAGCTTGTGAACAAAGCTCAGGGTGGCATAGCACAGTTTGTCCTAATAGAGCAACCATCACAGAGCAGATAGGACATCACAATGATGATGGCGAGCATAGGTTCCCAAAACAAACCTACCCACTCTGTGATAGACCTGCAAGAGACAAGATGATATGGTTGCAGAGGTTGAGAGAAGCAACGGGGCACCATACAAGAGGAGAGGCAGGAGGGTCGCATCTGCAGTCTTGTGACAGGCAGTTGAAGTAAGGAAGGGGCGAATGCAGTAAAGGACCCCGATTTTTTGGTTAAGGATTTTGGTGAGAGCTGTTAAGTGTGCATCCAGTGTAAGGGAAGGATCCAAGGTGACCCCCAGGTATTTAAACAACTCAACAGATTCAAGGGCAGTTCCAGTATGTGAGAGCACAGCCAGATGGGCGAGGGTGTGTGCAGGTGATCTGGAGAACAACATTTGCTTAGTTTTCTTAGTGTTAAGCACCAGTTGCTTTTGAATGAACCAATCCTCAAGGGTGTTAAAGTCAGATTCCAGCTTTGCATTGAGCCAGCCTATGTCATAGGAGGAGCAGTAGAGGATAGAATCATCCACATAGAGGTGGACTGAGGCTCCACCACAATTATTAGGGAAATCATTGATGTATAAAGAAAAAAGTAGAGGACCATTTATGGAGCCCTGGGGAACACCATGGGTTATGGTCCTTGGAGCAGATTGGGATCCCACCCATTTCACATGCTGAGTGTGACTGTAGAGGTAGCTTTGAATCCAAGTTAGGGCAGAGGACTCAAGGCCAAATATGTTCACCTGACATAGCAGCAGGTCATGGTTGACTAAATCAAAAGCCTTGGTCAGGTCTACGAATATGGCTCAATGGCAACTCAAGTATATGGCTGTGCAAAATGTATACACATGGCTTCGACAAAACCATCACAAAATTCCACAATTTTACAGAGGCTCATGAAATTCAACTTTAATTACTAATGTCATCTTGCAATCTTTGGATGCTTATAACTTGGCCAGCCTTTGAACAAGAGATCAGAGAGTCGACACACACAGCTTCCTTTTTTTTCTATATATTTTTTTCTCCTAGGCAGCTGCCCATCTCACAGGGATTTATCCTAGTCACAGGGATATATCCTGATCAGGCTGAACCCAGCCATCATTCAGATGGCTACCAGGATTTTCCCCCACATTTTATTCCCTCCCAATTCCCGTGGTGGAGGTACTGTATCTGTCAGCCTTGCACAGCCACAGCTTCCCCTGTGGCTGGAGTAAGATCCCTGGCCTAGCTACAGGGGTTGCTGTGTTGGTCCCCAACTGAGATACACTGTCAAGCAGCAGCAGCCCTGGCCATGATCTGCCTCCCGACATGACTTCCTGGGCTCGCTTACAAACCCTGCTCATCAGCATGGCAGCACAACACTCTGTTGCTGGGCCATGCGGTGTCCTAAGAGCCTAATATTCAAGATATGTGAACCTAACAAAACTGGTGATATTCCATTCTCTAGTTTTAAAGTTCTAGGGGCTTAACATTCTGCAGTTTACATAATTGTGAAATGTAATTTTAAAATGTCCAAATGTTTGGAGGCTTATAACTCAGTCACCTTTAAAGATAGAGATCAGTAACTTGGTGCATTTTTGTGTGGACACTAGTAAAGGCATTATACCACATATGGTGCAATTTGGACAAATAATTGATGCATTAGATGGAAATAACTGAAATAATAATTTTGGTAAACGATTGCAAAATTTCACTGAAGCAGAATCAGAATTTAACTAGAATTTCACCAGCAGAAAATGCATTTTGCACAGCCCTAGTGGAGGGACTATTTAACATTTTCTAAGCAGTATTTTTGTATTTCTTGTATTGTTGGTGTCTTTTTTTATAGTTTAGTAGTTTATTTTTTCTATTTGTCAAACCCATTTTCAGAGTACAATAAGACCCTTCAGGATGTGGGGTATTGGTGGTACCCACACTTCCAGGGGCTGTAAGGCCCCCCACCTTCATTGTCAGGCCTCTTCCTGTCCCTGGGTGTCTGGGTATCCACCAATACCCCACACCCTGTCAGGTTTTATTGCCTACATATATCGTTAGTACTACAATGCTGTTATTTGTTTTACTTCAACCTGCATAGTTTTTTCATTTGCATGATTAAAGTATACATGAACTTACCTGTTATGTAAATTAATAATCATCCCTACTGCTGTCTACATACCCCATGACCCTCTTGAAAAGTAGACTTACAGCCTAAATGAGGATACCTTAGTATGCAAAAATTCTAAATAAATAAATTTGGGATATTCAAGGTAAATCAACTGGATAATAAAACCCTAATACAACACACAGCTGCAAATGTTTGGTAAAGGGTAAGGGTGCAAGAGGGAGACTCTTCTTTTCCCCTTCAACTGGAAAGCTTTATGGGGCAAGAGACACCTCTATGACCAGGATGGGCTGCATCTGTACCAGAAGGAAGAGACAGTACCGGTAAGGAGAATGGGCAGGAGAGATTGAGGGGATTTCTCAGACACTACACGCAGTATTCCAAGAAAGGATGAACTATTGACCTATACTGCCGCAGAAGCAACTCTGTTCTCATGCTGTTGATCCCATTCCCTATACAAACCAACATCCTAGTTGTCACAATAATAAAAGAGAGGGTGTTAGGGTTCTTGGAGCCAAATGGTCTGCCAAACACCAAGCAGCACGTTTACCAGTGGGAGAGTATGCCAAACAAACCTGATAAAATTCTTCTGTTGGGTTACAAGGGCTATACTGTAGATAAGGGTCAGGCAGTGGGCATTATGTGCCTTGATTTCAGCAAAGTCTTTCTACTGTATCACATAGGTAATTGGTTAAGAAACTGGGCAACCTGGAAATAAGAGATAAAATAATTGAATGGGTAAGAAGTTGGCTGAGTGGGAGGACCCAGAGAGTAGTCCAAAATGGAAAGCTTTCACAGGAAAAAAAGATCACAAAAGTGGAGTGCCCCAAGGATCAGTTTTGGGACTGGTCCTCTTTAAAGCAGCAGTGCAATGAAGTTGGGTAGAAATGTTATCCTACTTTTTTCCGTATAAAAGATTCTGAGCATCTTACAGTTTTATTTGTTGGTAACATTTTATAGGTCCACCAAAATATGAGTATTTTATAAATGTTTTAGTTCAGTTCTTTCTCAAGAAAAAAGATGTCTGCTACATTTGACCTAAAGTTGCTTTGTAGACCAGAAAAGGATTAGGATCAAGAAAAAAAAAACTCTCAGTATGTTGAGCATGACAGGTATGCTAATATTTCTGAGTAATTGTAGCAGAAACTAGCTTTTGGGGAAAACACTTTTGTTGCACCACTGCTTTAACATAGTGTATTATGTGCAATGTTTATACAAGTTTAATATATCTTATTCGGTGGGCATAATTTTCCACGTAAATGAAGTCTGAATGGTTCTATTGAGAGTCTTTTTAAGTAAATAGAAGCTATATAAATCAATACTAATTCATGTGCTGCATTTAATATATGTCTTTCTTCATTGTCTAGTTGAAACTACTCAATTTCTATGAGCTGTTTGTTCTAAATCAATTGGTAGGGATTTATTGGTATGGGTTGTTAAGATTCCTTCATGTTTTGTCATAGTATTTAGTAGGTAATTAGTATATGTATAGTCTTACTAGCACGAGAATTTAGCACTCTAAATATATTGTTGTTTATTGTTTAATTGATTGATGGAGCTATAAAAGAGGATATGATATGATGGCTCCTTAACCTCTGAAGAAGCCCCACCCACACGGAGTGAAACGTAAGGTCTTTTCACCCTTTGGGGTGTAGCTGCAGCAGTATGAATTGCCATCCCTTCATACTCTTTTTTTATTTGTCTCTTTGTATATTAATACAATTATGTAGCAGTAGGAGTTTTCTTCTGCTATTTTTATCACTTAAATAGTCTTGCCAAATACCTGCACTTACATTTTGTACTGTTTTGTCTCTTTGATGAATGTAATGCTTTTTTGTATTAGAATTACATTGAAATAATAAAAAAAGCTTTTTATACAAAAATATGCATAAATTTATGTTTAATTCAACGTGCTGATTTAACCATTCAGAGTGGGTGCTCTATTTTTGATTTTTGTTTCAGTAGGTGGTTTGTGAGTACCATTCTATTTGGATGGCTCCTGGGAGCACCTTTTTCTGATGGTGTATTTATATATGAAGTAGAGAAGGGGATCGAGAGGAAGATATGCCTTTTTTTCAAGTGAACTAAGATATGTGGAAGGGTAGACAGTGAAATGAGGGTAAATGTGGTGAGCTGATGAGAGTGAGGTTCATTTCTCTTCCAAGGAGAGACCGGAATGACTTTACAGACACAATAAAAGACTTTATTAGCACAGCCACTGGTGTCATGACTGGAAACAACAAAAATGGTTCTTTCAAAAGTTACAAAATGCTTATGTTCTATAAGGGCAACCTACCACCCTACATCTGCAGATGTCAAGTTTACAAATACCCTGAGTACCATACAATACCTGAATGTCCTGGCCAGGAGCAATGAGCAATTTACCAGTTCCACATAAGAAAATAGTCTGTTCAAGATGAGAAAATAGATCATCTACTTGAGCTTGAGCCTAGTATACACAAAGGTAGCTGGTCTACTGATCAGTCTTGTTAGCTGTCAGAGAAGTTGGATGACTCCATGCTGAATTGACTAAAGAAGTAGGAAGGATGAAGAAGATGAAGAACAATTGCCATTGTAGGGAGCTAAAGACCTGGTAAACTTCCCATGATGCAGATGCTGCAGAAACAAGAAGAATGATGAAGAAGGCAAAGAAGACTGGTCGCTGTTGAAGGCTAAAGATGCTGGGAGGCTTTCAACAATGCAGGTGATGAAGAAACAGGAAGAAGGTGAAGAAGGCAGGTCACTGTAGATGTGTCTTAGGAAGGCCACTGAAGGGTTGCTGCCCAACCACTGAATGAGCAATTAGGGCCACCTAAAAAAAATAGAAAGTGACAACTCACTTTTTGCCATACTGCAGGGGGGGACTTACTACTGCTGAGCCAGGTTGGTTCCCAGGCTGATTCCACAAGGGGTACTGGCTATTACTACTCTGGCTACCTCAGACTTGCCATCATCTGCTGTACTCTCAGGGCAGGCTTCATGACTCCAGTGCTGGATGGGTGGAGATTCAGAGGTGTCAGCTGGCTGGGCAGGAAGCAGGTGTAGACATGTCACCAGGGATTGAGGATAATGCTGGAAGCTGGAAGATGAAGCTGTTAGGTGTGCTGTTTCTGGGATGTACACACTAGTCGAGGTTTTATAGGCTACAGTTCTGTTCCTAGGGAAAACATTTCAGGTCACAGGGAAAAAACTTGTATAGGCAACCAGTTCGGTTCTTGGAAATGACTGTCCACTTCACAGAAGGGAAACAAAAATCAGAGTAAGCAAACACAGTTCCGTATTGGTCAACCAGTTCAAGACCTAAGGCAGAATAGTTCAGTTCTTGGGGCGCTATGCACACTAGAGTAAGGTTCTGATTGGCAGGAGCATATACCAGTTTGTGGGGCCAGCAATAAGCAGGCATGCTAACCACAGCAAAGCAGCCCAGAGGGACCCTTCTCACAAATGCACTCTGTGCCTTTAAATATGCACTTTCCCAGGCCTGGATGCCCTTTGCTGTCATCTAGGAGGACCAGCTGCTTTAACCCACATCAAAATGATCAATTATGAAGGCCCATAGCCTTGCCCTTGTGTTGGGCCTGGGCTTAGCTCTGAATTCTCATTAATATGTATGAGGATCTGTACCCTCACCTTTTGCCCCACCTCCTAATGTCCCGTAGGAGTCATTGCTCTCTGGACCCATTCCTGCGTTCATGGTATGAAATTAAAACAATGGGTTGCAGCCCAATTTCACTGCTGCCAACTGGATAAGGGTCTTTTCAGTCCCTTTTTTCAAAAGAAAAAAAAACTGTTTTTGTGGGCTATCTTTCCTCAGACTGAAAATCAGCCATATGGCCTCCCCACCCTGTACTCCACCCTCCTGTTGGTTTCCCCCAACAAAGAGCAGAGCTGGCCCTCCCCTCTGGCACCAAGTGACATGAAATTAGAACAAAGGACTGCTAGCCTGCTGTTCCTCTTTTTTCATGCACCGATTGGTCCATCAATGTGCTCTGGGCTCCTGCCCCTTGCCACACCTGGCACCTTTCCTTGGTGCTTGGCCAATGTCTTCCTCCCCCTCCCTCCCCTCTGCAGTACCTGTTGCACAAGCTTGAGAAAAAAAGATTGGAACACAACCCACCACCGCCATTGCGGGACTCTGCCACTGCTGGGGAATCAGAAGATGACTAGAGAGAAACACACCCTCCCAGCTTCTTGGTGGCTGTTCTGGTAGACAGAGACAGAGGCAGAACAAAAGTCTGTGGAGCATGTTCTTGCCCAGACTGGAGGACTGGTGACACTGGCATGTGGCACCTCTGTTACTCGAAGCCACTCCATATGCTGCTAGGGACTCAGGAGGGAGTGAGCTTATAGGGTGGGGGGGAACTCCACCGCACCTGTACACTGGGAGGAGCCAAGAAACCAATGTGCCCAGACCCCATGGGAGACCCAAACTCTTAAGGAAAAATCAGAGAGAAGGAAATAAAAAAAAAAGAAAGAAAAAAAGAAACTCTGAGCTGCTGCAATGGTGGTCAACTCATTATACCCTGGGCGGCCATTTTGTATCAGGAGAATCAATGGATGGTTCAGATTTCATATGGAGCTATTGAGTACAATGAGTTAAAGCAGAAAGAGACTTCACTGGAAACTGCAGGACCAGGATGAATAACCGAAGGAGCCTGGCCACTTCTGGGGACCTGGAGGACCACTTCAGATGATGCCGGAGAGGAGAAAGATCTAAAGTGCTATGGACCAGAGCTCAGGTAAGCCTCCAGGAATCCATGCCACTGTACCCTCAACCCTACACAGTCACAATGGACAACTGACCCACTGGCCAGTGGGGAAGACCTTTACTAGGCTGCGGGTGGTCCTGGCTTCAGGGGTCAGCTTCTAGGGGCTGATCACTGACCTTAGGCCTGCCCAGTGGGATGGTCTGAGGTCTGACTGGGCAGAAGGAAGGGGATGAGAAGGGAAGGGAACAAAGAGAGCAGAAAAGCAAAAATAAAAGGCTAGAAAGGCACCTTTTGGATATGTGCACTAGGTGTGGGTGTGTGTTGGTGGAATTACCCCATTTTCCTGGGGCCCCCTATCTGCGCTACTGTTCCTGGGGCTCCCCTAACTGTCTGGCCCCTGGTATACCTAGGGATCCTAAGCCAAATTCGTGTAGGGGCCTACCCAAACCTGCATGACTATACTTTGGGGCAATAAAAATTTGTCTAGCCCTTAAACATGTATGTCCCCATGTATAGGGTTCAATTGCAATTTCATATTTCAGAACACAAGCACACATTTTACTTAAATAAAATTATTTAACCAGTCTACTTGGAAACAGTTCATAACTGGATTCCTTTATGGTTTTTGGTATATTAAACAGTGTTAACGTCTCAGCATACTTGTGGCTGATTTAGGCGTGACACGTTAAATAGGATATTAAGAGTAGCGAATCTTAATTTTCAATTTGCAAGATCCTTGATCAGGATCTACCTCTGAAGGAGAAGATGACTAGGAGGAATACCTTTGGTAGTACACTATGACCTGTGTAATGGCTGATCAGTCACTAGTGATTCTACCAGTGAAGGACCCTGTGATGTGGGACAACTTGAACCCACAGCCACAAAAGACGGTCTCCTGACAGGATTCCTGGAAACCCATTGCATCCTTATTCCTGCCTCTCCTCAGTGGTGCTACCTTTGGGTTTGGGAGTTGGATCATCTTCTTGTTGAGATGCTCTGAAGACACAAGGCTTGAGAAGATTCTGATGCACTATTTTCTGCAGGGAGGAGTCCAATTCTGACTATATTTTGTAGACAGGGATGTCTGGATAGGGAATATCCACAATTAGATAGGTGTCTGGTTCCCACTTTGTCTTTAACTTTTGGGAGTTGTGAGTTCATTTATCATGACCCTTTCTCCAGTTGTGAAGGGTTTGGCTTTGGCCCTTATGTTATACAGATCTTTCTGTTGTTGGCACACTTTATCCATCTGTTAGGAGACCACTTTGCCTGTCAGTTGCAGGCACTCATGGGGCTCTTGTACCCATCTGGTTTTGGAGATCTTTTTTGGGTTGTGCTGGTACTCCCAAAACCACTTCCATGGGTAATCGGACATGACACCCAAACATTAGATAGTACAGGGTGGGTCCTGTGGAGTGGTGGGTAGTATTGTCGTATAGGTGTACTAGCTCTGAGAGGACTGTGGGTTAGTCCAGACATTGGTGTACAGGTAGGGACCTCAGCATATTGATAATGGTGTGGTTGGCCCATTCACAAAGTCCATTGGACTGCAGGTAGTATGCAGTCATCCGGCAGCTTGCTGCTCCCATACAGTACACAGAACTCATTGAGGAGCTGCAACTCAAATAAAGAGCTTTGTCCGTGAGAATCAGGATCAGATACCCACAGGGGTTGACAAAGTGGTCCCAGAAGGTTTTTGCTGTTGTTTTGGCTGTCACGTCCCTGAAAGGTACTGCTACCAGGAACTTACTGTAGTGGTTGGTGATAGTCAGCAGACAGGTTCGGTCATCACTGCTACAGTCTAATTTCAGGTGGTCCAGTGTGACCAGTTCCAAAGCAGCTTTGCTGACTATAGATACCAGGGGTGCTCATTCTGCTGTACTTGGGTTGCATTTGAGGCTGCATGTTTTGCAAGTGTTGCACCAGTGGGTGACTTCATCCCTCAAGCTAATCCAGTAGAATCACTCCCAAGATTGCACTCAGTTTTTGGATGGCCGAATTGCCCAGATAGGTCATAAGAGGCTTCTAGGGCAATTGATACTGCTTGTTTCAGCAGGATGATCTGTACCATCTCTTGACAGGTTTTGGGGCACCAGACCTTTTAAACCAGCCTCCCTTGTTGGATGGAGAGCAGGGCCATGTGTTGGAGGAGTTTGAGGAGTTCCTCCAGTACTTGCTCCCATGCCTCAGGTAAGAGTGTGGCCTTATTTATTATCATGGCTTGAATTTGGCGGAGGATTGGACTCCGTAGTAGGATTTGTCTGCACAGGTCTTCACCCTGGAAGAGTGGAGAGGTTTCTCTTCCTTTTTAGGTGCCCCAGCCTCTGTAGGAAACTCTGATAGCGGGCCTGGGCCATTTCTACTGAAACATTGACAAACGGTGGTATTTCCAAGTCATCTTGAGCAGTTCCATCTTCCTCTAGCTCATCTTTCATGGGCAAGTGACAGGGAATCTGCACTGATGTTTGTTTGCCTGGACCAGTAGAAGATTGTGATATTAAAGTTTGCCAGCCAGGATGCACACCATTGCTCCAAAGCCTCTAATTTTGCCATGTTCAGATGTGCCATGGGGTTGTTATCCACGTACACCACAAACATGGTTGCCACCAGGTAATTCTTGAACTTCTTGGTCACTGCCCACACAAGTGCCAGGAAATCGAGTTTGACAGAGCTATACTGTTCATCACTGTGCTCCTCTTAGCCTCAATTGGCATAGGCAATGACTCTCTTAAGTCCATCTTGAACCTGTGACAGGACTGCTCCTACAGTAGTCCATAGTTGCTGACGTAGGTGTACATGATGAAGAGCTGGGTATAGTCTGGGTACACAAGGATAGGTGCTTCTGTCAAAACCCTTTTCAGTTGCTGAAATGCCACTTGCTGTGGCCTTTGCCAATGCACTGGGGCATTGATGGCTACCTTCTGGTCCTTGTGTCCTCTGAGAGGTTTGTGCCATGGGGCTGCAATCTGGAAAAAGTCTTTGATGAACTGATGGCAGTACCCCAGGAAACCAAGGTATTTACGGATATCTCAGACAGTGTTGGGAGTAGACCAGTCCTGCACAGCTTGAATGTTCTCTGGGCCAGGGGGATATCCATGCGGTACTGACAATGTGACCCAAGAAGTTTATGCTGTCTTTGAGGAAGTGACACTTGAAGTGTTTTTATCCTCAGCCTTTATGCTGTGAGCCATTCTCAGACTTTTTCCGGTGTTGTAGGTGTCAGTATAGACAATGATGTCATCAAGGTAGAGGAGGACAAAGTCAAAATTCTGGCTACCTAGGCAGTGCTCAATCTGCCTTTGGAATGTGCCGGGAGCATTGCATAGATTAAAAGGCGTTCTTGTGAATTTGTACAGACCCATCAGTGTGGTGAAGGCTGTCTTCTCTTGATCTGCTGGGGAAACTGGTACCCACCAGTACCCACTGGCAAAATCCAGGGTAGAGAACAGAGTACCTGACATCAGTGCATTAAGAGAGTCCTCAATTCGGGGAAGAGGGTAGGCATCCTTGTGCGTGATGTGGCTTAGTTTGAGGTAGTCAACACAAAACCAGAGTTGGCCATCTTTCTTCTTGACAAGCACTATTGGAGCAGCCCAGGGGCTGTGACTCTCCCAAATGACCTTGGTGTCCAGCATTTCTTTGAGCAGATCTTTGGTGGGTTGGTACATGGCAGGTGGTTTTGGTCAAAATTGTTCTCTGATGGGTGTGTGGTCTCCTGTAGGGATGTAGAGTTGAACAGACTTAGCACATCTAAAGTTGAGTGTGTGTTGAAAAAATGCCATTTGGTGCTTGCGGACCAACTCCAGCACTTTATGCCTTTGTCTCTCGGTAGTGGTTGGGGTCCCCAGACCAACGTTTTATAGCCATGTTTCCCTTGGGCCACCTTCAGACACATCTGAGGCTATTGCACAGATGGCAGTGCATGCAATGTCAGGACTGCTTTCAGCTTGAGCCTCCATAGCATGTCCAGATCAGCTTGTACAACTGGTCTGATGGGTTGATGCTGGTTGTGGTTAATAGTCTGAAGAAATGTATATGATTGTATGTAGTTGTAGATTGAACTATAATATGTCTATGTATTATATTTTTTTTATGTTATTGTTTGTAGTTAATTATTTGTGTCAAATGCCATGGGTCACCATTTTAAATGAGTTTTACTCAATGGTCTAACCCATTTAATAAAAATGAAAATGAAAAAATGAAATGGTACAGCCATACTGGGGTCGCTCCATAATTGAGTACTCTCACTGGCACTTATCCCTTCTTTACCACCATCAAGCTCCATGCAGCTGCCATGGCACCATCTTTTGTGGTGATGCAAGGTTCCAGCAGGGCAGTGGAGTCCTCCCCTTGTGCACCTTTCATGGCTTTGTTGACAACAATGGTTTTGACTTGGGGTTCAGCACAATGGCCAAGGGATCCACCACCCACATGAGGCCACTCTCCCCTTTGTCACTGGTTTATTGTTGGTGGCTTTGTATAACATGGATGGTCTGCTGCCATACACATCTCTCTGGATTTGGTAATTTTTTTGCTAGGCTCTTCAGGACTTCCAGTAATTCCTTATAACAGTTTGGCAGACTGTTCATTCCTAGGAAAACAGGCAGCTGTTGTTAGAGGTCTGGATGACAATGGCACCTTGCTCTGTGTACATGGTTGTGCCCAACCAGATTTCAGCTTCCCAGTATCTGTGATGCAGGATGGTTATGCCATTTCCTGCAATCAAGTTGAGCCACTTCTGGGATGGAGCCTGAGGCTGTGTCTTCAGACTGTTCTTCATACAGCCTTGAATAGTCGTCAGTTGGGAGCAAAAGTTGAGAAGTACCATGAATTTAATGCTGTTGACCCAGACAGGTATGGTGGGGTACCATCCAACATACTTGTGGCATTCTGGTACAGCCTTGGGGCCAAAGCTCCTCCCTTTCCAAGGGTTGGCCAACTGACATGATGATTCTCTATGTAAACCTATGGCACTGTCAGAAGATGAGCACATTCCCACTCCACATGGTTGCTAATGCCACATTTATTTATTTAAGAATTTCACCAGAAAGACATACTGAACACATTGCTTATTTACAGATGTATCCTGAGGGCAGCAAAACAGAGAGGTACAGCAGTGAATACAGGGTACAATAGGCAAATATTGTAATCCAATACAACAGCAAAGGATACAGTGATGGTAACAGTGCAGACATATAAGCAGAGGATACAGTGATTACAGTAAACTAATTACATTGACCGTAGCAATTGTGCAGGATTAGTGCTTGAATAGTAGGGTAACAATAGGCCAAAATACACTAGAAGGATACAGAGAGCTAACATTGCAGACATACAATCAGAGGATGAAGCAATTACAGTAATACCTTCAGTGCCAACTAGCAGTTTTAAGGATAAGTGATTGCGATAGCAGATCGTAGCTAGGCTCGCCGCAAGGCAAGGATGGGAGGACCTGCGTGGGGTTAGTGAGTGAGGCAGCATGAGAAAAAGGAATTTCCAAGGGGGATGTATAGTAAGGGAAATGCCAGGGGTGATTAGGTACAGTTGCAGGAGGGGGAGGTGAAAGAGCGCAGGAGTGAGGAGAGGGTGCTAAGCGAGGGGGAGTTACAAATGGAAGCTGGGATTGAGTTCCAGAGCTTGGGGAAATGGTGGGAGAAGGATGCCTGGCCAGTTGATGAGGACCCGTAGGGGATGGCAAGGGTGTAAGCATCACTACTCCAGGGGAAGCGAGAGGAGAAAGGGAGGGTAGAGTGGGAAGATGAGAGATAGGAGGGAAGTGCTCTGAACCAGATCTTGACAACGAAGTTGGCACAGTGAGCCAGGCAATGATCATTGAGTGAGGGGAGTGCCAGGGATTGATATAAGGAGCAATGGTAAGTGTGGGGAGGGTAGTTGAGAGTAAAGCGGCAGAAGGAGTTGAAATGGGTGTCAAGTCTGGCTAGGGTGGTTTTTGGGTGGCACTAAAGACTATGTCACCATAATCAAAAGTTAGAAGGATCATTCTAAGTAGAATTTCTCTGCTGGCTGGCAAGGGGATGCTTTCACGATTTTGGTATAGGACACCCAGTTTGGGGAGTAGTTTCTTGTGAATAGCATCCACATGACCAGAGAAGTCAAGATGTTTGTCAAGCCAGATCCCGAGGTACCTGAATGAGGCAGCATCTTCCAACATGGTCCCATCAAAGGTGTGGAAGGAGGGGAAGGAGGAGAGCCTAGAAAGTCTCTGCCTTGTGCCAAAGGTCATGGAGACTGTCTTCTTGATGTTTAGAAATGGTTGGCAGGAAGTCAGTGCTGGACATTATGAAAATCTTGCCGAAGAGTGGTCACCACCATAGGAGTGGAGGAAATGGATGCATATAGGACGGTCCCATCTGCAGACATGTGAATGGATACAGATGAGCAGACCGAAGGTAGATCATTAAGGAAACTGGAGATAATCATACCAAGAACTGAGCCTTGTGGGACTACGGTGTGGATGGGAAGAGGCAGAGAAAGTGAGTCATTGATTCTGACTGATTGCGATCTGTCCACTGGGTAGGATCTAAACCAGTGGATGGCAGTAGTTGACAGCCCCATGGCTGATAGTTTGTCTAGTAGGAGGGAATGGGAGACAGTGTTGAAAGTCTTGGCTAGGTTGACAAAGATGGCGGATGTGATGAGGCCCTGGTCCGTACTGGAATGGATGGAATCAGTCAGCCTGAGCAGGGAGGTGGCTGTGGGGTGGTTCTTATGGAACTAGATTGGAAAGGGTTGAAAAAGGAGGTGGAGTTCAGGTAAGGAGAGAGCTGGGACAGCACGATATGTTCCTGCAGTTTGGCAAGGATGGGAAGGAGGGAGATGGGACAGTAATAGTCAGCAGCAGAGAGAGAGATCACCACCTTTAGGGAGAGGGATGACAGTGGCATGCTTCCAAGCAACCAGGGCAGAGGTAAGTGTAAAAGAGAGGTTTGGTAATGCAGCAATGGGATGTGTTGTAGAAAACTGGCTGCACTCTGGAGAGATTCCTGGTGCAGAGTTAAGGCTGCCAGCCCAAAACAGACATATGTTGCAAGGAAGTTCCACACTCATACCAGAGATAAGCATCCACCCACCCCCACATGAAGGCCTTGTGTTAGGCCGAAGTGCTAGGGAATGTAGGGTGTTGTCCTGGCACCTTTACTGCAGTAAAGCTGCACCTTTGAAGCTTTAACCTTTTTTGGATGCTTATTTCTGGTATGAGTGCGGAACTTCCTTGCACCACTGCGATGTTCTCCGCATGTTTAATTGGCCATCCTTCGAGGCCAAAATGGATTTCCCAGTACTATGTACTGTCTTTAAACTAATCCACCTTTCCTCCTCTCCTTCCATCCTCTCCAATCTCCTCTCGCTGAAATCCTTCTCTAGGACACTTAGATCCTCTCATCTCCCCATATTAAATATCCCCAAACCCCACTTAGCCGTAGGCAACAGATCCTTCCATGTTGCTGCACCTCAAAAATGGAATAAACTCCCACACAAATTACTCTCCTGCACTTCTCTTCCTCACTTTAAGAGACTCCACAAGGAAATCTTCTTTCCTCCTCCTACTTGCAGCTGGCACTAAGTTGCAATATCTCTAATGCCTTCCCATTTTTCTCCCTTCTCCTTCACCCTCGCTCTCTCCACTATCTCCACCCCCGGCTCACATTCTCTTCTGTTACGCTGCAGGCTGAGTTCCAATCTATTATACTTTAGAGGAGACAAACTCCCCACCCAGTATGAACTTGATGTTTAATTTGGGAGGCAGTATAGCGCAGTGGTTTAAGGCTCTGAGCTGCAAATCTGGTGACATCCAGCAGACCAGACCTGGGTTGGAATCCCACAGCTTCCACTTGCATACTGCATGACCCTGAGCAAGTCACTTAACTTCCCTGTGCTCCCAGGTCGCACCTGTAAAAAAACTTTCAGCTTAGTGTGCTACTCCTGGTTAAACAACTAAAAAAAAAAAAATATTTGTCTGCACTTTAATTGTCTATTGTCCACTGTTTATCTGCAAGTTTTAATTGTTAATTGCTTTATATGCTAATGCTGAAGAAGTGTCTGTGCACACTCCCCTTGCACTTTTTCTTGTTAAGTGTCTGCATACACTTCATTTTGCTCCCCTTGTTACCCCTTCCCCAGATTGCCCCTGAAAAAGGGATCTTGTCTCAGTGGGCCCACCTGGTTGCCAAAATTCAAATAAAAATCAAACAAAAATGTGAGCTGGCAGGAGCAGACAGATAGATTAGCTTAGCGTCAAAGTCATCAGGGCTTTTACCTTAACATGGGTTCAGGGCAAGGAGCACCCTGAGAGCAGTGGAGGGGAATATAGGGGAGAAAAAGAAAGGAGGAGGAGGATGCTTGGTGTGCAGAGGAGGCGGGGGGAGGAAGTGTAGAGGGGAGAGAGAAGAGAAGGAAGGAGGTGCAGAAGGCAAGGAAAATATTGAACTCTGTGGCTACAGAGAGGGGGTTCGACACGGTGGAGTCAGCCACCCTGAGGACAGGGGCAGGGGAACTAACTGGAGGACAGGAAATGGCTTTGACCATCCTCCAGAATTTAGAAGGGTGGTTTATGTTTGCCTGGAAGGTACTAGTAAAGTAATTGGCTTTGGCTTGTCTGACTATTCTTGTTCAGGTGCAGTACCTTTGATAGGCTGTGGTAGAGGGTGAGCATTTGTGATCTTTCCATGCTTGGTCCCGAAGCCATAGACAAGCCAGGAGGTCTGATGTGATCCATGGGAGGTGGGACCTATGTACTCTGGTGCATCTGAGTAGGAAATGGAGATTCCAGATGTTGATGAATGTTGATTTGAAATAGTCAAGGGCTGAGTCCACTGAGGTGGCAGTGTTGATATGAGACCAGTCCAAATTGGACAGGTCTCCAATTAGAAGGGTGAGGTCAAGGGATTTAAATGAATGGATTTGAAGGAATTTGGGAGGAAATCTAGGGTGCGGAATTTTCTGTATGCAAAATATGATGTGATGGTTGCTTAGAGCATCTGGCCAGACACCTGCATTTATGATGCAGTGTGGGTATGATGCCAGAATCCAGTCGATGAGAGAATGGTTTGAGGTTTTAGGGGTGAGGCATGTGGATTCATTAATAAGCTGAGATAGGTTTAGGGCGGTGACTTCAGAACGAGTGGTGGAGTGTGAGATGGCAAGCCAGGTCAGGTTGAAATCACCCAGGATTAGTAGTTCACCTGAAGAGGCAAGGGTTGAAAGGTTTGTCAGTAGGTCGGTGGTGGAGGTCAGGGGAAGGCCAGGACAACAGTAGATACCTGCTATAAAGACTGGAAGGGAGGAAGGAGGAGAGATCTTTATTAGCATCTGTTCACAAGTGGAAGGGGACTGAAGAAGCCATGATAGTAGAGAAGTGAATGGTGGATGCAAGGTACAGAACATAGTCACCCCACCTCCACTACTAGCACAGTCCTGGTGAATGCGGTTAAAGCCGGGGATAGAGAGGCACTCATTAGAAATTTTGGGTCTGAGCTAGGATTCGGATAAGATAAGATTGTCAGGTTGGAGAGATAGGGCAAGGGGTTTGATTTGGTCAATTTTGGGTGAGAGACTCCTGATGTTTGGGTGGGGAATTCTCAACCCTTGCAGGAGTTGGGGGAGTGGACAGGTGTGAGGCCAGGGTTTGATTCAATATCATTGGCAAGCAACAACAATAAAGCGACATGGTAATGGGTAACTGTGGTAATGTGTTTCTTAAGCAGCCAATAGTGTTGGCGGCAGGAGTAACCAGATGGGGAGGTCATAAGTAAGTGCCTGATTAGGGCTATTAGTTGCAGTAGGAGTGCAGGATAGATGTACCAGGGGGCCATGGGCAGTGGGGCATGGGGGGAAATGGGGGTGGAGAAGGGGGTGGTGTGGGGTAAGCAGATTGGCTCAGGAAGGGTGAGGAAGATGGGAGAGGGCAGAGAAGGGTGTTGTGAGGGAGGGGGAAGGGAGGAGATGGTAGCAAAGAGGGGTTGGAGGTAGATGGAGCACCATAGCATGGCTGATTGAGCAGTGTTGACCATAGAGGGAAATGTGATGTACCTGTACAAAATGAGTACTGGACTGAATACAGGTGGCAGGGGTAAACTTTTTTTTTTGTAATGTTACCACAAGGGGTTTGATTTGGGAGAGACCAATAACAGTAGAGCTTGGGGGGGCATGGCCACTTGCCTTCAAGAAAAAGGAGTGGAGAGTAGGCTGATTGTGCTAATGGCAGCTTTCACCTATAACACTAACACTAGCTTAGGGTAGGAGGGTGGCTGGGGAGGGTGATTGAGCAGCGTAATACAGTGCCTCGCAAAACACGGTGCTATCAGCCGCCATGTTACACACTCTGCTGATGCTGCTACAGCTGTTGGTTCAAAATGGTGCCAGATGTTGATTCAAGTGGTGTGTGCAGTGAATCCCATACCTGTGAGTGTAGTCCTTCTGGGAAGCACCCGTATCCCACTCCCACAACTCTTGGGGAAGCAATGGCTGGACTGAAGAAGAAGGAGAGACATATAGGTATTAATCCCTAAACTAGACAGTGGGGAGGGGAAGCTCTGGGAGGGCGGAAAATGGTAAGTTGAGACTGGGAAGGCAGGACAAACTGTACTCCCACAGTCCTGCACAGGTAACTTAAATCTGGCTACTCAAACATGCATTTAATCCTAGCTAACTGGATCACATAGGGTACACAGCACCATTTCATTCAAACAGTACACACCCGGGCAAAGTACAATTAATGTTTCATAGTGCAATTAAGTAATGGGAAACATTGCAAATACAGGTAGAAATACTGACTAAACAGCAAGATTAAGGTAACCAGGAAACATTACAAAATAAAGGCAGATAACTGAGTAAGCAGCAGGATAATATTCAATCAGAATTGTTTAGCCAACGAAAAAGTAGTCGGCCATTGTGTTATGCAGTCTACTGATGCTGCTACAGCTGTTGGTTCAAAATGGGGCCAGACATCGACTGAAGTGGCATCTTCAGCAAATCCCGAACCTATGAGTCTAGTCCTTTCAGGAGCAGTTGGGGAGAGCCTGTATCCCTCTCTCATGACCCTCAGGGGAAGCTGTGGCTGGCCTGTGAGTGAAGTCCTTCCAGGGTCAGTTGGTGGGAGCCCATATCCCACTCTTACAACCCTCAGGGGAATCTGTGCCTGGACTTTGAGTGTAGTTCTTCCATGGACAGTTGGGGAGAGCCCATATCCCATTATCACGACCCTTGTGGGAAGCTGTGGCTGACATCTTCTACAGATAGGTCACCTTGATCATCAAACCTGTCAGATGACCTCTGTTCAGAGGCCCTTGGACCCCTTAGGAATGCATTCCCCCTTCCCCACCTCTGACCTTCCTTCAGGGTCCTCATTTCCCAACACGTCTGCCATTTGTTTAGTTAGCTCTGTCAACTGTTCCCAGAGCTCCTGGTTTGGGTCACTTGGTCGGGGTACCATCCTGTTGGGGTGCAGGTCTGGTGCTTGGGCCACATGGTGTGGAGCAGGTGGATAATCTGGGTTGGTAGAGGTGTCTAGAATGCAGTCCATCTAGGGCCACTACCACAATCCAGACAGTTCTTCTTCCTGTGCCTATCAGTCCCTCTGATGAAAGGCATCTGCAGGGGCCAGGCCACCAGACCACATCATCAGGGGAATGCTGGTGTGTTGCACACAGGCAGTGGCCTCTTCTGCTGGCAGGCCAGTCCCTTAGGATTTGGATGGCCTTCTGTTTGCAGTCCTAGAAGGACTTGCCTGGTTCTTGTAGTTGGAGCATCCTGAGGTCCCTCCTTAGAGCATCATTCTGCACTCCCCCATCAGGAGGTCGGGGTCTTGTACGCTGTCTGGGACCACACACTCTATGGCTCTCACTGCTTCCTGTAGGCTTAGCGAAAACTCTCACAGGTTTTCTCTGAAGCCTTGGGTGCAGGTAAAGAATCACGTCTTCAGTTCTGATGAGGTGTGAGTGTCAAATATACAGCTAAACCTTACTAGAATTTGATTAGCTGTGGCTTGCACTCTTTCTGGCCAGGTGGTAACTTCTCAGTGGGTGGCACCTCCCAGCTGCCTTATCAAGATCTCCACCCTCTGTTGTTCTGGGATCTGGTACAGTCAGAATATCACCTTCGGTTTGGCCCTGAACTCTCCCAAGCTAGTAGCATTAAGGTCAGTTGCGTCAGCAGTATACCTCGGGAGCCATGGAGCACCAAAGTAACTAGGCATCATGAGTGATGATTGCAACACCATGGCATCATTCTCATCACTGGAGCAGGAACTGTTGTTGGCATCTTGAGGGCTTTCTGTGGGAATGTGAGCCTGCTCTGAACTCCAGAAACCCGCTCTTTGTGCTAAGTTTCACTCTCTCTTGTGTTGAGTGGATGAGGAGGGTGAGATTTGTTTCTCTCCCATGAAGAGGGAGGCACAACTTTCCAGATGTAATAAAATACTTTATTAACACATCCACTTGTGTCATGTCAGGAAACAACAAAACTGGTTCTTTCAACAGTTACAGAAAGTGTATGCTCTATAAGGGCCACCTAAAGCCTTACACCTGCAGACATCAAGTTTACTAATACCCTGCCCACAATGTCCTGGCCTGGAGCACCTAGCAATTTACCAGTTCCAAATAAGAAAATAATCTGTTCAAGATAAGAAAATAGATAAGTCTACTTGAGCCCATGCCTAGTTTACACTAAGGTATCTGGTCAATCAATCTGTCTCATTGGTCGGCAGAAGAACTTGGACTGTTGTGAGTTTACTTAAGAAGCAGCATGACTAAAGAAGATGGAGAACAATGGCTGTTGTAGGGAATGGAAGATCTGGTGAATTTCCGATGATACAGGTGCTGCAAAAACAGGAAGAAGGCAAAGAAGGCTGGTCGCTGTTGAAGACTGAAGATGCTGGGAGGCTTTTCATGATGGTGGTGATGAAGAAACAGGAAGAAGATGAAGAGAGTGGGTTGCTGTAGATGTCAACTGAGAAGATTGCTGAAGGGTTACCACCTAGCAGATGAAAGACCAACTAGGGCCACCCGAAAAAAAAAATAACAATGTGGTAGCTCCCCATTTACCACACTGTGGGGTGGATCTCACTACCACTGAGGTAGGTTGGCTTCTAGGCTGACTTCATGGGGGTACTGGCTATTGCTACTCTGTCTACTCCAGACTTTGGCATCTTCTGCTGGGCAGGCTTTGTGACTCTGGTGCTGGATGGGTGGAGAATCAGAGGCATCAGCTTGCTGGCTGGGAAGCAGGAGGAGACAAGTCACCAGAGACCAAGGATGAAGCTGGAAGCTGAGACATGAAGTTATCAGGTATGCTGGCTCTGGCAAGGTGTTGATAGAAGAAGCAGGAAGGGTGAAGATGCTGAACACTTCATGTCAAACCAACCCAGATGGCTATAGGGATGTATACACTAGACAGGGTTTTATAGGCCCCAGTTAATTTCTTAGAAAAACAGTTCAGGTCACAGGGGCAAAACTTGTATAGGCAACCAGTTCAGTTCTTAGACATGACAGTTCAGTTCACAGAAGGGAAAAACTAATTGGTGCAGGCAAACACAGTTCCATGTGGAGTGACCAGTTCAAGACCTAAGGCAGAACAGTTCAGTTCTTGGGGCACTATGCACCCTGAAGTAAGGTTTCAATCAACAGGGGCATATGCCAGTCTTTGGGGCAAGCAATAAACAGGCACGCTAGCTAAATCAAAGCAGACCAGAGGTGCTGTCCCCACAAATGCACTATGTGCCTTTTAATAGGCCCTTTCCCAGGCCTGGATGCTGCTTTGCTGTCTTCCAGGAGGACTTACTGCCTTAGCCCGCCTCCTAATGAATGAGGACCCATAGCCTTGCTCTTGTGTTGGGCCTGGGCTTAGTTCTGCCCTCTCATTAATATGTATGAGGGACTGTACCCTTGCCTTTAGCCCCACTTCCTAATGTCCTGTAGGGATCTCTGTTCCTTGGCCCTGCCCTTGCGCTTGTGGCATGAAATTCAAACTATGGGTTGCAACCCAGTTTCACCAGTGTCGACCGAGTAAGGATCTTTTGGGTCACTTTTCTTCAAAAGAAAAAAAAAATTATTGTTGTGGCTTCCTTTCCCTAGACTGAAAATCCAGCAATGTGGCCTCCCCACCCAGTACTCTTCCTTCCTGGTGGTTTCCCCCGACAAAGGGTGGAGCTGGCCTGCCCCTCTGCTGCTGAGTGGTGGGAAACTGGAACAAAGGGATGCTAACCCACTGCCCTCCCCTTTTCCCTGCACCTACTGATGCCACCAATGTGCCCTGGTTCCCACCCCCCCTTTCCACCGCTGGTCCCCTTCCTTCCCTTCCCTTTCCCTTGGGCACTTGACCCACTTTTTCCTTTGTTTCACCCCACCCCTCTGCAGTGCCTGTAGTGCAAGCTTGAGGAAAAAAAAGATTGGGCACACGGCCTACTCACCACTATGGGCCAGGTATGGGCCAGGACTTCTGTCACTGCTGGGGGACTCAGGGAGGTAGCTGGGGAGTCGCATTCCAACCCAGCTTCTCAACAGCTATTACAGTGGATGGCAGCAGAGGTGGAACAAAAGTCTGAGGAGCATATTCCTATCAAGACTGGAGGACTGGAGACACTTGATGCATGCCACCTCTGCCACTTGAAGCTGCTCCATATGCTGCTAAGGACTCGGGAGGGAGAGAGCTTGCAGGACCAGGGAATTATCACCATAGCTGAACCACGGAGGTAGTTGAGAAACTGCCATGCCCAGACCCATGGGAGACCTGGAATCTGAGGAAAAACCAGAGGGAAGAAAAACAAACAAGAAAAAGAAAGGAAAAAGAAAAGACACTCTGGGTAACTGCAATGGGGGTTAAAGCAGGAAGCGACTGCACTGGAAACTGATGTACAACCGAAGAAGCCTGACCACTACTGAGGATCCACAGGATCACTTCAGAAGAGGCCAGATAGGATCAACGCCCAAGGAGCCGTGCACCAAAGCTCAGGTAATCCTCCATGCATCTGTTCCCCTGCATCCTCAACCCCACACAGCCACACTGGACAAGTGGCTCACTGGCCAGTTGGGAAGGCCTTTTCTACGCTGGGAGTGGTCCTGGCTTCTTGCCAGGGGATTGGGCCCTTTGTCCAGGGGTCAGCCTCCTAGGACTGGTCACTGGCCTTAGGTCTGCCAGGTGGTACAGCATGTCCTGAGGCCTGCCTATGGTGTCAGCCTTGGGCCAAGAGAAGGCTATGGAAAGGGAACAAAGAGCAGAAAAAAGGAAAAAAATGGCCAGGAGTACAGCTTTTGGATGTGTAAGCTAGGTGTGGGTGTTTGTAGGGGAATTACCCCATTTCCCTGGGTCCCATTATCTCCACTGCTGCCCTTTGGGCTTCCCTAACTTCCTGACTCTTGATATACCTAGGGATCCTAAGCCACATTTTTGTAGGACACCCCAAACCTGCCTGATTGTACTTTGAGGCACTACATAAAGACTATGAGGGAGGATCTGAAAAGATAAGAGAGGCAGTCAAGAATTTTTGTAGATAAAATGTAATCCCAAAAGTGATAGGTAATACACATAGGGGACAAAAAACAGAGAAGAGAATAAAAGATGGTAGGAGGAGAACAACAGAAGTAAGGGACCTGGGCATTTCAATAATGGAGAACTTGAAAGCATTGGGACAGTAAGGGTGGTGGTGATAGTAGTAGTAGTTTTTTTTGATTTTGGCACCCTTCCCTAGAGGCCCAGGGTGCCGTTACAATAACATAATACAACATAGTCAACCATACTACTCAACAATGCCATAATGGCAACAATAAAAGTTCTTATAACCATAAATATAATAAATTGGCCAAATCTACTAATATCCACATTAGTACCAAACACCTTAGCAAATAGATAGGTTTTAAGGCCTTTTTTTAAATGCTTCTACTGATGGGGCCTCCCTCATAGCTCTCAGTAGTGAATTACACAATACTGGACTTGCCACCCCAAATTCTCTGTCCCCGAACGTTTTAAGTCTAGTCTTGGGGACAACCAGAAGGCTTTCATTGGAAGAACAGAGGGAGTACGCGTGAAGATGAGGATGTAGATTACACAGGTAGCCCCTACCCAGTCCATGCAGGGCCTTATATGTTAACAACCTGATTAAATAGGAGATGTGCCACTTAATCGGCTACCAGTGCAGTTCCTGCAGCACTGGACTAATGTCACTTGACCTAGCAAGGCCTGTCAGAAATCTTGCAGCCATGTTCTTCTCTAGCTACACATGTCATAGCACACCTCTACTGACTCTGAGGTAAAGGGTGTTGCAGTAGTCAAGACAAGATGTCACAAAGGCATGCACCAGCAAAAGCATATTATCAGGGGGGACAAGGGAATGAATCCGGTTGATATTTCAAAAATGGTAGAAACCACTCCGGACAACTGCCAACACCTGAGCTTCAAATTTCAGCCCTTCATCCAGAATGACGCCGAGATTCTTCTGGGCAGTATCAAGACAGATATTTAATATCCTCTCGGACACTGCCAGCCCCTCACCCCCACCCCACCTGTCTCAAGCACCAGTACTTCAGTTTTATCAGGGTTGAGTCTCAGCCAGCTCAAGGACATCCAGCCCTGGAACTCAGCCAAATATTTGTTCAGCACATCCACTGCTCCTTGATCCTGGTTTGCAAAGGACAAATAGAGCTGAGTGTCAGATGCATATCAGTGAAACTCAACTCCATATTGCCTAATGATCTTGCCCAGGGGTAGCATGTACACCAAAACAGCATGGGCAAAAGGACCGATCCCTGGGGTACCCCACAGTACAGGTCCCTCGGGCACGATGAGAAATTATCCATCACAACCCGCTGAGACCTGCTTCTAAGGAAGGACTCAAACCAGCCAACAACTGTGTCAGTGAGTCCTATGTATTCCCCTGAGACAGTCCAATAACAACCCATGGTCAGCAGTGTCAAATGCAGAGTAGAGATCCAGGAGAATAAGAATAGACCATTCTCCTCTATCTCTCACCATGAGCAAATAATTGTGCACCCTGGCCAGAGCAGTCTCAGTGCTGAACCTTGACTGAAACCCTGACTGGACAGGGTCATATATATCGGAGATCTCCAGGTAAGTTTCTAGCTACAACGCAACTTCCTTCTCAGTAACCTTGCCTAGGAATGGCAGGTTAGAGACAGGCCTGTAATTCGCTAGCACATCTAGATAAAAAGTATTTTTTTTTTTTCAAAAGGGTCCTTAAACATAGAAACATAGAATTTGATGGCAGATAAGGACCGCTTGGCCCAGCCAGTCTGCCCATTTCCCTACCTAATGGATAAGCTGCAGATCCTAGTTAACCAGCAGCCTACTTCTTCCTACCCCCACCCCCTAGAATTGCCTTATGACTGTCCCATGCATGCTTGAGTTCCACCACTGTTTTGACTCCACAACCTCCCGAGGCCGCTCCATGCATCCACAACCTCTCTCAGAAAAAATACTTCCTTAAATTACCTCTGAGCCACCCTCATCTTCAAATTGTGCCTTGTTCTTGCACCTCTTTTTGAAAGATGCTACCCTCTTGGACTTTGTTGATTCCTTGAGGTACTTGAAAATTTCTATCATGTCCCCCCTCTCCCTCCTTTCCTCGAGGCTATACATATTAAGCTCCTTAAGTCTCTCTTCATATGTCTTCCAGTGCAGACCCTGCACCATTTTAGTTGCCCTCCTCTGGACAGCTTCCATCCTGTCTACAGTATATCTTTGCAGAGATTGGGTCTCCAGAACTGCACGCAGTACTCCAGATGTGGTCTCACTAGCTGTCTGTACAGAGGGATAATAACTTCCTGTTTTCTACCAGTGATGCCTCTCCCTATGCATCCCAGTATCTCCCCAGCCCTCCTTGCTGCCCTCTCACATTGCTTGCCCACCTTTAGGTCATCGGATATGACTACCCCCAGGTCCCTTTCCATTTTTGTTGTTGTTAGTATCTCACCCCCCATTGTGTACTCTTCCTCTGGGTTTTTGTTTCCCAGGTGCATTACCTTGCACATCTTAGCATTGAATCTAAGCTGCCATACATTTGACCATTCCTCTAACCTTGCCAAGTCCTTTCTCATCCTTTCTACCCCACCTTGTGCATCAACTCTGTTGCAGATCTTTGTGTCATCTGCAAAGAGACATACTTTTCCTTCCAGTCCCTCTGCAATGTCGCTTATAAAGACATTGAAGAGGACCGGTCCTATTACTGAACCCTGCGCTACCCGACTAGTAACCCCCCTTTCTTCAGAGTAGACTCCATTTACTATTACTCTCTGTGTCCTATTCTCCAGCCAATTCTTTACCCAGGCTGGCTAACTTGTATATTAATCTTTTGTGTGGGACTGTGTCAAATGCCTTGCTAATGTCTAGGTACACCATGTCCACGGCCCCTCCCTGATCTACTACTTTGGTCACCGAGTCAAAGAAATCTATCAGATTAATCTGGCATGACCTTCCCACTGTGAATCCATGCTGCCTTGGGTCCTGTGCCCCTCTGGCCTCTAGATACTCGACAATTCTTTCCTTCAGAAGTGATTCCATCATTTTCCCTATCACTGAGGTTAAACTAACAGGTCTGTGGTTTCCTGCTTCTGCCTTGCTCCCACTTTTGTGAAGGGGAATCACATTTGCCCTCCTCCAGTCCTCAGGTACCACCCCATCCTCCCATGATTTGTTAAAGAGGGTAGTCAGTGGTGTCACTAGTTCTACCCTTAGTTCTTTTAGAATTCTGGGATGAATCCCATCAGGCCCCATTGCTTTGTCCACCTTCAGTTTTAAGAGTTCTTTCAGAACCCTTTCTTCTGTAAATGGGCTGGTATCAACTTCTGTATCCAGAGTGTGTCTACAGTTTGTTTTAGGTACCTCCCCCTCTTCATTTGTAAATACTGAGCAAAAATATTTGTTTAGTATCTCTGCCTTTTCACAGTCACCCTCTGCCCACCCTCCCTCCCTTTATTAAGCCTCAGTATCCTCCCTTGGTCTTCCTTCGCCCCTGATGTACCTATAAAGGTTTTATCCCTCCTTAACTGAGTTGGCTATCTTTTCCTCGGTTTGGTCCTTTGCTGTTCTGACTGCCTTCCCAGCTTCCTTTTGCTTTAACTGATACAGTTCTCTGTTGTGCTCCTTCTGTGATTCCTTGTACTTCCTGAATGCTTTCTTTTTCTCTTGAACCTTCACTGCCACTTCCTTTGAGAACCATAGTGGTTTCTTACATCGTTTTGTTTTGTTTATTTGCTTCACACAAAGGCTTGTTACCTCTGTGATGGCAGTTTTCATTATTCCCCATTGTTCTTCCACCCTTCCTTCCTGCCCATTTGTTAGTGCATTCCTTAGGCACTCACCATTTTAAGCAAAGTCAGCCATCCTAAAGTCCAGTACTTTTGCCTTTGTGTGGCTTGACTCTGTGCCAATGTTTATTGTGAACCATACTGTTCGATGGTTGCTAGTTCCCAGATGGCTACCCACTTTTACATCTGTGATCCTCTCTCCATCTCCATTTGAGAGAACTAGGTCTAAGATTGCTCCCTCTCGAGTTAGCTCCAATACTAGTTGTCTAAGGCATGCCCCCTGTAGGGCATCTAGAATAACCCCACTCTTCGAAGTGGCTGCTGCAACTGCACTCCAGTTAACATCTGGCAGTGCACTTTTCAGTTTGGCTGGGAAAACCCCTCTCTGACAAGGAGCATTGAACGATCCCAGCAAATACTGGCTCCAACTGCTCAGCACAGCCCACTAAGGGCTGTGATGGGCCAGGATCTAGTTCACAGTAAGTTGGTCGCTGCCCTGAGATCTCCCTGATGACCTCCCCCATTGCCACTGGCCGAAAGTCACTCCATGACCACTGACTGCCATTGCAACATCCAGTCACCCCACTGTTGGACAATAACTATCCAGAGGAGGAGATCCCATTTCTAATAGAGGACATCCTGTCCAAGGCAAAACTAGCAAACTCCTCACATTTTGTAGATGACACAACTTTCATGGGTTCCAGACAGACTGGGTGTATAAGCCTGTCCGTAGCCCAAAAAAACTGAGCTGGTCAGTTCTTCCTGGCCACAATCTCTCTGGACAGGAATTCTGCCTTCTTATGAGAGATTGCCCTTTGATACTGGTGGGCAGGACAAGTAAGATGCTAGGATGCTGGGATGAATTGGGACTGTGATCATTAGCAGGAGAGGGGAATTGATACTGCCCTTATACAGATCCTTGTTTCAGCTGTAGAGTACTGTGTGCAGTATTGGAGCCCACACTTAAGGAAGGGAGACAGTTTAGAGATAATGCAGAGGAGGGCAACCAAAATAATCCAGGTACAGCAATGAAAATCTTATGGGGACCAGTTGGGTGACCTCAATATGTACAAGTTAGGGGATGGGGGAGATGTGATAGAGATGTTCAAGTACCTCAAAAGGGTAAACAAGGTATACAGAAGGGAGACGATCACACTGATTGAAAACTAAACTCCACGGGAAACTCCATGAACTGGGGGGGGGTTTAGAAAGGATGTCAGGAAGTACTTCTTTACAGAAAGGGTGGTAGAAAATTGAACAAGATTCTTAAGAAGTTTGCATGTGCTGAAACATTAGGTAGGCTCAAAAGGGGGTAGTATTGGCAAATGGAAAGAGGGTGAGTGGGCCAGTAGTGAGGAGGGAAGGAGGGAGAGCGATATCTGCTAGGGATAAATCCCAATACTAGGCAGGTTTTGGGGCAGACTTGAGAGGCTGCGTGGCCTTTATCTGCTGATGGTGTCTATGTTTCTATGTCAAAATAGCAGCTGGTGTGTTGCACATATGCCTGGCATGCCCAGTATGACCCAGAGATCAGGAGTCGCATGGATTCCTGTACTGACAGTTTACCAAATGCAACTTAAAAACAAGTCTAATGCTGCTATGCTTGCCACTTTATTTACTCTCTCCATTATGCTGCTGCTTTTAATGCTGTTGACCTATGGGAAAATGGAAACTGGAACCGGTTAGAAAGTCTTTACAACATGACAAGTATTTGGTTGTTTTATGAGTGATGCTCATTTGACTTTTGCCATGGAGTGTTTGTTGTCATAGACTGCCCGACTGAGACAGACCACTGCTGAGTACAAAAGTGATGGACTGGCTTTGTTTTAAGAGTTTTAATGGTGCATGAGTACTTATTTGGTGTTTACTGAAGGGACTCCAGGAAGGGTGGATGTTCATCTTGATGATCCATAAGTATCAGGGGCATACCTGATGCAGGTTGCAGATATCACACCCACAATGGGAGCTGACTTCCTGGCAAAGATCAAGACTATTATGTCCCAAGGGGCAGATAGGATACTCTCAGGATCATAGTGGAGCTGAGGGAAAATTTGGAACTTACCAGGTCATAATGTCGTACGCTTAATAGCATACGGCATTATGGCTGAACCTGACCTGCACGCCTCCCGAGTTGGACAGTCCTCCAGCGTTAGAATCTTTAGTGGGGAGTCTGGGCACAGCCTCCATAGTGAGTGAGTTGCCCAGCCCCTATAGAACAAAAGATATCAAGAAATCGGCAATGCGATTAGTTGGCGCAGCATTGCCGCGGCGACATTGGACCCTTCGCGTCAAATTTGAAACAGCTGCTTTTATGTATAATCTATTAGGAGGCTGTCTGGACAAGCATGGTGCAAGAGGACTAGGAAGCGGCTGATATAATCCTCATCCTTAACATGGGAGCATGGTCTGACCTAGGTAACTACAGGCCATTCAGCCAGGTATCAGTGCTAGACAACTTCCTGGCCAGTTCCATTGGCCTTTTGCCTTAAAAAGCAACCTGGAAATCATTATACTGACGCAACAGCTGTTTAATGTTTTGATTTTTAATGTTTGGCAGTTTTCAGGGGTACAGTATCAGCAGCCTCTGTGTGCTGCAAGCCCTGCCACCCACCACTATGACTGAGTATGGGGCCACTGATAAGTGTTCACAGAGGAGGGGAGGGGAGCCCTGGGTGCTCCTAGGCTAGACTGCTTCAGACTCCCCCCTTGGGGGAACAATTAGTTGGCTGTGTTCCTTGCTTCCAGCAGTTTGGGGAGGTTGTCTGCTATAGCCGTTAATGTTGCATGAAACGACACTCAGCCCTAAACAGATTTCAATCAATACAGAGAGCCAGAACTACTGCTTAAAAACATGAAACTGGAGGTTTAAGGGAAATTATGTAACTTACATACAGTTTATGTGGTGGGAGATATGGGTCCTTCTCATGGGCAAGCCTTTCTGAGGTTGTCTAAAACTGTAATGCTAGCTCTTCAAACTGCATATATTAATGTATCACAGTCTTTTAAAACTTGCTGCAGAGCTTGAATTAACAGTTCCATGGAAGTTCAGAGTCTCTGCTGTGGAAGTTAGGTCTACTAGGCCACAGTAGTTCCATGTAAAATCAGTATGGTCCTTCAGTCCCTTAAGATCAACTATGCGGAGATTTTTTTCATCACATGTCACTGCCTTGCTTTACAATGAATGTTTTTATGTATCTGGTATAGAAGGCTGCTGTTCACAAGTCATCTAGTAATCGGCCCATCTGAATTCTATCCCAAGTTCTTGACATCACCATTGCCTTTAAGAAGTTACACCGTATTACTTGTACACATAAGGTATCCATGCAGCTGACTGAAAAAGGCAGATTTTCTTGCCCTTTCTTGTGTCTGCCACAATGCACCTGAACGTGAGCTTCCTTGTGCTCCTTTATGTACATATGGGTTTACATTTTGCGAATTACAAATTGTCTAGATCACCTGTCATGCTAGTTAGATTCATATTCTGATCAGTAGTTCCTACTGTCTCTTTCTAGACGACCTAACCGTCTCAATTCAAGTGGCTATCCTAGCCTAACATTGCACTCGCAAACAAATAACTTTGCCCAGTCTTCCAGAACATCTTCTACTCAATCAGTATACAGTACTGGCTGGCTTTAGTTTCAACATTCTTTGCTTTACAATCTTCATTTCTCATTCTGTATTTACAAGCTGCAGCAATCTACTGCTAATTTTCTCACAACCTGGGCAATATGACAGAAAAACAAGCCCTGTGTACTGCATTTCTATTCACGTAACAAAACCTCCTGCATATCGGAGCCAACTATTTAGCTATTTTATTTCTAGGGTGTATAAAAGTATTCCTCATCATGCAACTCTTGGTACAGTATCTGTGCTTTCCTGTATGACATTAGATGTTGGGCCAATAGACAGTTGCTTTTTTTAGTTTCTGTTGACTGGGGAAAGGAAGATTAGGCTAGACAATGCTGCATATTTTCAGCCTCAGTCGGGGGTAGAAAATAGAGGCAAACTCCTAGTGACACCGGGGAGATTCCCCTCTTCTCAAAACACACTTCATGTTGGAGAATGAACACCCTGGAGTGGAGGAGGTGGATATGACTGCCTGCATGGAGAATATTGCTTTGCTCCACACCCGGTATACCAAGGAAACAAACCCTGTAGTCCTGGCAAATGTACCTGAAGGCACTAGTATAGATGAAGATGATGGGGCTGGTGATACTACTCTAGGAGTTTTGCATCTTGGCACTGAGATATCAGATCCTGAGAAATCTGAGGTCCAGGCAGCTACTCTCACTGATGAGGAAGCAAAAATGGCCTGGCAGCTTCATGAGAAATTATTGCATCTCCTTGCTATGATTGTGAATGAGGAAGCCCATGTTGAAACAGCAAAACAGCTGAGAGCATCTGACACTGAGACAGCAGGAAGTATTGACATGGCAATAAACAACCACAGAAGCAGGACACATCCTGTCAGCGATGCTGGTTGTGCAGTCGACAGAGATTAGCTGGGTGCACTGCATATGGGCAGATCAATAGAGTCCATATCGCTGTGACTGAGAGTTTGGCAGCCTCCAACTCTGGACTCCCTTACAGCTCTACAAGAGATAAATGCAGTACCAGGAAGGGCTCCAAGTCCCTATTGGAGCTCCACTCTGCAGACTGGATGGTGAAGAAGGCTTTGCTGGCAGCCGGCTGGGAGCAGACAGGTCCGGACAGTGGCTGGGTTTCTGATGACTCCCAGATTTCAGTCCCTAAAGTGGGGAACCTGTTGTATGTCTCCCAGACCAGGCAAGTTCTATTGCTATATCTATGGCATGCTTAACTGCTCCAGAGGTTGAGGCGGGGGGGTTGGGGAATGTTGCTGGTATTATACATACTGCATTACTACTGCCACCTGAACTTGCGCTATCTCGGCATCCTGAATTGGGAGTTTTGAAAAACTTGGACCAGAACCTTGTACAATTTGAATGTCCTTCTGCCCCCCCCCACCCAGAACAGTTCCATTTTTGAAACTGAGACTGACCATTTTGGCTCCTATGCACTGTTGGGCAGGAAGTATGCGCCTAAGGCCTGTATCTCACCCACATAGGTCCGCATCCACTGACAAGTGTGCACATGCTGGTATGCACAACCAGTGGCCACCTGTCCGTGGCTCCACCCCCATGGCACGCAGGACCATGAAGGGCATCCATGAGTGGAGTAGCGGACACATGCAGGCATCCAATAGGATGCCCATAGCTGGCCAGGAGTGGATCCCTGTTGCAGAAAGGCATGGGTCCGGGTGCATAAATGGCATCCGTGTGCACACAGACCCGTGAATCTCTGCCCCTGGACCAGCTGTCCTGTATAATGACACCCCCTCCCACCACACAATAACTCCCTGTCCCCGTCAGAATGCAGTACCCCCACACACACACCCCATGTCCTGGACCCGTCAGTGCAGTACCCCAACCCGTCTGTCCACCGCCCTGGGTGCATATGGGCATGCCCCTGAATTGTTCATATCCCCCCACTCAACATCGCATTACAGGACACCCCCGGCCTCTGCTCCATGTGCCCTGGACCCCAACATGGTGGTCAGTATCACCCACCTCCCCCACAGCACTGAACCCTCCCCTGTACCCATTCTTGTCAGTTGATGCCATGGCTCAGATGGCCAGTGGCACATCTAGCCACACAGCTTCTCGGCCGCATGCTCCCAGCATCACTTGGATGGCCAGTGGCCAAGTAGGTGTGTAGAGTGCTGTGCCACTGGCCCTCTGAGCAGCCACACCATCATTACAGGTACAGGGGTAGGGGGGTATCTGCAACCAGGGTCCACTGCCAAGTGTGTGGTGTGTGTTTGGGGCAGGCAGACTACCAGGGGCCAGGGCACAGCTCTGTGCTGGGGTAGGTGGCACCAGGTAGTCATTGGGGATGGCTGCAGTGGTCTTAATGGTGGGGGAGTTGGCAATCCACCTGGTCTTGGCAGTGACCGGTAGTGTGTGCAGGGTGGTGTTGGGATAGTATGGCAGGGTTCTCCCTGTGGTGCACCCTGTGCCCTCTTCTGCATCCCCATTGCCAACATTATGCACCTTAGTGCATGGAGCGTAGAGCTGGCACACCCCCAGCCCAACCCCCAGCATGTTGCGGTCCGTGGGCCCATGGGATCGGGTGCATTGGGACTGCATGTACCCCATTAGTGCAACCTGCATGGGCGCATAATGGGTGTGGAGTGGCTACATGCTGCAGATACACGGCACATAGCCACTCCTCCCATTAGTGCATAGGGCCCATTATGACTACTCAGGAGACTAAAGACATCGCCCATGCTTCTGTTTCTACCTCTCCTGTGGTGTCTGCTGCTGTAGCTTTTTCTACAGCCCCCTATTATTGCACCCCTTCCCAAAGAGGCACAGCAATCTACCAGTCAGTCTATCCAGTTGGGGGTGTTGTGTAATATACAGAATAATGACTTCCTCCACTATGTCTAGGCCAGAAAGACCCAGGCCATATGCTGCACTTTTCCACACTCCTATTTTGTCTGCAAGAAAACTCAACCTTCTTCACTTATAATATAAGGGGAGCTTGGATGAGGTTCAAACAGGGTCTATGTGGCTCGTAGCTTATTAAAAGATTCTGTGAAATTTTTTTGCCAGTAAAATGTTAGCACTTATACATGTGGCAGGAAAGTCCACCTATGACATTGGTTTTTAAAACATCTGTGGCTCTCGAATGGTTCTGGCAAAATTTTCATAAGCGTAAGGACACCCTGCCCCTCTGGTTCCCCTTTTTAGTGATGCCTCTAACTAAGCTGACTCACAGATTTTCAATCATCCTTTTCAGGAACAAAAAGCATTACTGACATTATTTACTGGCTCAAGCAGAAATGTACTGTTTTGGGAGATCCTGAGCCGATAATTGATTCTTAAAATATTTGGACTGGGGGGTAGAAGATGAAGGTGAATCTTAGGCAGATGGAGGCAGGGATTCAACACCTTCCTAACAGCTTTATTTTGGGCTGAGATTGATGGGATCTTATTCTATGCTGGCCAGCCTAAAGCCTGCTACTGGTATGATTCCTAAGAACTCCTTAGTGGGGCTTGAGACCGGGTTAAGTGCAGTCTAATGTGATGAAATAGGACACATCGGTCTGCACTGTGTAAATATGCCAAAGTGTAATCTATGCAAGAAGAAGGCTCATTCATACAGTACTTACCTCAGGGCATCCCACAATCTGGCAGATCAAGGGGATCAACTGGATCAAAATATGTACGTCGATCTAGCCCAGAAATCAAAGAGCATGTCTATGTCTGCAAATGCGGGGATGGCAACAAGGAATGAACAGCAAAGAAAATAAATATCTTTTCCTGCAAATCTGCAGGGCCCATCTAATTCCCTTGCCACACTTGAGCCCTATTCAGCTCAAAGCCCAGAGATTATTTCCTTAACCCAACTTCAGATCATCAGGCAGAATCCTTTTCTGATAAATAAACTGACCCCCCCACCCCAAGATCTAGTATGGAAAAGGGGTTCCACTCTCAAGATCCCAAATCTACTGAGACACCAATGGATGTAATGATCCCACCTTCAACACTAGATACTAACAGCCATGGATGATTACCAAGAGAAGAAGTATCTAGAGCCAGCCAAAACTTAAAATGTTAAAAAACAACTTTGTGACCCTATCTAATTGTTATGAGCCTTTACAGTCCCCAAAGCCATGGGGAGAAACTGTGGGAGACTCTGACGCATCATCTGTGCCTTCATCCCATCATCCCAACCAGACCCTCTTCTGAAACAGAACAGCCCATGCCAGATGCCTTGAGTAAAGAAAGAGAAAGAGTAAATAAAAAAGGGGGTTGGATATAAAGAAATAGTAAATATGTGTGTGATGGGGTTTGCATTTATTGCTTGCCCTTTGTATCCTAATGTTACATTCAAACATATTGCAACAGCAATGTAAATAGCATCAGGAATGTTAAAAGAAAGGCAGTATAGTGCAGTGGTATAAGGCTCTGAGTTGCAAACCTGGAGACCTGGGTTTGAATTCCACAGCCCCCACTTGCATTCTGTGTGACCCTGAGCAAGTCACTTAACTTCCTTGTGCTCCCAGGTCACACCTGTAAACAAGCTTTCAGCTTAGTGTGTCTCTCCTGGTAAAAAAATAAAGAAAAATAAAAGGAGATTAGCATCCTTCTTTGTTATTCAGTTGTCCTGATGTGATATAATATTCTTGTGGGATACTAGGGTACACACCCTGAAAGAGATCTCTCAAGCCAAAAATTTCTGGTATGTTGGCCCCTCCTTCTGGTCCCTAGGTGCTGATCCATGCATGGGGTAAGAGCTAATTTTAATACCCATGAGGTGGAAGTATTAAACTGACAGACCTCTCCCCAGTCTGTGTCCGGCTACTGGGGATTAGGTTACATGGGCAAGGACGCACACCTATAAATATTATATATATGCACCATAATTCAAAGTAGCAAGGACTGAACTCTGTAAATTGACTCGGCCTTACCTATTCACTTCTGCCCTGTTACAGTTGGTGGTGATTTTAACTGTGGCTTCTCTACTTTGGGTTGTGGTGCAAAGGACAAAGTTTTTTTGTGATATGTCTTTTTTTATTTAACCTTCAACAGACAGCTGGGTTATCAGATGTCTGCTATGAACAGACTGAAAAAATGGACCCTACTTTCTTTAAATAACATCTGTCTACTAAAGTAGATTTCTCATTCATTTCCTCCTATTTAACCCTATAAACTGCCTCTATAGATCCAGTGGAATTTTCATGCCACAGAATGGTTGAGATAACAGTAGGCGTCTCCCTTGGGCAACATCATGGACCAGGTGTGTGAAAACTGACTTTAACACTATTAGAAAACCATATTATATTAAAATCATTGGGTGAGTTAATAGCAGCATGACAATCTATCTTAGTTTTGTATGATGACCCACCCAGATGGTGACAGGACACTAAAACAGAACTGAATGCTTTCTTTAAGACTCAGAGCAAATTGCAAAATAAATCAACTTTTCCCAGTGTCTGACTGAACACCACCAGTTACATAAGTTGTTTCCACTCTCTGTCAAAACAGGAAATTATACTCAGCAAATTTAACCTTAAAAGAGAAATGTCAAATTTCATTTACAACAAGCTGTCACCCTACAAAGGGAACAGCAATCTGGTACACAAGGGAAACAACCTCAACTTGCCCTATGACAGCCATAGGAAGACAGTAGATACAAAGTTATGACTGGTATATCTAATGAACAGGGGGGTTCACAAAAGAATATTGACCAGATGTTATCACTCGCATCTGACTACAGACCCTCTGGGTTTGTGGCTGCAAGGAACCGCGCCTGTGGTTCGAACCTGGGGATCTCCATGGATGCCTTCTCCATAGATCTGGGTGCTGCTCTCCTGCCCTATCTGAAGACTGCGCAACCTGCCTGGACCAAGGGTGAGCTGAGGACTTGTCAATAAGCCGTGGGACTTGACCACCAAAAAGCCGCAGAAAAGTCATAGGATGCCAGCCGGGAAAGCAGTTCTCTTCTGGGACTAAAACCTCTGAGCAGCGTTCCTTTGCTTCTTCCCACCCTCCCCCTGCCCAACCACCCAAAGTGGACACTTACTTATATAGCTCTCTTTAACCACATGACTAACAGCCTACTTTCTCTTTGCTCATTATACAACTCACCTGCTAGAGGCACCTTTCCACTCGAGCGTCCATCTATAAGTGTGTGGTGTAAACTGTTGTTTTGTGTTGTGATCCTTCTGAGCTCTACTAAACTCTGTGTCTCTAGCTACTTAATTTCTTTTGATAGCTATAGCTGGAAGACTGCTGCCCCTGCTAACCCTGAGCTTTTCTCTTTTTCTACTAGCTCTCCTCACAGCTAGCCCTTGCTCTCTTGGCAGTGCTAAACTGGCCTCCATACTGACAGATTTTAGCTACTCAATTCTACTTGTGCCACAGAGCAAGCATTATGGTGCGACTCCTTTATTACTCCTCAGGTTTCTTATACCTGGCTGCTGACTATACCTCAAAACGGTTCTGGCTGAACATGCTTCTGGTACCACCTTTTTTTCCCACAGAAACTGTGGTACCTTGTGCTTCTGGCATTATTATCGTCTGGGGACATTGAAACAAACCCTGGCCCCTAGTTCCCCTCTGTTTCTCTGAATATGGACTGGTTAAATGCTAAAGGCCTTCATATAGCATACCTAAACATTAAAAGCCTTCTTTGCAACTTCACTGAACTTGAGGTATGGATATCTACATATGATCCTGACATTCTTTTGTCTGACTGAAATGTGGCTAAATCCTTCTACTCTTGACTCTTCATGCTCCTTTCCTAACTATACTCTGCTTAGGGGACATAGGCTGTCTGGTAAGAGGAAGAGGGCAGAGTTGCGCTGTATTTCAAAAACCACCTGAATGTGTCCCTAGTGCAACACTAGGCTGTCTCTACCTGTGAATCTTTACATATCCATCTCCTCGGGGTCAAAAAGCTTCTCTTAATATATGGCTACATTCTCCTTAAGCAGGTCAATTAGGCTACTCCGAACTGCTTGAGCACTCTACCTCTGCCATTGGCCAAAATTAACAAACTATTCTTGGCAACCTCAACCTAAATTGGTGGGGGAAAAACGGAAACACATTGCTATCTTTAGTACATGGTTATAATATGCACCAGGTGATTGACGATCCTACCAGACTGGATCAGTCCCCTGCTGCCGGTACACTTATAGACTGGCTACTTACTAATCGACTGGATAGAATTACCACTTCAGGTGTACTTCCAGATTCAATAAGTGACCATTCTCCTGTGTTTTGCATATGGGGAACATCAATGATTACTACCCAATTGCCATGCTGTATCACCTTCCAGGATTTTGCCAAACTTGATCAGGCAAGCTTTCTACATGATATCTCTTCCATGAACTGGGCCCCTATTTTCCATTCCTCCGACATTGAGTCTGCTCTCAATCTCTTTATTTCAACATTTCTATTCTTCCAGGACATACATACACCAAAGCACATGCGGTGTGTTAGGGCCAAACAGATTAGGTGGCTGCACAAGGAACTTCTCTCCTCCCTCTGGGCATGTGACAAAAGTTGGGACCACTTTAAAACCTCAGGTCATCAAAGAGATTATGACACCTACAGAGTGCAATGCAATATGTGCAAAAAACAAAACAGGCTTGCCAAAAGCTCGTCCAGCAAAGGTCTACTACTGGAAGCTTCTGGGGACCCAAAGAAATTCTGGGCATGTGTGAAATCCTTTCTGGGCTCTAACCAGCCACAGCACACAAATGATATGGTCCTCAATGGGGTGCACTTCAATGACCCCCTCACCACTGCAAATTCCTTCAATAAATTCTTTACTGACCTCTCCTACCACACTGCCTCTTTCCCAGTGAATCACATCCTGCTGCTTTCTTCTGAAACCAATGTGCCAAAACATCCACCTTTCTATTTTAAGACTATTCCAAATGCTGATGTTCTAAAACTACTCAACTCAATCTCTGACAATACTAGTGTAGGCTCTGACTACCTGGAGCCTAAACTACTGAAGCTTGCTTCTCCCTTCATTGCAACTCCACTGGCTGAAATCTTCACCTTGTCTCTCTACCATGGTCATGTTCTGGACATATGAAAAGTAGCATAAGTCACCCCAGTTTTAAGAAAAGAGACAAAAAGGACATTGCCGATTACAGGCCCATAGCCATTCTGTCAGTACTAAACAAAATCCTTAAGAAATTAGTGGCTACACAGGTCACCAGGTTTCTCTCTAAATACAATCTCTTATCACCTAGTCAACATGGTTTCTGCAAAGGGCACAGCACCTCCACCACACTGCTACAATTCACTAATGATGTCCTTACTGCAATGGATCAAGGCCTCATGATAGGTGCAATGTTCATTGATCTCTCAAAGGTGTTCGATCTTGTTGATCACCCCTTCTTACTTCCATGCCTCAGCTCCCTTAGTTTCTTGGTGCAAGCTGCCAACTGGTTCCATAGCTACTTGAGCAATAGAAGCCAACAGGTAAAATTTAACTGCAGTGTTGGATTCTGTGCCTGTTAATGTCAGTGTTCCTCAAGGCACCATCTTGGAGCCTCTTCTCTATTTTTATAAATAACATATCTCCTAACACCCCTCGGTGCTCAACAATCTTGTATGTGGACGATCTTGTGCTATACACCTCCTCTGCAGACATAAAAGAAATTAATAGTCAACTAATCTCTGCATTTTTTATAATACATGACTGGATCCACAACTGTAGGCTTGTCCTAAATAGAATCAAAACACAAGGTATGCTCTTTGGATCCTCAGCCAAACTTAGCACTAACCACAGCCTATACAATGTCTCCTGTGCTAATGGCTCCTCTCTCATGATAGTAACCTCGTTCAGGTATTTAGGTGTCCTGCTTGATGAAACTCTCAACTCTGAGTAACACATCATGGCCACTTGTAAGTCAGTCAACATTAAACTCAGAATTGCCTACAGAATTAGTAGGATGCTCACCCCCTCAGCTAGGCTGGCTATTGCTAGGGGCATCCTACTCCCATCCCTTGCTTATGGTGCCGTCACCCATATAAATGCTTCTAAAACCACCCTCAGTAAATCGGACACAATATACAATAGTACCTGTCATTATGCCTCTGCTTCCCCACGTTTGACACACCATTGCTTGCTATATGCAGACCTTAGCTAGCCCTCTCCATCTGTCCATTAACTTCTTGCCCTTGGTACTCCACTGGCTGCATACTCTTTCACCCCAATTTCTACCCTATTCCTTATTACCTCTTTATTTTTTATCATTTAGGTATGAGCTCTTACTTAGCGGAGACTATATGGGATTGTTCTCTCTTCTCATTCCAGTAAAGCTTATCATTATGTACCTTTGCATGTTAATTATGTTAACCGGTATGTATAGGCCCATATTGACCGGCACCTTCACAATGTTTTTTTTTGTTTGTTTGTTTTTTGCACCGCTGTCCACCGTAATTATAATCTTATGAAGTGTACTGTATTGTATTAATGCCCAGGACCACCTTGAAAATGAGCTTTCTCAATTGTGTTTATGCCTGGTTAAATAAAGTGATTGATTGAATATCATAAGAACCAACCTACCTACCTACCTACCTACATTTCTTGTAGCCATGCTGGCACCACTGTCCCCCACCTATGGCCGCCGTTCTACTGAGCTCTCTCTACTAAATACCCCCAGGTGTAGAACCCTGAAAGGAACCTCAGCTTTCTCTTGCCTGGCCCCAAAATATGGGAACTCCTTACCATCTGATGTTTGCTCTGCACCTAATCATGCTGCATTTAAAAGATGCATCACACTCTTCTTGTCAAATGTGCTCAGTGCACCTGTTTTAACCCCCCTTAGGCTGCTCGCAATCCCCTGCCTCAGCTCTCTGAATGTCCAGCTTTCTCTGGTTTCTGACTGCTGTGATATACAGCACTTACTATGGATTATATGATAAAACTCTACTGCCTTATGATTGCATGATTATGTTTTTGAACCATGTGTATTTTTCTCCTTTGTTTCTAGCATTTTATCATTATTGTTATTCCCCTAAATGTCTTGTAGATTTCCTTGATATTGTTACTCATCTCTATACTAAAGTTGTAAATTGTTTGACTGCCTAATTGTCTCTAATCTCCCGTGTCATGACTGAAAATAAACACATTTTTGGCTATGACACCCTACCCTGTAAACAAAATCTAAATAAATAAATATATTCAAAAGATTTTTGGTTTAGGATTTACCTCCATTTCTGGTAGACAAGATTTATTTCCAATTTGTGCATTCCTGGGATTTCTGATAAGAAACTACCAGCCCTTGTTTCAGAATTTTTTGCTGATGTGATAGCCTCTGCTATTCGGGCCTTGAACACCAATACAGCCCCAGATAATTTAACTTGCGAACTTTATAAATTTATAGTTTCACTAATGGTAGAATTTACTCTGATTTGTAACTTTATTTTACAGAATAAAATAATTGTCCTTAGCATGAGGGAAGAGCTCCTGATTTTTCTACACAAATCTAGTGACAAAGCTGATCATTCCAATTGGAGGCCTATTGGTTTACTAAAGACATATTTAAAAATGTCAAAGATCTTAACTACCAGGTTACTTCAGACTGTAGACGCATCTGATAGCTCTGTCACAGGCCTGTTCAGTTTCTGGTAAGGCTATCCAGGACAACGTATTGCTTTTAAGAGAGGCTATGGAAAGAGGGAATTCAGGAAGAATTACTTTTTTTCTTGTTTGCTTTCTTTGGATCAGTGTAAAATATTTAGATTAGAAATGTTTTATTTTTAGACAGGGTAAGAACTGTTAGGCACACCATAAGACTAATGTCAAAGTTGTCCTGTGATTAAGTACGTTACAATGGCTTCAGCATTTGCAGATACAAGGCCAAACTCATTACATTAGTGTCGACATTGAGAGACAGGAGTACAAACGCAATATATGGAACAAGACCGCAGACATTGATCCAGGGAAGGTTCTTGCACTGTTGGAGGATCACAGAGACAGTCAGTTTCAATTAGAGATGCAGCAAATTTAAATTTCCCCGGTGAAGTGAACGCGAAGTGGGCACTTTGCGCTGCCACTCCCCTACACGGAGTGAGCAATGCAAAGTGCTCACTCCACCTTTTCATTACCTCTTCACCTTAAGGCAGAATGGCAATGCGAAGTAAGGTGAAGTCATTGTTTTTAATGGACTTTGCGTTCCTCATTATGATTCTAAGTGATCCACTTGGTGTTTCAGATTTGGCAGCCCCCCCCACACATCACATGGCTTACAGTACTGTAAGGTACATGCTCTTTAGCTAGGCAGGAAGGAAGTGAGTCATACAAGCAGACACTTTTACTTTCTCCTGTGCGGATGGAGAGAGAGAGAGGAGTGTGTTTTGTGACTGCTGATACTTTGAGATCAGAACGAGGAGGAGATTTAAACTTTGATTTAGACCCAACAGCTTTTTTAAAAGCTGCATTTTTTTGTCTTTTCAGTCTGTACTCTTTTTTACTTAATTTGTTCTTTCTGTAAATTTTATTTTTCTTACATAGAGGGACATCAGTTGCAAATTATGTCCATGCTGGAACTGCTGCTTGATCACCATGGGATCCCACATTAGTTTTTTTTCCTCACACCATGTGCCCCCCTACACCTTCCTTGCTGTGTTATAAAATGTGATCCTCCACCATCCCTGACCTGTGTATGTAATTATGCCCTTTTTTTGTTGTCTTCCGTATGTATTCTGAGCAGTGGAAGTATACTGTCCTAAACTTCATGGGTGCAGTTTTCTTTCCGGTCTGTGTATGTACTGCAGACACTGTCCAACTCCCTGACTTAAAAACACTTATTAACAAGCACAATGGTGGGATGGTGAAGCCTGGAGAGATACTACAAAACAGGCTTACAATACATCCAAGTAACTAATAAAAAATGAATATTGTGATTCATGACGTGCTCGTAAATCATGATTTGTGACTGCATTTGTGACCGTAATGATGAAGAAATGCGAATGCCTATTGCTGTACTTCCCCAGGCCCCGATGAGGTGTGGCAAAAAACTACCTGACTTAAAAACACTCATTAATGAGTACAATGGTGGGGTGGGGAAGCATGGAGAGATACTACAAAACAGGCTTACAATACATCCAAGCAACTAGTAAAAAAAATTAATGTTGTGATTTGTGACATGATCGTAAATCGTGATTTGTGACTGCATTTGTGACCGTGATGATAAAGAATGTGATTTGAATCACGAGTGACTCGTGATGATGGTCCTGACTTAAAAACGCATATTAATGAGTACAATGTTCATGCTGAATTATGCACCACACCTGTCCAGTACTCTGAAGGGAAGCCAAAGAAACAACGGTGGCTTAAATTAGAGATGGAGATTGGGCCCTAAAGAGATGCAAATGTACAGCCAGATTAAGATTGCACTGCGCATTGAAGAGGTGCAGATGCAAAGGCACAACACCTAACCAGTGCTCACCATCAAAATTCAAATATGGAAAAGAATATCTTTGCGGTTGGGGGCCACAGGGGGCAGTGACTGCACTGCTGCAGTAACAGTTACTAGTACTAGTACCAGTAAAGATACCACAAAGAAGTACAAAAATTACACAGCAGCAGTGGACAGCAGACTCACATTGCTGAAATTATGTGGAACAATAAAAGGTGTCTGATTTGATGACAAGCGTCACACACATACTCACACACACACTAAGTAATGCTTAGCAAATTGAAAACTTCAGTAATATAATCACATATTTTAAACAAACTAAAATTATGCACTGCTGCACCACAACAGTCAGCAAAAAAATGGCAAGAATTATTGAAAATATGACTGTGTGTACATTAACACAGTCATACAAGAAAAATATCACCAAAACAGAAAGCACTGTCTTTTTCTCCAAGTTAATCTACCTACACCACAGATATGCCCCTCCCCCAAAGCACACTTCCACTGTCTCTCAGTACACAGACTGAATGTTGTACATTAACATTCAAAATACACATACAAATAATAAATGCTCGATGATATGAACACAGGAGGGTTTCCTATAATCAATGAACTAAAGTTTCGGAAAAAAAAATGACTCAAAAAGGCTTTTTTAACAGCTTTCAGAAGGTTTGAATCACAGAGAGCTCTCAGAACAGATTGTCTCCTACGGCTTCCTACACACACTATCCCAAACTGAGGCTGTGCAGAATAATCTAGAGCCCATGTGACCTGATATCCCATGAATCACTGCAAAATTCACCTTTGGAGCTTAGAAGCAAGGCGAAGTACATTGTTTTCAATGTACTTTGCCTTAAGAATGAGTGAGATAATGGTTTGGGAAGGAGAATGCTAAGTCATTGTTTTCAATGGACTTACGTACCCATTATAACGCAAAATACTCCGCTCATGCTATGGAGCACTGCAAATTCGCTTTCACTCCACGTTCCACTTCGAAGAGTGAATTGGGGCCACTTCGCCCATCTCTAGTTTCAATTTAGTTACAATTACAAATGTCGGTGAATTCTATTTGTAGTATGGTTTTAAATGCAGAGTTTAGCTCCTATGTGATGCAGGAGGCAAGTTCCAAGTTTTTGAAGTGAAGTAATTGAGGGCCATTTTCCCATAGTTGGTTTGTGCCCTGGGGACATGGATGCCCCTATTTTTGATCTCTTGCATATCATACTTGTTTTTGGAAGACTTATTTACTAATGTTTAGTACCCGTTATCTGGCGCTTAACTAATTTGTAAGCCATAATTGCCTTGGATTTTTCCCTTTTAGTTTTGAGAGAATTCAAGTTCAGTCTACTGAGCATTTCACAGCTGTGCATGCTGTATGGGTATCTGAGGATGAATCTTGTCATCTTATGGTAGGTTACGTTTAGTCTTGAATAAGTAATTGTTTTCCATACTGGTAGGCTATGCTTCCATACTCTAGAACTGGCAACAGGAGCTGGGTGACTAGAGTCAGTCTGGATCTTCTGGGTATGGTGTAGGCGTTGTGGAGGAGTGCTCCCAACCTGGTATTCCCTTTCTTGACTGTTGATTTAATATGGTTCTCAAAGTTTAGAGTAACTGACAAGTTCCACTAGTAAGCATTTGTATTCTTTGGTTTCTTTGATGGTGGAGCCATCTAGGAGCTGGATTTTTAGGTCCCTGATGTCTCTGTCTTTTCATAATTTTTTCTGGAAGGCTATAGACAGGGGGCCCAATTCTCAAAGGCATGTTGCAAGTCACACCATAGGTGACTTGCACCAAATGCCGGTGAACTGGGGACCCTGTGCCTGATTCTCTATTGGGTAGGGTCCCCATAGCTATGTCCCACTACTTGTGGCAACCCAAGAAGTGCACCAAATGGAGGGCACATCTGAACAGGGTCTCAAAAGCTTTCAGTAATGCCCATGAACAGGGCACAGGTGGCCCCTCCCTAGTCCCAATCCCGAACGCAGAAGCAAAAGTAAGCTCTGGTGGGCTATGCCCCGCCAGCCCGGAACCCCCACAAGATAAATAGATAGTGCCCCCAAGCCCCAAGCCCCACAAAGGTACTGTAGTAGCCCCCCCATCCTGCTATGATCTCAGGTAATATGAATAAGTAACCCCCTGCCAATCCCGACATAAATTATATTTCCTGGTACAGTGAAACATATGAACAATGTCCCAAAAGTAACTCTGGTGGTCTAGTAGACCCACCCCTCCACCTGGCAGTATCCTGCCACCATGCTCCTCCCAACCCGTACCCAGCTGATGACTGCCACAGTTCACTTCTAACCACCTCGGCCAGCTGCCGACTGATCTCCCTATGAGTGTATACTGTAAACAGTATGCACTCAGTGAATGACAGCAGCTGTCATTCCCTGTGCACATACTATTTACAGTATGTGCTCATACAGAACTCAGTCAGTGGCTGGCCACGGTGGCGAAAGGTGGACTGTGCCAGTAGTCAACTGGGTACGGGTCAGGAGGGGCAGGGTGGTAGGACACTGCCAGGTGGAAGGGTGGATCCACTAGACCACCAGGGTTACTTTGGGACACTGGCCATATGTGTCACTGTACCAGGAAATATAATTTATTTCAAGGATCGGAGATCGGCGGGTGGGTACTTATTCATATTACCGGGGATCTGGGCCAGGTGGGGGGGCTACTATGGTACATTTGCGGGGATCGGAGCATGGAGGGTTCTTTCTGTACATTATGGGGATCAGGGCTGCAGGAGCTAATTTGTGTTATTTCCAGGGATTGAGGCTGGGAGGGGGGCTACATGGTCTGGGGCACAGTTGGGTGCACATTGGTGCAACCCCTGGTGGGTGGCAAAGTGCATGTACGCCAGCTCATAGCTGGTGTAACTGTACTTTGCCAGATATCCTCCAGGTGTTGTTTGAGAATACCAATTTGGGGTTGCAGCAGCCACCCTTTCTCAATAGGGCACAGATGCTGCCATAAACCCCCCTCTTATACCCCCACTTAGGACCATCTTTGCAGAGATGAACCACTTTGGAGGGTATCAAAGTCTGATTGGAGTTTCTGTCCATTTGGGAGAAATCTGTCGCTCTTGTGATGAGGGCTGTGTCATCTGCATAGAGTTTTATCTTGAGTGGTGTATATGGCCAGGGAGATTGTTCACTTTCTTCACTTATGCAGCACTTACATTGCCAGCTTTAATAAGTGTAGACTTCATAATTTTGATATGTCAGGTATATCCTGCCATAATATGATTTTACTAAGCACAATGAGGATGTCTCTACTACAACAGAGGCTGTGGCAACAGGGACTAATTTTTTTTTTAATGTGACTAAAAAGATTGTTTCAGGTTAAACTATTGCAGGCTAACTGTAGCTACTGAAGCCAGCACAGCAAACCAAGATTTCACAGTACAAAATGGGTTTTTGAAGCAAGTAAAATATTTTAATTTCTACAATGACATTACGCAAAAGCAATATTTGATTTTTATTAATTTACTGATATTTCTTGTGCTTGGTACCCATATAAATATATACTTGTATCTCTAGTATGAATGAAAAAAAATTAGCTAAAACAACCCACATGTCTGCCATGAGAACATGGTACAGACACAGTAAATAATATACACTAGCTAGCACTCACACTTACACAGCCTCAGATCTTATGATCAGAGGTGAAACAGATACCAGAATGCAATGATTACTCATGGAAAATGATGGGAGAGGGGTGGAGGGGATTCAATAAGGCATCTCATTCTCTTCATTTTAGATGAACTGTTGCTTCATCGCTCCGAGAAACAAGCCTATCAACAGCTCAGAAAATCACTTATCACGTTGCAGTCTACTTTTTAAACAAACTCTGGTCAGAGCTGATACAGCTGCTCAGAGTTACAGTAGCGCGGCAAGAGTGAGTAAAAGAATACTCGTAGCGCTTGTCGCACCAGAGTCCACCGTTTGCAAGATGGTGGCACCGACAGAACTGCACATGTGTGATACTTGCACATGCGCAGATTTAGTCAGAGCTGCCATTCTGGGCATGGCGGCCGTCACTTGCACAGTTGTGGAAGAAAAAGTAGAGCGCTGCCAAGGGGGTGTGTTTATGCAGCCCATGGAGGGGAAGGGCCTCATAAACAGCACCACTGGACATTCACCAGAGCACTGTGGAAGCACACTGGATAGCAGTCTGGTCATGTACTTCCACAATGCTCTAATAAAAATCCTCTGATGCCATAACATCTGCGGAGCTCCACCCACACAGCCATAAAAATTACAACAGTAGGTGAAATGTGAGAGAACTCAACTGAACACACACACACACACACACACACACACACCAAGTTGTCACTGTTTGTATCATAACACCGCACACATGCAATGGACAGCAATAGTGACATGTAATTAAAAGAAAATGTATATGCCCCCCCAAAAAACAGTCTCAGTAGCAATCCATAATGAGGTGGCTGTGGGGTGGAGGGGTGGTTTGTAAGCATTCATTTTCACTTCCTGACATTTTGGCAGAGATGCACAGTGCAAAAAATGTTTTACTTTCATGGAACATGGGATTGGGTTGTGTGTGCTCATAGCTGAAGATTAATTTGGCTAGTCATTGGATGGTTATCTAATCCTGTAGATTATTACTGTAGAAACAGAGTTTAAAGGGCCAATACCCCTGGGCAAGCCACATACAAAACTATTATAGTGGCCAAGGTATTTAAGCCCAGATACATTATAGCACTGAGACAATATTCTGGGTATTAGACTCTTCCCAGATAATCTTATGGGCACTCTTGTCCCTTCTCCTGTCACCCCAGCCATCCCCAGCACTAATCTCGAATAGATATTCTGCATGCAGAGTGCCATACCACAATGGTTATTGGGGTTTTGCACACATGGAAAATCATCTGTTTTACAGTCTTTTATTAAGTACCTGACTTAAAAGGTGAAATTGATCAAATAGGCAGTTCTGGGACTTTTCATGATAAATGCAGTCCACGATATCATTATTTAATAAACTGATAATCAGCACTATAGCCCTAGTACAGCATTTACTGGACCGCAGTGTCACTGTTGTTATTTACTAAATTTTTAGTATGCTGTACACTAAACAAGCAGTCTGCCAACATTAGGGTGCCCAATCCTCAGTGATGGTCTAATCCCCCCTGAAAAAAGAAAACTGTCCCTCAACAATTTCTGACCCCAACAGACCCACCTTTACCTGGACCCCCCACTCAGCACCCCTCACCCCAAACATCCCCACACATCTTCACTTCCCTACAGAGTGTCTCTCAGCATAGATCCACTCTCACCAAAAAAAAAGACATCCTCCTCCTTGAAAAGGAACCACAAACTGAAGAAACTAGGTAAAAGCCATTATTGTATTTTCAATGTGTTTTGAACTTTTACTCATAACTTTGTCATTGTTAAATATTTTTTCACCATATTTTCAATGTGGCCTTT